>CAADRB010000075.1:337476-470138 GCA_900708905.1 Hymenolepis diminuta | reverse complement strand
GTCGGCCCTGCTATTAGCCAGTCTTGTCTGCACTGGCCCTTCCTTTTCCTATAAGCGTCCCGACCAATTAAAGCACGCATACGATTATATCCTTATGCGTGTCCTCACCCAAAGTGTCGATTATAAATAGCCTCCATCAGACACACACACGACACACCAAGGGACCCTAGCTCGTCCAACGCCTCTTCCATACCTCAGTCCTTCTCCTTCAATTCCCTATTTTTCCCTTGAGACTCTGTACTGAGCTTTGTTCAATACAACCTGGTCAACGCAATCCTTGTCGTTCTTTCATTTACTGTTAGCCATCTGCCGCTACATACTGGTGACCCTCTACAAACTGGTGACTCTGCCACTACAAATTGGCGACCCTGTAAAGGACCGCTACAAACTTATCAGTAAATCTATCAGTTGGCAAGCAAACGTCCAACAGCAGATATTTCAAAGTAATATCAGTGCTAAATCATGACTTGGCATCAATATGCGAAAAGATGGCGAGAGAATTCACAGAGTCGTCACGTTTGGAATCAAGAAAACCTAGGGTCACTACAATTAATAAGTTTTGCAATAGTTAGATAAAACAGACAATTATATAGTTGGAAATAGTTATAAAATAATTACTCAGTGACACTAGGATTGCCAAATAGCCAGAACCGTCAATTAACAACTAATAATCAGTTCTATCAAAAATGTTGTCAATGGCAACTATTGTAATTATAATAAGTTTTAAAATGAGAGACTTCTAATGAAATAACGTATTTAGAAATCTACTGCTAAAATTTTCAGACCATTGACTGACATTAGTACCTCAGTACTTAATGAAACCAAAACCGGATGCAACTAGGAGATTTATCCATTAATAAAAAAGTCATTCAATGTTTTACTTATATTATGCTGGTGAATGCTCGCTCAAATAATTAAGATTCACAACTTTACATGAAAACTCGTACTTATAAGGAAACTAACTCAGATGGTGTTCAGAGTGGATTTTTTCGATTTGAGTATCTAATTTGTGAGTATATATCATTGAAGCAGTAGATAATACAAATGCGATCAAGAGAGAATCTCTTTACAGACAAGCTATGGGACGCATAAAATGCTAAGATGAAGATCTACCTGCAGGGATCCGATGATTCAAAAGATTACAAAAATATTACAAAAAATTTTTTAAGGAACCACACGAAGACTAATCCGAAAATATAAGCACAAAGTTGTGGATGGGAGAAGTATACGAAAAATTATAGAGTTACTGTGCTTAAAACAATTGATACAGTGTAATTAGGATTATTATAAATTATGTGATAGACAATAAAAATTATAGGTTTTGCTTTCGTACTTAGTTAAAGGGTAACTGTTTCCACTGAAACAACGATTATTGTTATGCTAAATATGCTGTAATTAAGGGAAATGTTATTTACAGTAATTAAACCGAACATAGATGATACAAATAATGGAAAAGGTATGGTTAAGTAGTCAACCACCCCAAATCATTAACTAATCTAAGTACATTAGTTAGTACTCATTCAAACTGAAACAAGATGCAATATTTTAGCAACTTCGACTGATAAAAAAATACAAAAATATATCAGCCATTTAGGCGTTTTACCTAAATTATCTGAGTATAAGTTAGCTCAAATAATCCAGAGGACTCTTAGATTTGTTTTATACAAATGAACAAATGGACTTGGATGCTTTTAAAAGCGGAATTTCAGCAATTTGATCAAATGCTGCAACGTTCTATTCATAAAAATACACAACTGAAGCAACGAGCAACCTGAGTTTTGATTAAAAGACCATCTTATCATCGCGAAATGGTATAGAAGATGGCCTAAACAATAGGCATTCGAAGAAGAACATTCAAGAGATTAAACAAGTTAATAGATGACAAAAAATACTATCAGCAATCTCAACTATCAGGAAGAAATTTTTGGCAGTAACAAATAAATCAAAATAGCAAAACACAGATGGATATCGAAAGCAATATATAGTTAGTGAAACTAACCAGAAATTAGTATTTTCAATTATTTGAGCAGATAACCACAGATTATTTTAATGTAATGAATGTTAGTTATTAATCTAAATATGCAGCAATTAGAAGACTGCTGAGAATATAATGAAATCAACAAAATTTTGATAGTCTCCACATCAAATTCTTTCTACCACGCCTAGACGCGAATCTAAAAGCCGAAATATTTTTTCAAATCATGGATTTTTGTAAAAGCAATTACAGAGTACATTATTATTAGATTATGAATATTACAAAGTGCATGCCAGTGATAACGATCTTAACTCAAGAGCACGAATTTTTAATTAGCGAAATCACAGGGCTTTCAATTCCACAAGCAATTGAACTCAAACGAAATTAAATTGAACTGGAATTTTAAATACCGACCTAAACCAAGTAAAATTTCAGGCACTCGATTTAGGTGAAAATAATAGCAATCAGAGTCTATATAATACAATAAAACTAATTAAATAAGGTTAATGTGTTAATTTTTAATACTGGCAGATCTTCAGATTCTATCTTTTTCGTATATAAACAGCGATAGAAAAATTTAAAATTATAACAAATAATCTAGGGAGAGGAAAAAATCAAATTATATTCACAAAACTAAAAGCGTTTAAGATTTATGTGTGTGATACTTACCTTTATTAAGACAGGTTTCATATCTCGCAGTTTCATTCTCAACAGCAGTACGTTCATCAGACCAGTAGAAGAGGGCCGCCGAGATCCAAGCATGAAGGAAGAAGCCTCCTTGAATAACGAGAGTCTCACGCCATGTCCAGAGAGACAGGATCCAGATGAGCATATGGTTAGTAACAAATGCACCGATACCGCCACCACAAGTCATTATACCGCATGCCAAACCGAACCACTTGCTGTCTTTAAATGTAGCACAGACTGCCATGAATGCAGAAGTGTAAGTCAACTGCAATCCAAGAGACATCAAGACACCATATGCGAAGTAAGTGATGCCGATCTCCTGTGCAAATGATGTAACTAAAATGGAGTATGAGATGACAAATTTCTCAATTTACCGATGAAGCTTAGGCACAGAAAGAAGGAACCCCAAGCTGCTGCTGTTGAGTAACCAATGCTATTAGTAACCGGACAAATAAATGGCGACATAAATTGGGGAATTGCATAAATCAATGCAGGCAACAGAGATGTGGCTGTGGCACTCGCATGGAAAATGTCCTTAAATTCGGTGAATAAAATACCAGCGGAGTAGGTACAGCCATCAGCCAAAAAGTAGGAAAGAAACCCTCCAAATACAACGACCCATTTCAAAATGGTAGATGAGTCCATTTCAACGTGCGACAATTAACACAACTGAAAATCTAAAGAATGAAGTCAGTAAAAGCAATGACTGATTTAAAAAGTTGCTTAAGGTCAACCCAGTTTGGAAGTAAATTTATTTGTATAAACAAAATATAGTACATCATTTTTATAAATACTACATTTGAATCACTTAAAGTGTTAATAGTTATGCAAAATTTTTATTTATTTGTTATGATCTTTAATAATTACATTGTTTAAAAATGTTAAAATAGCATTTATGTTATCCCGTAAAAAATGGATATAATATTAAAGCATTTAATTTAATCTTCAGCATCTGACGCTTCAGAGGATTTTATCTTCCCTCTATTATTTACCTTTCTTCCATCTTCATCACCTCAGCCAAAATCAAAATCGCCGAACTTGACCTTTGCAAATCTTGAAAAGCGACTGATGTAAAATGTCCAAAAAGATGACGAATACCTAAACGCGAACCCCCACAAACCTCCAGCCAACTTCACGACACTACCTGGTCAGTTCTATGACAAGAAGCAATATACCACATGCTACGTAAAAAGAAAATAACACCCCTCTCAAGGTAATTTTATATTCAAGATTCTTTATTTCCCACCTTTTAATTCCCCTTTCATTCGAACGAATTTATTTACATTACGGTTGCAAATGGCACATAATAAAAATCGACCTATCGATACGAAAACGTGCGTCTTGTGTTGATATAGTGGTCTGGATCGTTTTGAACCGTGGTGTTGTCGAGTCGTGTTTTTAACTAGTGTAATCTATTAAGGAATCTAAGAGTCGGTTACGGCATCCTACAGAGAAGAGCAGATTGTAACACTATATGAATAAATTAAATCAGCAACGGATTTACAATGGTGGAAATAATAAAGTCAAGCAATGAAAGTGACGGGATTCTTCAAGACAGTTCAGAAGTCGGAGCATTTCCAGAAGAATCCAGACTGCTCCCACTTGAGCTTCTTAATTGAGGCAAATCCTGCTGCATTCTTTCTGCAACATTCAACGAGCTCAACCGATTCGCCTCCGAGGAATCATTCCTGTTTACCGATGACAGTGAGGTAGCTCTCGAGTTACCCGAAAAGTAGTGCATCGAGTTAGCGATCATCGAGGTATCACCGCCACCAGGCGGGGGTGGTTGAGAAGCATCCCCCATTGTTTCTGTTCCTGTAGCATCTAGAGTGGCTTCTGAATGCAGTGAGAAAGTTGACAGATCAGCTACAAGAGATGATGAAGGCGTAGACGGCTCTTCAACTTCCAAAAGACGTGGACGTTGATGACGAAGAGCACTAACAGCATCTACATAAACAGAGGGACCAGGAGGACCATTTATAGCTGTTCCATTGGTACTACTTCTGTTATTTGAGTCAACCCCATTACTTCCTTCATTGTTAGGAGTAGAATTTGTCGATTGATATGGTTGAGAAGAGGATTGTTGTGCATTCTTCTGACCCCCTTCACCAATTAGCGTATCATCCGAAGGATCCAGAACAGTAGCTGGACATTCTAGATGGACAATGTGAAATACATCATTTGCCGTATTTCCAGTGCCTGTTATACGAATAAAGGTCACCGGTTGGAGGGGGAAATTAATAGTCTGCCAAGAGCGACAGAGAAGTTGTGTAGCGTCAAACACAACATTCCAATTCGAATGATCTTGAGATACTTCCACAATGTAGCTGTAAGCTCTACTATCTAGATCCCAAAGCAGAAACCTAAATAAGATATGAATAATTAATAGACCATAATACATTGACATACCTCATGGATGAAACCAAGAATGGTTGTGATAGTTGAACATCAATGGATCCATTACCAAGCTGATGACAAGTGAATCCGTAGTTCAAGTTGTAAACCGAGACGTCACCATCTATGAGTGAGTTTCTCAGTCTGCTGACTCCCTCCAATACTGTAGCACCGTGATGAATGGTTGTGACATTAGTTCTTGGAATCTATGTATGCAGACGAGATTATTAATCAGAAAGTCAAAATACCAGAAGACCATTTTGAACACTGAACTTGGTTCGAGTGTAGAGGCATTGGAAACTGATAATGTGGAAGTATTTTCCAACCGAACTTCGAGTACCAACTACGCGGATGTAACGGATAATGCGAGTTGGGAAGTAGAGCAGTTGCCAGGAACGACAGGCATAGTTGCTGTAGTCAACGACCTTTTCCCAACAACCTTCTTCCAGGGATTGAGAAACTTCTATATAGTAGGCATAGGACCTGCAAGAAAAATGTTTCGTCATGTTACATTGAAGACTTATAAACCAAATAGATAATCTGTTCACCTACACTGAGTGACTGGAAATGAGAAAAATTAAGCAAATAACACAGAAGATAGCTGGCGTACTCAAATCTAATACTAATTGCAAAGACTTCAACAAAACCAATTAAAAATTATCGAGTCTGTTGTAAACCACTAAGCACATTGCTACTGAAAAATTGGAAGTAGGCTAAGCTAGCAACTTTGCCAGCGATTAAAGAACCAAGCAAATTAGTCACATTAACGTGGGAGAATGGTAGCCATTGGCTAGAGCAAGAGATGATCGCTATCCTTCACATTTTACTTTTTTAATACTTCTTGGTCCATCTTTATTTAGCGCCTTATCTATAAGACGTTCTTTAATAAAAGCTTATTTAGACCACACTTCCTAAGATGTCTTTCCGTAGTCTGTCAACCGTGGTCTACTAAAAAATTTATGACAATATAATAAAGGTCGTGTAACGAACAAAAAGGAAAACTAAGGAATTAACAGGTAAGATCCATCCAATGGCTTTCGACACAAATACGGAAGGAAAACCAATTTTTGTGATGATACATTAGTTAACTTTATATATCAAAATTAGAAAATATTAAATCAATACATATATCATAAAACTGACCAAGACGACTACACGGGATGTCCAATAAGATTAGAGATAAACATCTCGATAAACTGTACAATATCGGTAATTTCCCAGAATCACCTACTCTCCACAAATATATAAAAATATATATAGGGGAAGACAAAAATCTAACAATTAAACTCACCTGTTCGGCATTAGGTAACCACAAAACATATGCAAAAAGGAGATGAAATTGTCTAGACTTTCAATACAAAGATGGCGACGAAATAAAACGTAATCAAAAAGTAAACTATCCCTATTTTATCGGCAGTACGCTCTTTTAGAAAATGAAATAGTTAATGGTTGAAACTTACAATTTCTTGCAATAAAATGTATAAACATAATACCTATTAACCTAAGTTTTATTCTACATATCCTCCTTCGGCTTCTATCGGCCACTCAATTCGAGTTCAAAAGTGACTAACTACAAGTTTTGATCAGGTGATCTTCATTGACATCCTTCATTGCCCGGGCTATTACCGCCATCAGAGGAGGATTTGGTGTTATTGGGATGATTATTAATTTCCTTTTCAATCACGTCCCGCCCCACACGTAATAATCCAAAGGATTAAGATCTAATGAGTTAAAAGGCCATAAGTTTGGTGTGACATAATCATGAAAATTCTTGGTCATCCATCCAATCCTGGATTTTGAGAGCTTTATGGGATGGAGCCGAATCTTGTTGGAAGATACAGGGTCTTCCTCCATTGGCTACGCTGTCTATCCAAGGCTGCCTAACAACTATAGTTTGAAGAGTCTCCACATAGGCATCTGCATCTACATTGACTCTAACGCCCTGTGGAAAAAATGGAGTCATAATGTGCCCCTCCCTCACTGACTTCACAACACCGAAAACCATCACTGTTGCTAGAAACTTCGTGCGCATAACGACTGGAGCGTCCGCATGTACATACCCACCCATCATTTCTTCAATTGACTTTTCATGCTGGTGGAAACTTTTTTTGTTGGAGAAAAACCAAAGGCACTCCTATTTTTTTAGGCGCTTCAATTTCTTTAAGAGTCTTTTTGCAAGTATTTAATGGTTCTCCTGATTTATTTTTGTCCACATAAACTGACGACCTCGCCTAAAAGCGTATGAGATTTGTATCTGAGGTCTTGATGAACAACATTCTTTACTGCTTCAGATACTTGAAGACCTTCGGCGAGATGTCGCATCGACTTCCTAGGATTTTCGTTCATCATGGCATGCCATGTCATGCACTCATCTCGCAAATTCAGGTGTTTTAAGTGAGTCAGCAGAGCATTGACAATACTGTTTTCTCATTCTCGTGGCCCATTCATCCCCACTGTTTTCATTCAGCAGCTCCTTCCTAACTTTACAAACGAAAGATCTGGTAACTTCTAGAAATGTTGGAATTTCTAATTTCTTTTGTTCCGCTTTTATAGACACTATTACAATGCATCTTTTCATTTCACCGTTACGTCACGTTTAAAATAGTCTTTGATAGTCTGACTATTTGTTCTTGGCTGAAAGATGTAAATAAATCCATGTACCATGACCAACAACGGAAATAAATCAACCGACCATCGGGTTCTGAAATGTTGTGGACAAAATCCTACTCAAAAATAAGGGAGTGAGTTCATGAAATTCAAATAGGATATTATAAAGTAAATTACCCTTCTTGTGATAATACGAACAACTCGGTGCTTCTACAATTCAAACAAAGATTCTTGATGGCCTGACTCCATTATCTACCTTTTTATTGACCCATTTCATGCCTTATTAGACTCATTTGCTGTTCCTTTTCCGCAAATACTTTCTACGGTCAAAAATATAAAAGTTTTTTTGCACTACCATAGGCAATAACAATTGTATCTACTCACACATTAAATTCAATCTGAACAAGCAACAAAGATTACTAAAGCAAAAACTATACCTTGGTTCACGATCCCAGAGCTGCATTGAGATGAGATTGACAAAGGAGTTGTGTCCCAGATCGACAATTATAGACTCATCCCTTACCCAAATGGGATGGGAAACCACAGAAAGTTCTGATTCCGGAGGAGGTTCGTGAGGAGTTCGACGGAATGGGATTGTGGAGAAAAGGGATTTTGTCTGTTGGGGTACAGTCGATGAAGAGGCGCCACCACGCAACCAGCAGTTGAGATGCATCAAAGCCCCAGTTGGACCACTTTGAGCATCGCGGTGCTGATAAGAAACAGAGAGACTACCGTCGGACTGTGGTACACCACTTGTTGACCAGCCTTGAAAAAAGGCAGAACGAAACTATTGTAAAACCCATACACGTTGATAGCCCAGAAACCTCGTCAGCGCCAGTACGGAAGCACACACGTCAGCATGAAGAGAGTGAACCAAAAGGGAAGCCAAACACCGGAGGTCAGTATGGCTATTAGCTGGATCAAGAAAAATTCTCATCTTCCTGTTCCTCGCTGAGAAGTGTGGCCACCAGGGCACGATGGCCGCTTCCTCTCACTATTTATAGGTTTTATATTTCTTGGTACTTATTTCCATCTTTTATATACATTAGAGACTTCATTCCCCCTCATATTATGCTCGATAAGAACCTAATTAAGCAATGCTATAAATAACCTAATTTTTAATAAAGCATATCTTCAGAATGTACTCCCTATGCATACTAAATAGTCATAAGAGATATCAAAATATAGGATATTAGCGAACTCGGTCTGATAATCCAGTTAATTGAGTTTTGATAGACGAATTAATTGTCTATTGATGGATGCTGCTTGGAACTAAATTTCATTATTCTTCTATTACCACTCTAAGTACTACAGACAGATATAAATTACATTCAATAGCTAACGATTCATCTTGAAGCAATATGGCCTCGACTGAATACCAATACTTGTATCAAACAAAGGTGCTAGACAAGATTAATCCATTTATACCAGAACTAGGTATTAAAATTCTTATGCATTATATGTCAACTATCAAGATCTGGTTGATGCAAATAATTTCATCGAATCCTCCTGTCAGAGAAAGCATATCGTTTATTACCTATTCTTTTATAAGGAATCCCGAATTTAATAATAGCTCAACGAAATATAAATAGGACTAAAGGACCCTGCTATAAGAGCGTCTTCAGATTTAAAAGAGAACGGAGGCTAAATTAAATCTCGCTTTCAATTTGAGCGGCAATGTTTTTTCACAAATTATCCTAGTAAAAGCTGTACTGTGAACGACTATAAGAGTTCTGGATTCAAAAAGGCGGTAAAATATGATGATAAAAAGATACCGTAAGCCATCAAATACATTGCTACTGAAAAATTGCAAGTAGTCTAAGCCGGTAACGATAAGGAAGTACATACATCAGAAAACAAAGTGTGGGTCGATGAGGAAGCTATCATGCTAGCGCATACATACAGCTCGAGATGTTAGTGGCTATTGTAGCAAGATTTCGCTTCCTCTCACCCATTGTATACTTTATGTTTCCTGGTCCGTCTTTCTCTACTACATACTCTTCATGCCCTACTCATACTACCTTGCCTTATCTGTAAGTTTTCCTTAATAATGCCACACTTAGCACTTCAAGACACTTGAATCTGGCCCAACTCACCAGTAGCAGCAGTTGATATTGCCACATTATCCATAAAGCCCCAAGCCGAAGCGTTAGCCAATGCATCTCCACGTCCACGCAGTTGAACATCTCGGTCAAACGGTCTAGATGTGGGAGCCATCCAATCACTACTGGCATCCCAAACTGAACGACTCTGATTGTGTCGATGACGACGTCTCGAAACTGTTCCACGAGACTGTTGATTCTGTTGGTCACCATCGATGGTTTCATTCGGGTCGACGCCATTATCAACAAAGAAGAAGGGGTAGTTGCCCCATCGGCCTTTCAGTAAGGAACAACCCAATCGAGGAACAGCTAAATTGACTTCAGGAACTGAAAAGGAAGAATGATACTACGTTATATGAAGAAAGCACAGAAGTGTAATAATTTTCGGATATCCCACATTCAACTCAAGCAGGACAGGCCTCCACGCGTATACTCCTTAGAATTACCTTGCTGTTGGATAACTATTCACTTGGCTGTATAGAAAATATCAGATCAGAATACAGAGTGTGGTGGACTAGACTTCCCAATATAATCGTATTGTGGATAATTTGCCTATAATGTAAGAGTATAAGAATACAAAGAACATTTAATTGTAGTTGCCATCACTGCACTTCACCGTCTTTATACGAATGCCTCTGAGATTCTTCAGTTTTACCCTTTGAGAAGGTTGAATATACTTGAAAGCATTTTTCTGTCAAAATCAATTGTCACCGTCATTTATCTCAGCCATTACCACCTAACGTGTCTTTCCGAAAGCTCGATAACAAGGCAGTTGAAATAAATGGTCGTTGTTAGGAGGACTAATCGAATATTTTCGGTGCGCTCGAGCGAAACCCAAACTTCATCTCACATGCTGCGCTGTATTATCAATCATTGGATTCCCACACTCACACCTAGGTATGTAATACCATCTGTGAAGAAGTCGTCGTTTGAGCTGTAAGTCTTCTTTTTCCTCTTCCCTCAGTCTGAGCTGTAGCTTTAATAAATGGTAACTGAGAAGTTATAAAAGTAATACCTAAGATATATTACTGCATGCGATAAATGGCCTATAATAAAATATTTAGAAATTAAAAGAAGGCAAATTGAGAGGTTTCAGACTTGAAACCAAGATTTCAATATAGCATGAGTAAGGTTCGGGCCTCTTTGTCTTGAAAAGCTTCATCCCTTGGGATTTTAAGAACGTTTGGTTGGAGCTTGTTTCTAGAACACCAGTGCCGTTTACTAGTATAAGATAGGAAAAATCGTCTTCTAATAGCCAAAAAAGCAAGATAGTATACATCGCATGATTTAAAATAGCATAGGTCATTAAATTTTGCCCAAAATTGATCGATATTTTACAGATCCTTGTTGGATTTTTTACAGAGGGAATTTCCAAGATGACCTTTTCATCAAGAATTTCATTTCACACCACCATTCCACGAGTGCGTAATTCTAAAACAATCTTTCTGGAAAATTATGCTTATTTTAGGAGGCCATTTTAATACTAACTGTAACAGATAATTGGGTTCAGAAAGATATTATATTTTAAAGAATGACTGAGATACTATTAAAAATTAGGGGTAATTAGCCAATAAATAGGTCTAAGATATCACCTAATTCAGACTTACGTAATCGTCCTCTGATGGGCAAATGAGTAGGAGTGACTCTCATTTTGGCACTGATCTTATCAAGCAGATCATCTGGGGAGAGAAGGCGTGACGCTCTAACATCAGTTGAGAGTTCAGCAAGTGACATGAGCTCGAAACGAATGCATCCAACCAACTCAGCTCTTGCTTCAGCAGTCTCGCGTTCCAAGTGTACTCGAACTTCATCTACTGCAGCAGAACAGGAGTCACTCGTTTTCAACTTTGCATCTAAAGAAAAGAGGTAAGATATAAACCATGGGTGTGTTATCGTTTTATAGTTAATGAATAAACCACTCTAAATATGTGCAAGGCTACAAGGCAGCCGGTGGAAGGGGCTAGGACCGACCTACTCTGAATAAAACAGTAATCGAAGAATCATGATAATCACGCAAGCAAAGGGGCAATAAATGAACTAGTAGAAAAACAGCGTATATATGCGCTGTCTTAATTGGCAGATGATGATTTTTTATTGGTTGTTCATCAGACGACTAAAGGACCCAAAACAGTCAATTCCACCCAGCATACCGCAATTTGATCTCTTTACCATAAATCCTATGTATTAAATTTAACTTTTAAATTTCAATTCTCACCTTACCTTCTTTCATATTCTCTTACACTTCCTTAATGTAACTTTCATAACCTGATTAGTTTCCAAACTAACCACAAATCCTAGAATTCAGTAGCAACACTTGAACGCCTTAAATGTAGACATTGACGGAAAATTAAGCAACAAGGAAAATAAGGCAACAACCCTGCAATTTAGCCCATTTTAACAAATATGAGAATTTCATGAATAATAAACGATTCTTCAAACGTGAAAGGGTAACGCAAAATCACTCAGATGAGAATAAATATAGGATAAAAAGATATTAAACTTTGAGTGATTGGAGTTTTCCTATATATTATTGACGTACGCATCAATTATCAATTTGACCTAATAACTGGGTCATTAGAAGATATATTAAAACTTGAAAGAAAACAAAATAGTTGATTAGATGAAATCGACTTAAATTTACTGTAATGAGAATGAAGGTGATTACAGCATAGGCTTTCCGATATCATAGAACATTTACCGCTCCCAGTACCCGAATCTGAAATGCTGGCCGAGCTAAACAGAGATTCCGAGGAATTGCTACGGGTTGCTGGCAGTAGACCCGAGCTCTTCTTAAGAGTCATCGGCGCCAGAAGGGTCTGATCTTTGGAAAACTGCTGAACCTGCTGCTGATGGTCATCAAAAGAAATAGAAACAGAGGGAGATGAAGAAGAGGCAACAAGAGTGGCGTACTTTTCAAATCTTGACTGATAATCAGCCTCCAGCCAGGCTTGAACTCCGCGAAAAATTTCAACCTCAGGAAGATAAAAACTATCCCGTGAGAGCATTCGTACAACCGATGCTCGAGAGAGGCGTAAAAATTGAGGCTGGGAGAGAATTACTGCGGGAGAACGATCAATAGTTTGAAGACAAGCATCTATAAGATCCTCCAAGTCATATGTGATCGCTGAATCATAAAGGAGACAGACATTCTGAAGACTTAAAGACTGAATTAGATGTCGGGAGAGATTATCTCGAAGATACGGGAAGTTATATTGACAAACTAAACTCAGTACATCAAGAGCGTCTTCAATCTAAAAAGTGAATATAAAAATATTTAATTTGGAAAAACTAAAGAAGAACAATAATAATCAAAAGAGAATACCTACATTAGCACCTGATATGTCCAGTTTTCCAGTATAAATGTATTCCAAGATATGATAAAACGCCGTGGAGCTGATACCATTTAAATGAATTGAGGAAGAATGAGTTTCTGCAAGACCGCCAAATAAGAGTGCTCTGAAATATTCACATCTCGATGCAAGAATAACACGATGGCAAGGAAATCGAACATCGCCAACGGTTAGAGTGATGTCACTGTAATATTTGGTTTTAAATAGTACTGCAATATCATCAACAATCTCGGCAGAGTGATCAACTTTGAGAGAAATCGTTTCTTCTCCAGACATGAAGAAGCTGAATAAGAACAAGGAGTGGGAATTTTGAAAGTAGATAAAAGATTCCAACAACCAAAGAGATATAAAATTATTATAGCAGAAAAGCAACAAGGAATAGATAAATTGTGAAGGTTTAACGTTATATAATATACCGGACGGGTTTATAGCCAAAAGTCGTCAAATCATACGCCAAACACTACAATGTGTCCTTCGAAATATTTTAATACTATTAAACCTCTTATACCCCATATTTGCAGTAATGTATAAAGGAGTTTGTTTGTAATATAATATTAGTGCATATTGTTAATCAACTGAGAACCTAAGGGTTTTAAATTCAATCGTGCCTGTTGTATATTATTGGCATCGATATACAAAAAAAGGTAACATGTAAGAGGTCTTTTTCATTTTCGAGAAGAATTAACAATCTAAATATAAGTAAATACTATCATTATAATGTGTGAAATTAAGCTAACAGTAAAGGGGGATGTTTGAAACAGACCATTTTTAACAATAAAAAACACCGTTATAATCAATAAAATATCAGTTGATGCTTATATGGAAGAAATTTTGTGCAAAAACTTAACTGGAATAAGGCTGCCTTTAAGTAATTAGCATTTCATTTTATTTAGTTTTAGTTTTTTGGCAAACTAAATTTTCTTTCTGGAATAGCTGAATAACTTAAGGTTTTTACTCATTTCCGTAATACTAAAACTTTAGTTTATGACTGAGTTAAATTTATTTGATCTTGTTCATTATTTTCAGAAAAATTGTATTTCGGAATTATGTAGTACTACAGCATAGTTGCGAGAGCTCAATAATTCACATCTGAGACTTATTTATACCGTGTATACCATACCTAGCGAACTATCTGGTGATACTTATTTCTTTGTGCTATGATCTGCTCTCCTCTGTAGGAGACCGCAACCAACCCTTAGATTTGCTGAGAAATTGCTCAAATTATAAGTACAACCGGACAACAACACAAAACGACACTAACCACTATGTCGAAATAAGACACACGTTTGTGTATCGAAAAGAAAATTTATATTATGCGTCATCTATAACAGTAATGTTAATAAATTCGTTAGAATAAAAGCGAATTTAAAGAAGCAGGAATTAAAAGGTGGAAAATAATGAATTTTCCATATAAGATTCTGTAATAACTTTGGAAGATCTATCAGTGCCACATCGATCGAATTGATGGAGTAAGTCAAGTCACTCATGCCGTCAGATCGGTTCGGAGGTAGCAGATAAGCTCCCCCCAATTTATTGATTGGTAAATTAGGTTTATATACAAAACATTTCTTCGTTGGACGTCAATCATGTCTCGTCGGAGTCTCGGCGTGATGGTGGATACCCGTTTGGGTATCTGTGTGCAAACACACAAACACACAGCGGGACCGCCTGTAAACACTGTAGTGGAGATCTTATCGCCGGTCAACCATTTCTAATCGCTAGATGATGACAGACATCCGCTGACTATAGTAGATTCATTTTGGGAAGAAAATTATTTTCTTATATTTTCATAGATTTAACCGCCTGTCCGTCTTCGTCGTTAGATCGACTGGGAGACGAAAGAAATACCATCGAGTCTTGATAGTGCATGAGATAACAAATAAATATTACGGCATTGAACGTACCATGTTGCGAAAGTTTGACCTGTAAGAGGATTACGATGATGTATACCTACAGTTTTCACGTAATCTTTGGGATCCTTGCAGACGTCAAGAAATTCATCAGTGTGAAGGTATTGCTCACGAGTGAAGAGATTTGAACTTCCACGTCAGCGTAATTTGATAATTGCGTCTCCGAGTTGTTATAGTCTGCTCTTCTTTGTAGGATACTGTTAGAAGAAATAATGATTATTTTCTCCTATTCCCAATATTTCTTCTATGAATAAAAGTGCAATTTCTTTTTTATTTCCCCACTGATAAAAGATATCCGATAATTATACTTATTTGTTTAAGCCTATACCGATTGAGAGTGAGTTTCGTAATACGCTCAAGTTGACTATAACGTGTCTTGTGATCTGCCGTGGGTTATTAGCCTCTGTGTTAAGTTGCTACATTACCGAGTTTTCTAGATTGCTGGCTCTGCGAGATTACTACCAGAACTCTTAGTTGGTTACGTTATAGCAGAATCCAATATATTTATTTCCAATGAAATTAAATAATTGACTCATTCTTTTAGAGCACTATGGCTGAATAATAAAACAGTAACCGGATAATATCTTCGCATAGTGTATTAATCACGTTTGAGTAATAAATGGGATGCACTTGATGACAAGGAAGATAGCAATATTCGGTGGGCAAACTCTGAGTCATGGCTAGTCCCCTATCCTATTCTATTTCAAGTTCAACAGTTCCTCCTAATTGTAACGATAGTAACCCTGGATTAGAATGGTACTCACACGCATGCGTATTTTTAGGTCGCCTACTAGCTGCCCCTCTCACACAATATTAATTCTATAAATAAAAAAGCAATTTCCTTATTTCTTCCCCACTGATAAAGACTTCGTGATCATGCCTATTAGTCTAAGCCTATAATGAATGAGTTTTACTTTCGCCATTACACATATGTTCACCATAACGTGCCTTGTATTCTGCTTTGAGTTATTGGCCTCTGTGTTAAGTTGATATAGTACTGAGTTTTTCGAGTTGGTTTGTTCTACGAGATTGCTACGGGGCCTCGAGTTTGTTACGTTATAATAGCAGTTAATGTTCGCATTACAAATGATTTTAACATAAAGATGCACAGTTTTAAATATTACAGTTAACCTATGGAGAGATAAACAGCAAAATCCCTACTTGAATAGTAAGAATATCTCTGGGGATCGAATTCCAATTTGCGTCTCTGTCCTTAAAATTATGAGAAGTTCATTTTTATTGGAGAATTGAGTACCTTTCCGTTGATTTTCATGAATTGAGATTTAAATTCTATTGTAGCTTCATGGCCATATGTTACAAAGATGTGGCTTGGCCGGTTTTAAATATCTCATTTCAAAGCAGTAGAATGTAGTGTTTTCCAGAAAGAGACAAAATTGTTATAAGAATTTGACACGTGTGAAATATGAGAAAGAATTGCAGAAGAATTAGACTTAGTAAACAAATGTCAATACGAAAGTTGAGTAAAAGTTTAGAAAGTAGTAAAATCAAGAAAGCTTGCAAAAGTGAAAATTCGAAACGTATATAATTGCTATCTAGAGCAATTAATTGATGGAAACTGGGAAACATACAGAAATGAGGAATAGCAGGTTAAATCGTTTGATCTCTGTTTAGATGGCTGCACTTGGCTTGATGTGCTTCTTCGGTCTTCTGATTCTTGCTGCGAGTTGCTCCAAGTGATGTATAGTGAAGACTTAGGGATGAGAAGGTTGTGACTGCATTTCTGAAGACTTAGATAGGTGTATTTGAATCTGTCTCGTACGTTTGGCCGTTTTTTGAGAATGTTGATGTGGAGGCTGAGAATGTGATGACCGGTCTTGTGCATTCTGTTGCATGATATTGGATTTTTCTTGAAAATTTTTTGTCAACAGTGTTGGGTTTTCGGTTTAGACAGTTGTAGATGGTTTGTTACATCAGATAGCTGTGCTTTTCTCTTTCGCTTAGCTCGTCTCTTGTGAGTTGCAGGTACTTGTTCGTACATGTATTACTGCTCCTCTGCCTGTTCAGTTTTGGATCGCTAGCCAATCTTGGCGGCATGAACAAAGTGAAGAGGGCTTCCGTTAGACATATGGATTCAGTTGTGCCACAAATTGTGCGGATTGAGGCAGAGGTGCAGACATTTTATGCCCCAGACTCATGAGTATGGTGTTAGAATCAATGAGCTGAATCGCCAGTGAGATCCGCCATCTAAACTCTTTCCTTGCCCATCTCCTGCAGCTTCGCTTTGGGGATTTCCTCCATTAGTTGTAACAGACGAGGTCCTAGTGGTATCTAGCACTTTGTATGAGGTCGAGAGATGAGAATAAGACGTCGGAAGGGTTTTTCTATTAAACCACCGAAACTAAATTTTTCACAATGAAAGTTCCCAACGCCTTCAAAGTCATATAGATCCTCACCGTGCTCCGTCACAAATTTGAGGCAGTTAAAGCGAACACTGAAGAGGGAGAAATTCTGGCCAAAAAACTTCTTCCATGACCTGCACAATTTCAGAGTAACTGAGTTCATGGAATTACTTTGCAAAATTCTCTGTAAACACATATTTGTTTTCATTGTACCATAATTCATAGAAGTCATCTGACTTAGAATTATGAACGAACTCAGGAATATTTTTAGCGATAAATTGAGCACGTACAGGACCTGAAATAAGGTGAAGGATTAGATGAGGTAGAAGCAATAAAGGCATCTACACGTCTAGAACCTTCAAATTTAACCGGAAGAAATTTTACTGTCGTTGAAAACAATCGCGAAAAATTAATATATTGTTGGGGACTTTTGGTCCCAGCATTATAGAAGATGTTAGAGAATTTAATTATTTCTGCTCGCCACTTGTTATAACCTTAGAATACGAGATTAAGAACACCTCATTTTGTTCTCAAATTAGCCCCAGCAATAACCCACAATTTAATGCATTTAAAAATTTATGTAACATTGTAAATAATCAATAATAAAGTTAGTAAATATAAATTTGTTACTTCAATTTCTCTCGGAGACGAAAAATTCAATTTCACTTGATCGTGAACTTCAAGGAATTTTAGAAACCAAACTGAATAATTAATAAGGTTTATTAAAACATAAACTGAGAGTTAGATTCCATCAATCAAACAGCCACCTCATGACAATTTAAATGAAAAATAATTTTTTTTTATTTTGGTTACAAAATGAGTCTCCAAGAAAATCTAAAATGAAATATTGTTGATTCGGTCCCGACAGTTTTTATGTATGATAATATTACTGATATAAAAAGAGGGGAGAACTATAAACGACATACTGAGAACTAACCAAATAAACAAAAAATGAGGCCAAATTCAGCCTCATTAAAAAGCGCTCAGATACATCTCTATCGATTGGATTGGTTCATTTAGAGTATGTGGCGTTCGCCTGCAGAGGCCTCCAAGCAATCAGCAGTCACTATCCCTGCAGCTTAGCGTTGATCATATATAAGAACCAAGCTCGTGGACAACATCTCATAAGGAAATCTGTTCGCTTAAAATTTCTTACTAATTCATCTCATACGGAGCTCTGTTCACACATATACTATATAATTCTTGCTATCTCATCGGAACGGAGCAATAACCCTTTCTACTCAACATCTTTCTCGTTCTCGTTGCTTTGGGAGCAGCCTGGCTAATTTCGGGAGCAAAAATATAATAGAGGACTCTGCTAGACGCTATTAAGACTGCTTAGGAGGATTACCTAACTGTAGCAAAAAGGCATATTAGTGTATCATCCGCTACAAGTATATAAGTTTAAATCTTACCGTCTGTTGTCATATAATCAGGAAAAATGATGGTAGAATATAGTAAATATGTATTTAGTAGTCATTATTATGTAATTTCACTCAACATTAGTCAGGGGAAGATATTTTCAATAAAGAGACAGCAATAAGGCAGAATTAAAGGAAATAGAAATTAGATTTAAAGAAAATTGAGAGAGGGAAGAAACACCAAATGATAAAAAACTTCTCCAGTTGTCTTCTATTTTCCTTATTACTTACCGTATCCAAATTTAACTTATGGCGTCGAAAAAACTAAATGACAAGACTTCATTTCATAATTCATAGCAAATTTATTTTCATAGAAGCAAGTTCCGCTTTTGTGTTTACCTTTCAACAGACGCTGATTTTCACGAATATGAATTTTAGGCGTCTAAATTCAGTTAGACGACTAAATACTCCCTAATTTTTAAAGAATCTCTGAATTGGCAGAACAGTTAATTGTATCAAGTAATTCACCAAATATAGGACTACACAGTCAAACGAGAGGGCAAAGTAAGCAGAAAGTAGAACGTTAGAAAAAAGGCGCCGGAAACTGGTTGGAGCAACTGCAGATGGAGCGAATCTGGCTGCAGGGATTGGTTGCTGGAAGTCAGAGGTAGGACTCTTATCATGAGTGAAATGATGCAGAGGTATAGAGTTGGCAAATGAGTTCAAATACATGGAGATCGGTGGTGAATTCCACTGACCGTTTAGAGGTAGAGGCTTGACGATAGAGAATTCGACAAGAGAGAGAGTGACATTTACCGACATTAATAGGGGTTTGTCCATAGTTGTAAAATATAGTGAGAATCATTCCCCTGTTAATGAACATCTGCAACAGTGTGTTCGTCTTCAGCAATCAGAACCTGAAGACGAAACGATTGGCAGTAAACGGGAAAAATGGAGAAGGACGAAAGCAAATCATCGAGGTTAAAAAAGACAGTGTCACTCTGCCTTATGCACAACTATTTTTAATTCACGGTAAGGTCGCATCACGACCCAGCAAAAATTGCACCAGCCGACGATATTTCACGTCGTCTGTGCGAGCAATTGGGAGTAGTTTTCAACTAGCAATAACCGCGCCTCAGTTGGACTTCACTGGCTACGGTACCGCCACTGCGCAAAGCTGACTGCGGGTCTCCCTCCTCAAACCACTAGTGGCCTTAATTCTTGCCACTATTAAATTCACCTCTTACACTACACTTAATATTCGTAATATTTGAAATAAATACCTGTATATTAATGATAATAATGCCCTTTTTGGCAATACTTTTCACAATTTTCTTCATTTTATTCCCTTTGTAGTTGTGGATGACAATTCTACTGCCCCCCATTTCAGTAATATCACTAGGCCCAATCACTGCATTCATTGGCTATTCTCGCCTACTTCCGTCTTTTCCTTTGCTTATCCACTTTTCTCTTGTTGATAATCGTGTTATTGCTGGTGATATAACATGGCCTATTGAATTGCCGTTGTCCTTTTCTTAATCAAATTGGAACGTTTCAGGTGCGACTGATGTTCGTCCAAATTAGAATAATATAAGGATTAAGTAATCGCTTTAATGAAAGCGGAATGAGATAACCAATTAGGTTCTCAATGAAATTTCGGGAATGTAAATCAGAAGGAAAGTAACTGTAGGACGGATCACAACCGGTTCAAAATGTTCTTCTCATTGGAAAATTTCTCCATCTGGAAAATGATGGCAATTTGATTGTTTGTTTGTTTGATCTCTTGTGTGATCTTGCTTTAAATTCAATCAAAATTTGAGCTCCACCTTCTAAAGTGAGGGAAATTAATTCAGTGACCAATTTCGATTTTGACTGACGATACTGATATGATGAATCGCCCAAAGATATGTTTACATTTTATTTGGACGAACATCAGTCGCACCTGAAACGTTCCAATTTGATTAAGAAAAGGACAACGGCAATTCAATAGGCCATGTTATATCACCAGCAATAACACGATTATCAACAAGAGAAAAGTGGATAAGCAAAGGAAAAGACGGAAGTAGGCGAGAATAGCCAATGAATGCAGTGATTGGGCCTAGTGATATTACTGAAATGGGGGGCAGTAGAATTGTCATCCACAACTACAAAGGGAATAAAATGAAGAAAATTGTGAAAAGTATTGCCAAAAAGGGCATTATTATCATTAATATACAGGTATTTATTTCAAATATTACGAATATTAAGTGTAGTGTAAGAGGTGAATTTAATAGTGGCAAGAATTAAGGCCACTAGTGGTTTGAGGAGGGAGACCCGCAGTCAGCTTTGCGCAGTGGCGGTACCGTAGCCAGTGAAGTCCAACTGAGGCGCGGTTATTGCTAGTTGAAAACTACTCCCAATTGCTCGCACAGACGACGTGAAATATCGTCGGCTGGTGCAATTTTTGCTGGGTCGTGATGCGACCTTACCGTGAATTAAAAATAGTTGTGCATAAGGCAGAGTGACACTGTCTTTTTTAACCTCGATGATTTGCTTTCGTCCTTCTCCATTTTTCCCGTTTACTGCCAATCGTTTCGTCTTCAGGTTCTGATTGCTGAAGACGAACACACTGTTGCAGATGTTCATTAACAGGGGAATGATTCTCACTATATTTTACAACTATGGACAAACCCCTATTAATGTCGGTAAATGTCACTCTCTCTCTTGTCGAATTCTCTATCGTCAAGCCTCTACCTCTAAACGGTCAGTGGAATTCACCACCGATCTCCATGTATTTGAACTCATTTGCCAACTCTATACCTCTGCATCATTTCACTCATGATAAGAGTCCTACCTCTGACTTCCAGCAACCAATCCCTGCAGCCAGATTCGCTCCATCTGCAGTTGCTCCAACCAGTTTCCGGCGCCTTTTTTCTAACGTTCTACTTTCTGCTTACTTTGCCCTCTCGTTTGACTGTGTAGTCCTATATTTGGTGAATCTAGTTCTATGGAATCTGATGAACAGATTAATGTCCGATGCTCTACACCTCTTCGCAATCATGCAAACGAAAAAATAAATTTGCATTAATTGAAATAAATTAAAAATTTTCCATTTTGCCCAACATGGTCAATTAACTAATCATAATATTCGCCTACTTGCTGAAATGTGCCAAACTGCAGTACCGTTTACCCGCACTTCTTACGGATAATAGAGAAGTCGTCTTAATCGCTCGTTAATATTCAATTAGGGAAATTGTGTCTATTTTTTTAATAGTAACATTCCCTAGTTTTCTCTACCTTGCGGGATGTGAGAATGCTTATGAGAGGTTATAGGTTTTCTTCCATGGAATTATTATTGAGACTTTCAGTTATAACAGTGTCGCAGTAGTTTGCTCCGTTCCATGGGAAAAGGATATAATATTCATATATTTTCCTAGCTAACTTAAGTCAGATATGAACAATCAATACTGATCGTTCCTCAGTACACCTGAGAATAATCCCATAAATTCATTTAAAATCCTTTCAAGAGCACTATCAGGCTTGTCTGTACAGCATTTTTGCGATTTTATACCCGCTCTTATATTATCCTAAGAGCGATATCTTAGGCTTACGAGCAGTATAGACTAATTCACTAATATCACAATTTTTCTTAAAGTTCTGAATTATATACAAAATACTTGGAATTATTTCGTAGCTCTGACATTTGCAATGGCAAATTCGGTTGATACCGAATCAGGTTTTAATAGAAAAAAAATTTAAAAATATATACCCTTAGAAATTTTTCCAAACTAGCTATTCTTAAATTGGCTTTAATAAATGTTGGTTAACATTTTTTTACCTAAAAATGAAACCGTCTGTGTTACGTTAAATATTGTAAGTCTAAGGGCTATAAAACAATGTTCTCTAACATCAAAGATGATATATGACAAAGTAATGTTTAGTTAAACCATTCAAGCAAAATCCGAAACAATGTTCCGGTATGATCGATTTGAATAAGAAGAAAGGTAAATATTAATATCTGCGATGTTTTTGTTAATATTACATATATCGCATTAAATTAAACTCGTTTTCTTTATTAGTTATTTAGATGCGTAAGGTCAAGATATGAAATTATTCTTTACATTTTTTGGTGACGAATTTTTCGTGTTAGATTTTGACGCCCGTTTGAATAAATAGAGATGTGATGAACCTAAGTATGCTTAATTATTTTTCAAGTTAAAAATAATTATAGCGATGACGATTAAGTAGATATTTTCAAAAGTATTTTAAAGCATGTACATTTTTTAAATGAAACCATTCAAGTTCGTAATTTGTTATTTGCATTTACTGCTAACTAAATGAAAATCGACGGAATATGTTTGTTACAATAAAATAAAATATGAATTTAAAATTTTTCTTATATGATCCTATAAAACAAACTAAAATGATATGCATTATGTGGTTTTGAGACATAGTTTGTACTTGTTTTAGTTGTCATTTTTGCACCTAATTTGTACTGTTTTTTGTAACGTCCATATTGATCGTCAGAGTTTTGTTATGAGGTAGTTTGTTCACGTAATATTCAATCCTTATGTTCAGTACATTTGCTGATTTTATTATTTACTCTGAGTTTTATTTGCTTATGCGTGTTTTTGCCATAACACTATCACATTATTTACATCGGCATAATACTGACCAATTGATTACCTTTGTTAGGATAGATTTCACTTTTTATTGTGATTATCAGTCTGTATTGTTAATTAACTTTCATATTACTAAACTATCTTTGTTTATTTCTTTTATGTATCTCAACTGATTTGTTCTTCCGTTTGTTGATAATTTTCAAATTGTATTTTCTTTGCAGGACCCCAACAAAGCATTCCACGAATGTGGACACTGCTGTCCCCGTGGTTCCCGTTCCAGCCGTCGTAACTCGACCGCCTATCGCTTCAAGTTCTACCGAACCCAATGCAACTTCGAAAAATTCTTCCGTTCGACTTCTTATTAACTCTAATTCTGACACTCTTATGCCAGTTCAGCAACAATTTACTTTCTTTTCAAATGCCCGACTTCAAATGAATGATCATACAGCTGATCGGCCTATCGTCATAAATTCCAGTAAACCATTTTTCAACTACCTCATTTTTCTATATATTTTCCCATTAAGTTATATCTTATTGCTCCTTAAAGCCGTTACCTCTATAAAGAAATCGGATTCTGATGCGAAAAGCGCAACTGGTGAATCGAATGCAACTCATTTCAATCCCATAATTATTAATCAACCCAAAGTATCTCCGCAGATTATGCCCCTTGTGCAAAATACCGATATGAAGAATTTTAACCGATTTGGATCAAATTTGCCTACCATCATACCCAATGCAAATTCAAATGCACGGCTTGTGTCGATCGACACTTCAAATCACCCCTCGCCTAACCTTCTGACTACTCTTCGGGTAAATGCAATTTTTATACAAGTACGAGTTTTCGTTACTTTATTTGTGCTCATGTTTTCTCATTATTTATGCAGCCTGGTAAGAGAGATACGCCGTCTTCCTTTCCTACTGTTCAAGTTTGCTCATCGTGTAATCAGACCACAACAGAGTCAGTAACAACAGTAAATAGTTCTGGAGGTGCATCATTTTTAAAACCATCTAGTCTTCTTTCCCATTCGACCGTCCCATCAACAGAGTCCAGTCAGACAGCTTCCCTGATCTCCGTAGTTCCCGTCGATCCCTCTCGATCAAATTTGCAACCATCTACCACCACTATCACATCTGCACAAAGATTTCCCATTGCAGTCGCGCCAAATCGACCGAATGCTACTGGTATTTTAATTAACCGTCCTACGACAATCTCTCGACATCCTATTATTGCGCCTGTATCTCCTTTAAATTCCTCTACTCTAAATCCCAATCGAAAAAGAGCACGTAAGCAGCAACTTCTAGCACCACAAGGAACGGAAGCAGCAAATTCTTCGACACCCTCTGGCCAAAGTGTTGTTAGCTTTGTGGAAATGTCTAGTGGTTCATCAACAATTGAAAAATCAAAAGTGCTGAGTACTTCTACGGTATCATCAACACCAAATATTGAGGCAGCCCTGGTAAGCCAGCTCAGCTTGGTCCATATGCCACTATTGTGTGCTTTTAATGCATTTGTTGTTTTGCTGTTTTAGCACGCTGCAAATTCCTTGCCCATCGTAAATGTTGCGAGTTCTAGTGGCGTTGCTGCAGGTTCTGCCACGCAAGTAATGAATGTCCGTCTTTTTCCACTACGAAGTTGTGCCGGTGGTAAGGAAGGTGCAGGTGGGTCGCATTTTGAACAAGTTTCCTACTCAACAACCCCCGTGAATTCTTCCCAGTTTCACAGTCTGGTTGTTAGTTCAGCGTCTGTGAATGCAGGGAGCGAAGGTTCTAATGCTGTCGTTCAGTCTACAACCACTTCCTCCACTGCATCTCCACCTGCGTCCTTAGTTACCGCATCTTCTTTCCCCTCCTCTCCATCCACGGGCCAAACTTCCATGTATGTGTTCCCCTCATCAACAACCGTGCAAATGCCCTCTTTACGATCAAATACCGCTACAGCTACGACAACAAATCCTGCTAGTAGTAGTGGTAGTAGTAATATCCTTCAAGTTCGCTTCAGGCCACCAGCGGCTGTTACTAGATCTCCACTTACTAATGCTTTTATACAGCAACAAGTTAGTCACATTCTCTTCCGAGAGATATTCTCTTATGCTCTTTAGATCTTGCTTAATTTCGTTTGTATTTATTATAGACTGTACGCACAGTGCTGAGTCCCTCTGTGGCAAATATTTCTTCAACAGGAGCAGTTCAGCCATCTCCCCCAGCTTCAGGTCAAAGGGTTGACTGGAATACTTCTACTGGAATGAAATCCACTGCGGCGACAATAAATGTTGAGGAGATTGCTCGAAAAGAGTCCGCTAAGGTTAGTTACTTGCTCTCTAGTGGGTGTGCATGTGTTTTGCTGCTATGGGCTAACCGTGTCATGTGTTCCAATAACTGCTACTGTGAGCGCGTAAGAGGATTAACTGACTTCCTTTCGATTTCTTTCTCAATAGCCCGCTACTCCTCTGGATGCAGGTGCCCAACCAGCACTGCCCATCGTACGTGTTCCTGATCCGAATTCACGGAACTCTTCTGTGGCGCCTCAACAACCACAGCAACAGTTAAAGAGACCCCGAAAACAAAGTAATAGTGCTAGTGGTATTAAAAAGCAATGCACTTGGGAACTCCTAACTGATCCTCTTGACTCAAGTAAAAGTGTTTGGCGATCACCTCACCAACTGCAACAAGAGCCACCGCCCTCCCAACAACAATCAGCTTCCCGAACAGCAACAGCATTTGTGGACCCTGAATCGAGCCTGAAAATTGAGGCTCTCGATCCTGACTCAACAATTCGTGGTTTACCAAAGCGAATGCATCTCTTTAAATCGAAAGCTGATCAGGATCAAGGTCAAAAACGTGGCCAAATTAGCTGTGGGGCTTCTGGTTCAGGATTTTACAAAGGATCTAAGGCCCATCACTTT
The DNA here is from genome assembly GCA_900708905.1 of Hymenolepis diminuta. Classification (NCBI taxonomy): domain Eukaryota; kingdom Metazoa; phylum Platyhelminthes; class Cestoda; order Cyclophyllidea; family Hymenolepididae; genus Hymenolepis; species Hymenolepis diminuta. The sequence continues at coordinate 443,888 of CAADRB010000075.1, read as the reverse complement.
CTCCGCTTTACTGAGCTGAAATTTCGGTCATTGGAGAGTGGGCGGACTCCACCTTTAACAAACTCCGCAGTCAATAGGAATGAAACTTCAAGCGATATGCGAAGCAGGAGACTATGTGATACTGCAGGTGCTGCGTCTGGCCAATCTTTCAGTGACAGCGAAGACGTGCAAACTATTCGTGATATTTTGGATTCACGAAGTCTTCAAGATGAGTTCAAGTATGTAAATAATCCTGTAGACACTACTTCAACACTTGATTTAACCTGTTGGCGATTACACTTATGTCTAAGGAATTGTGAGGCAATGGTATGTTCGTCTTCTTGGAATATACTTCCTTTTTTACATGTCTTTCCTTAACAAATTCCTTATGCATCTTGCGTTTAGATGATTAATGAGGGTGCCAAGTTTGAGAAACTTACTTCGGCGCTTGATCGAGCATTTCCGCGTAATCGTGTTGAAACTGCAGCTTGTCCAGAGGTGCCTCGGTTACTATGCAACTCCCTAACAGATCAGGCTCAGAATCTTCTTACAGAGATTTTCCTTCAAGCTATCCCTCCCGCATCCCCTTCTGTTCTACCTAAAGATGTTTTGAACCCTTTTGATGAGGATGAAAAAAAGACCTCTGTGATTGACACTAGAGCTGTTGAAGAGCGGACACGAGTAAGTAAAGCTTTTAATTTGAGTTTTGCTTGGGGAGAGTACAATCATTAAATTCGTTTTGTGCATTTCTAGGCACTCGTTCAAAGGGTGAAGACGTTATTAGATGGTATGCAGAGAATAAAGGACTTATCGAATGAATTACTAACCGACCATGCAGACTTTGTTCAGAGTTTCGTGGAGCAGATCGAATATTTGCGTCAAAATGGTTCTAATCCTCCTCCATCCTCCCTATCTCCTAATAATTCTTCACCCAATGCGGATGATCAGGATTTCAATGGTGATAACAGCAACCCATCTCAAGATGATGACGATTTGCTGACTTCACCCCATCCCCCCACTTCGAAGCATCTTCGGTCGCCCTCCACATCTCAAAAGGGGACTTCACCTGCCCGTGCAACTACTTTCTCTAATGGACGACGAAGGTGACATTTAGAATCCTCGTAAGTTTCTTTTACTGTGCGTCTACTTCAATGTTAGGCTGCTACGGTGGTCGATAATAGTTTAAAATTTGGCTTCAGAATGTGTATATTTCTTGTTTCTAGAGACATTGATGTGGAAGCCAAATTTTTAATAATCTCTCCATGGCAGTCAGAGATTTTATAAAAAGTTTTGAGATGCCTTTTTACCTTCTGTAATTTGTACTCCCTTCCTGTAATGCATTAGACAACGCACGCGCTCCATACACTGACCAAACGGCCTGTGATAAGTATATCTAGCGTTCACAATTTCTTCCTCTCCCCTCAATTGACTCACTGTACAAATTGTGGACCCTCCCTATTGCAATCAGCATGCGCTCAAGACCAGCCTTTTGTGTATATGTTTGCAAGTAAAGCTCTCTCACCTTTCTTCTTTAAATGTGTATCCCTGTACATACTGTAATAATTGCAGATTTATATATATTATCGTTCCCCTTCCTATCCCTGTGTAGCTTTTTGTACAATATGGCCGTTTATATCTCCACTTATAACTATATATATTATATCTCTTATATGTGTCTATATTATTAATATAGAACCGATTATAATCACGTAATTCTTACGATGTCCTATCTCTTTTCTTTTCGGGATCAAAGATCAATAAGTACCAAAACAGAGGGAGTAGATATAACACAAGGGGATGTATTAAAAATTACGTAATTTAGCATCAGATTTCTGTCTTTCGACCTGAGAAGTGAATTTGGATTCTTGCTCATGTAGGCGATGCAATCGTCGTTTCAAGTCGGAGAGTTTCTGTCGGGCTGAGTTGGCAACCATTCTATCGCGTTGGTCGTTGCGACTTATGATGCCTTCTGTTCGGGAAATTTCCTCCTGTACAGCATGAATTTCACGCTGGAAAGAAGTGAAGGCGAGGTTAGAGGTAAGATCTCATTTGTCAACCAACTTACTTGAATCTTGTAGATCTCAACATTCATTTCCTTTGTTGTCATTTTCCTGCTAGGGGTTGGCATTGATGGTTGGGATTTGACAATACGATCTCTACTACTGCTGACTAGAACTCGGGAATTGAGGAAGTCAAAGACAGATCCATCGTAGTAGCCCGCTTCTTCCCCCTTATTGGTGGAAGGCCCTTCCGCTTTCCGTGCAGACTTCCGAGATGGCTTTTTTATTCTGATTCCGGACTTCAATTTAACTAACTGATCAATAGTAGGTCGATGCCAAAATCCCCCACCAATTTCATCTAACACAATTTGATGCAGACGTGAGTCAGTCGATACAGGAAATCGACGGCCGGTACCCCGTTTTCCAAGGCCTCCTTGACCAGTATAACCCATTTTCTGGAGAAGTCGTGACCCTATACCCCGAGTATGGGACTCCCAAGCTCCTAGAAGAACATCTAGCTCTCCTGAATTACTTGGCGGTGGAAGGCTAGAAGATTTCATCTCCTCGTATCCTGGTCTCAAAACCTTACTGAGACTGAAGTGTATCTCGTGTCGTTGCTCGGGCTAATCCAAGCAAAACAAAGTTTTATTACCAAGAATCGTGTATTTATAGTACTATTTTTATAATTAATGAAATACTTATTTAACTAACCGGTGAGTTGTCTTCACTTGAAAAATCAAGCATTGAATCATCGTTGTCTTCTTCATAGGTTTCGAAAAGGCCTGATGAGTCGCAGGATCGTAAATCTGGATGTTCTGAGTCGGAATTAAGAATAGGGTGGATATGGGTGAAGGGTAGATTAACAGCACTTTCCATATGGTTGGTATTCGGAGTTACACTTATCCATTCGACAACACATGTTCCAGCGTCTATGTCTGTATGCCTGATATAGCCGTGTCTCCATAGGGGAATTCCTCCAGTTTCTGGTAAAGCCAAACACAACTGTTTCTCCTTTAGGTAAAGTTCTGCCTCTGGTTCATACCAATCATGTAGGTCCTGTGTGTGTTAGAGAAAATGATATTAAACATTGGAAGAATGAGAAAACAAAGCAACAAAAGTTAAATCAGAAGCATACCTCGGCAGAGACAACGGTCCCATGACTAAATCTACATAGAAGACCTTTCGGACACTCTTTGTGTTTTAAGTAGGAAGAACAGGGTATTTCATTTATTTTAGTGGGGTTAGCTATATATAATCGCATTTTTCTCTCATTTTTGTCGGTTCGTAAGACCTCTGTTACTACAGCATTCTGATGTACAAAGTACCCACGCGAAGTCCAGCCCATAATGGAACAACGGCTGCCTAAGTTAAAAATTTTAAATTGTTATAAGTTTTAGATTAAAAAGAATTCGAATACCAGGGACATCGTCATCAGCTAAATGAGCGAATATATCTGAAGTAGTGCCACAAGGAACTTTAGATTGATTGTCCGATTCAGATTCCTTTAAAGCAATTACTTCCTCGATATTTGCTTTAAGTTCAATCAAATCCTGAACTTGACCTTCTGGAGTGAGAGAGATTAGTTCAGTAATATCAACTAGTGTTTTGCGAAGAGTATCCAGATCAGCATCCATAGAAATTATATTCACACATAAATGCCTATGGGTTTCAAATTATACAATAAAACAATAGCGTCACTCATAAAATTGTTTAAGATATTTGACCTTGAGAGTTCAAATTTCTCACACAAATGACCTCGTCCCTTCACTTTATTAATGATCAATAAGACAATCTTTGCGTAAACAGTATGTATGTCTTCTTACTTAAGGGATGTAATTTATATAGCTTTAAACACAAATCAAATGCAATAGGTTTAATATAGTGATTCATATTACAAAGAATGTCACTAATTATATGTTTGGAATTTCAAATAAGAGTAGAAATATGTTAAAACATATTTGCAAAATAACACTTTCTGATGTGAACTTTAATAAACCGGTTCATAAGAATAATGTTTATTAGATATCCTTAAGTCGAACCCTTATTTTCTTTTATGTTCAAGGACACCTTGATAGAAATTGTTAAAGAAAACTACTTAAAACACATCTGGATATTGTCAGCATTATAGCAAACCTCCTAAACAATAATCTTACAGTCTGAGCCATGTCCATGGGAATGGGAAATTTAAAATTGTAGGGCTCATCAGATACCAAATAATTGATAGTGTATTGGAACGGGATGCATAGGAAGTCTTAGACGTAGGGTAAGTCTGGTCATCAATACACAACATCAGAACGGTTAGCTAGGTCGATGTTATAACAGCAGCAATTCGTTTACTTCATTGCATTGTGCATGCTAATTATATTTTATCTTTGTAATGGCTAAAATTTGCCAGCTGATTTTTCTTTTTATCTAATCTAAATGTCAAATTTTGTTTCCAGTTAGTCCTAAGGCTCTTTTGAAAATTGTATGTATCTCGTTATGTCCTCGAGTTCGAAAATCCTATTTAGTCGTCCACATTCTCTACGTAAGTCTCCTTTCAACGAGCAAGAAAAATGCCTATCAACCAATCAAGGGTTGTAGATATCAGTTTCTCTTTTTATAATTAAGGCATTTATTTAGGCTATAGCCAGCAGATATCTATCAGCGCCTGGCGATTGGAAATGATTAACCGGTGATAAGATCTCCACCATAGCGTCCACAGGTGGTCCCGCTATGTGTTTGCGTGTTCGCACATAAATACCTGAACAGATATCGATCACCACGCCGAGATTCCGACAACGAGACATGACTAACATCTAACAAAGAAATGTATTGTTTATAAACCAAATTTACTAATCAATAAATTGGGGGTGGCTTGTCTGCCACTTCTGAACTATCTAACGACATGGGTGACTTGACTTATTCCATCTATTCGATCTGTGGCAGTTCGATAAACCTCGATGTTATAAAAATTTATGATTATCATGCTATCGTGAATATGTGCCTCCTTCTGCGATAATCAATTTAACCCTAAATGACCCTTAAAAATTTTGCAATATATCGGCCATCTACTTCTCATTTTGCATATGCCCCTGAGATATGTCTACGCATTTAAGCAAATAGAGGCCAACAAATTCATAAGAGTATGAATTCATATATATATGTATATATATATAGCATTTCGACCTTATTGAACTAAAAACTAATCTGACCACAATGAAGAATATCTTGACAGAATGTAAAGTAGTATTTTCCAAATAATCTGCTTAAATATGGCTCTCCGGTTGCCATGTCGACTGAAAAGTTGAATGAAAATCGTAGATTGGTCTCGGAAGGTTGCAAATAATAAGTTAGTCAATGAGGATTTGGGGCTAATTGCTAGTTTACTAGGTAAAAAGGTGTTAGAAAATTAGAAATAGGCAAGATTAAATTGATATTCAATACAAGCAATCATGCTCACGGCGAGAAAGAGTACAAATTGTTTATAAATTTATTCTTATAATAATGTGATTAGAGAATAAATTAGGTCATTTTTTATAACAACTTTAGACCATGTTCATTTTTTTGAGTACATATGATCAAAACTTAACGTTTCCTTCGGATATTGAGATTTGAAAGGAAACATGAAAATCTACCGCGTTTTATTTTGATAAATTTAGAATTTAACATTCCGGTTAGCATTCCCCATAATATGCACAACAAAATGTCTTTGAAAATATAGTTGTAAGCACTCCTTTTTAATGTTTATGATGCTTATGCTTATGCGCATGAAACAAATATATGGTGGATACAAGCAAAATGGTTTACAGGATCATAATCATATAGAATGGCTGTAGACCTATATATTTCACATCAGCGAAAACCAAGAAATGTTTTAATGGGGGAGCTTCGGATTAAGATTAAAATTTAATGAGCAAATTGCTCAAATAAGAAACGGCAGTAGATATTTATAAGATTCTTAAACGGGCAACTTGTACAGAAATGAAATTGAATGATTGGCCAAATATGAGATATTTTAAATTGAATAATGATGAATATAGGAGTTATGCAATTTAACGTCGTTCCCTACTTGAAAAATCCATGCTTACCAATTTTGTAATACTGGATTTTGAAAAATATCGAGAAACAGCCCTTCTATAATTTTAATATATAAATTGAATGAAAATTTTTTGACGAAAATCGTTTTTTAAATTACAAATTTTAAATATTCAAACACTTAATAAAACAAACGTTGTTTAAGCTGGTCCACTTTCGTTTTTCAGTTGGTGTCATAGTGATGCGCTCTCGTTCTCCGTCAACAAGTTATCGTCGCGACGATTCTTACCGTTCGAGGGATAGAAGCAAGTCTAAGGAGCGAAGTCGTTCAAGATCAAGGCAAGAACTTATGTTTTTAATTTATCTTGTTTTAGAAGTTCTAGGTCTTATTCTCGTTCATATCGTCGACGAAGAAGCCGAAGTAGTAGTAGGGGTTATAGGTCACGCCGGTATGCCTTTATCAATAATATTTATTGTATCTTTGATTTTAGCGGCTACCCTAGTAATTATGGCTATCGACGTACAGCACCGAGGGATCACCCTCAACCGTCGAAATGCATCGGGGTCTTTGGATTGTCTATCAATACCTCCGAAAAAGATCTGTATGAGGTATTTTCTCGTTACGGAGAAGTCACCGATGTAACAATTGTTTATGATAATGTTACCGGGAACTCGCGGGGTTTTGGATTCGTTTACATGAAGCACCTTGCTGATGCCAAAGAAGCCAAACACGATGCACATGGGATGGAAATCGACGGTCGTCCAATTCGGGTTGATTACAGTGTCACTCAGCGCCCACATTCTCCAACACCCGGTGTTTATATGGGCAGACCATCAAGGTTTGTTTAAAACTCATTTTCAATAATTATTTTGTCATTGAAATATGTTTAAATTACGGGCAAATTCTTATCTTTAGGCGTCTTGGTCGTCGTCGTTCACCTAGTCTCAGACGTCGCTACTCGCGCTCTCGTTCACGCTCTAGAAGCTATGATTAAGAAAACATTGCATTTATTATTTTACACCTACCAAAAAGAATTTGCTGTATAAATTCATCTGCCTCATTGCTATACACAGGTAATCCACACTCAATTTGCTTCTCCGGTTGTTTTTTAAGTACAAAATAAATTCTGGTTTTTGTGTTTAATCTTCGTCTCACCCTTTTTTTCTCTCTTTGCAGTATGAATATGAATAGGAAACTGAAGATCTTTAGCAAATTCCTAGATGTGTGAAGAATTTAGCGAATCGAGCCTCTGAGAATAATTGGCAAAGAATGAATTCTCGAAAAGAACATGCGTCAAATTAACTGTTCAGAATGTTGACATGAATTGGTTTGTTACCCGAGTGTCCGTAAGCTGGTAAGCATTGTAGGACGCATGCCGGCATGATTAAGAGTAGGGCATAGGTTTAAGTTGATTTCGCCAATTTCATAATTTGAGAGATTTTTATCACTCGATGCGAGTTGGCGTTAAGTTTATACTTTCCTAATCACCGTTTTTATTTTTGACCGTTAATTTATTGCATATTTATTTTCTGCACCTTATTTGTTTGTTTTGTTATGTTGCACAATACATCTTTGTGTTCTTACGTTCTTCGTTCTCACTTCCGAATGTTTTTAAACGCCATACTCAAAGTTAGGGGTGGGTTCGTTAAGGTACTGCAAAACCCTTCTCAGTCAGGTGCATTTTTGCGAAGTTGAGCTAATAAGTACATGATTAGAAATCATATGACGACGGTAATTGTGATTTGATCTCAATTCTTCCGAATTTGTACTTGCCTTACGTAGTTCGGGTTTTATTAGAATTGTGCTCGAAATATCGTGCGGGTAGGAGCACGATTTTGTGCTCAGTCTCCGCATCAGTTGTTTCCGAGGCTGAGGGTCGTTAAGTTCGACGTGGAATTTTGCCTTCAATTTCCGTTACAGAGTCGATTCATTGAGATTACGTTCTGCAAACGCTGACATTCTCGAAATTGAAGGCTGTTGAAACGCCACTGGACCATACAGTTATGCATAAAGGAGTAAAACTGTGGCCCATGTTTTGTTTTGAAGCTTTTTAGCATATAATTGGTGACAGCAATTAATGGGTTTGTGGGTCATATGGGGACCTACTATCTCTTATGTAAGATTAAATTGCTATTTAATATGAGATCGTGGGGTTGGGATTAGACATTTATTCATATACGAGTCGAATACCTAAACCGATGGAAAGAATGTGATAAATAAAAATTAAATTTCCAAATAGAATATTGTAGGACGAGTAGGATGTGAGGCACAAAATACCAGAAACAAAAACAAGGAAGTCGGGAGGGGTGAGGAACAGGACAGTTTGGGAGTGTTAATCAAGCTCCTTTCGGGCGTAGAGTTGTTTGAGTTCCTCCTGGTATCTCTGTCGAATGGCGTGACGGGCACATTTCAAGGTCGGAGTAAGTAGGCGATTCTCCATGGTAAATGCGTCAGGAATGAGTTTTATGGCACGAACCTATACAAAGAAAACCCAGAATTGTTACCATGGTCGATGGTGCGTGAATATAAGAGCATTATAATTTAATTGGTTCATAGGTTCGCGGTTGGCTTAAATACGATAGCAAATAAAATAGTTTCCCAATATACCTGTTCAAATCCTTTAAGTCCAGCAGTCTTCCCCAACTGAGAGAATTCACGGTAAATAAGATGCTCGGCCTCTGGATTATTGCATAGCTCTGCCATAGTGACCAAATTTCTCCTGAGATTGAATTTTTCGGTAGTATCTGCATCACTAGCTTTCCTTTTATTGATACTTTGTTTTGACGTCTTTTTTGGCCCATTGTTGCTGTTGCTTGCTTCCTGCTCACTACTATTAATAGCCTTACAGAGAGCTTCACCATCTGGAACTACTAGTGCAACAGGATACGACTTCAACGGTGATCCATCTACGAATACCTGAGCCACTAGAGAAGTCTGTGCGTAGACTTGTTCCACTTTTTCCGGTGCAACATATTCACCTTGAGAGAGCTTGAAAATATGCTTCAGTCGATCGACAATCTTAAGTCGATTACCCTAAAATAATAGAGATCATAATTTAAATATTTCAAATGCTACCCAAATAGGTTCAGTAGTAAAGCGAAACTCACTTCAGTCCACTCTCCGATATCTCCCATGTGAAGCCAGCCATCTTCGTCTATTAAATGCTTTGTTAATTCAGGTTGCTTAAAGTATCCAGGAGTCACTACAGCTCCACGGCAGCAAATCTACAATAATTAACAAACTTAAAAAACGCTAATTAAATGATAATAGGTAGACTAAATTATGCTTACCTCGCCCTTGTTATCTCTGGACGCTACAAGATTCATACTAGGTACATCAGCGAGTTTAATTTCACAACCAGGAAGTGGGGGACCAACATGACCTCCAGCTAAATCACCGAAAATGGAGCTTGTAATAGCACCACAAGTCTCTGTCGAGCCATAGCCCTCAAAGACAGGACAACAAAAGGCGGCTCGAATGAACTGCAGTAGATCACCAGATATAGGTGCACCTGCGGTGATTATCAGACGAATACGCCCGCCAAATCGCTTGCGTATCTTGGAGAAGACCAACTGATCCCAAATGGTATTGTGCTGGTAGATCTGCCTAAAAGTCACCAGATCAAATAATACTGGATAATAGATTACACCAGTTAGTGCGTAAAAGGGCATGCTAATTACCGACACATACCTATCTACGGCCTTGAGTTTGCGATTGACAGCAGTCTTAATGAGGGATGTCTTGAGTTTTGAGGTCGCCACCTTGTTGAAAATGCCCTGTCGAATACGTGCTAGTACTCGTGGTACCGCGATGAGAATTGTTGGTTCCAGAGTATGGGCATCGGCTTGAAGTGATGTAATTTCACCACTGTAGAAACCGATTCTACCACGTGCATTCAGTGCCAACATCTAAAGCAAAAAAGTGCAACTATACACTACATTATTTTAATCATAAAGGCGACATATTTAAGAATGCATATTTTGAAATAAGGTAATATGGGTCTATGTGCTAAAGAAAATTCCACTGTGTTTGCTTAGACCATGATTAAAGAATACAGTAAGGGGCAAACCATCTTAGAATTCTCTCGAAGGATTCTTTTGAGTTTCTGCAACAAATATAATTTCACCATTGAAAGCCTATGTACCTAATTTTAGGTGTCGATGATTCATTTTAGTTACTAGGTAATGATAAAGAACCAGAATTAAACATGAAATCATGGACAAAATACATAAATCATAAGAGGGTATAAGATAAGTTTATCACGGCTAAAAGCTGAGCAAATCAAATTTACCTTTCAGAAGTCATAAAGCTTAATATCGGACGAATGCAAAGGTGTAGGAGAAAAAATTAAAAAATGCACACTTGTGTAACACCTTCAGCTTCTTCGATCTTAAAACACAAAATATGATATCATATAAACACAATTTATACTAACTAATAGCCCCGTAAATCTAAATGGGTAAAATTGGATATCTGCCTTCTTTTACTACCCGACTGGTGTAAACTGGCTTTTGATTTCGGGATCAACATTTTCAAATTTCAAAATCTGCAGCCTTTTGTCCTTGATATAGTCTTTAATCTAATTGACTTAAATTTAATAATCCCATTAAGATTTTGAGATGGTTAAATACTTAATAATGTGTTATCAGAACACAATGAAGTTCGAAAACCAGTTGTTCGAATGCAAAGACGGTGATGGATCGTTACGGAAGTACATACTCTGACCGTTAAGAACTATCATGTAAAGGCTCTTGACCACAGAGTTTATAATGCGATTCCAAGCGGTTTTTGAAACTGCAGGCGAATACTTAAGTGCAATGCGAATTTCAAATAGAAACTCGTGCAATAAATATGTTATACTCAAATCTACTTATTATAATAAAAATACTAATTATTGATGTTAAAATAAGGGTTTACTTTCCCGATCATGCTGTATATCAGACTCCAGTCTTGATGACATATTTGGAAACTTAAACTATTCCGGAATAACAGAGGGGAAAAAAGAAATTGTTTTTCCGGTAAACGTAGTAATGTAGATTCTTGATCGATTTTCAATATCTATTGAATACCTGGATGTACTGATGTTAAACACAGCTACATTCGTTTCTATTACATCGATTTCTTATCAATCGACACAATCACACTATTTACTTATTTACATTCCGTGCAAATTCAAATATAATCCATCAGTGGTCATTGTGCACATCTGTAATGCCAGAGGTCACGGGTCCGACTACCATCGGTACTCACCCAGCGGAGGAATGGCCAACCCCAATGGTTCAGTCTGGCCAATTTAGAAGGCAGCAGAATTACAGCTCCCCACTTGGGAGGCTCTATGATACCATACTCTATCCAAGATGAGCGTTGGAAAACGCCTTCCTAAATTGGTTTCGGAATTATAAAATTCGTTCTTTAAAGTATAAACTAAGTTGTAATTGGGCAATGAAAGCATTACGCCGTTACAAGTTCCTAATTCCAACTGTACCAAAACGTGTACATGTCATCTTAAAACGCCTGAGCTGTATTAACATCGACGCTTTATGACTAATAGGGAAAAAAATAGTTATTTCTGACAATTAAATGTGAATTATGTCTGGTACTGGATACAATTCTAACAAACTTTCATCTCAAAATTAATTTCTAATTCAATTTTAAATTAATGTGAATACTAACATACAGGGGATAAGAAAATTATAAGAGCACTTGACCTCAGAAGGTGTTTACGACCCCCTAAAACCGATAAATTTATGTTAAAAAATATTGCATATTCTTCAGATAAGATAAAATTCCAAGGGATAATAAAATGCCATTATGTTAAAAAGCGAAAAGTAGCCATAAGAACTAAATGGATTATTAAATAAAAGGCATTCGAGAATGATTTCAAAAACGTAGAATAAGATTGTCAACAACTGAAATACTTCATACAGATTTCGAGTCTGAAAAGCATTACTAGAACTCAAAAGGGAAAAATGTAAAATAATAAAAGTAGGTGGACAAGTACATATTTGAGTTAAGCCGCGTAAAGTTAATTTGTATTAGCTGATTAGATTAAAGTAGCTAACCCGTTTGTAACTATAACATCCAATCGCTTTTTGCTAACGGACAAATTGTTACGGATTTTTGAAATATTTGACTTTAGAAATATAGAGAGAAGTAAATTCTTACTTTGTGAGAACGAATAACTAGTGAATTTGTCACTTAACCACCTTAGAGACTAAGCTCAAGCCAAACAGAACGCCATCTATTATCAAAATTTATGAAGCTCTCGAGGATAAAGAGGGGCCGATTGCAAATCGAAATTTGTTTTCGAGACGAAAATCCATAAAAATTAGCTTTTCTCTCCTCTCAAAATACGTATCACTTAGGCGATAAACTCAACATTTAGAAGAGAGCACAGTCTATTCATTTGCAGCAGTTTGAATAATTTCAGTCTAAGGGAAAAAATACTTAAACAAAAAATGATCAATGGTACTGGCTGTCTAACATGCTAAAAAGAGAACTCAAGGAAAACGAACTTATATAGATTACTCTTCTCCTCCTTCCTCCCTCAGAAAATTAGTGCTTTCAAAACAATATACTATCATTTTACTAGAGTAACAGTTTTGGATACTTTGATAATAATTACATGATCTTTGCAAAACAGAGAATGATTAATGAGAGATTTGATGGAGTGTGGTCAACTGGCTAAGAGTATGATAATAAAGCGAAAAATATTATCCCCATTTCTACCATTCCACTAGTTTTTATAATGAAGTCGTGCAATTCACTTCAGCTTTCTATCTGTCATCTTAGACATTGGTCACTTGTGGAATTAAACGCAGGTAATGCAATATGCAAATCAGGCCAATGTGCGAAAAAATAAATGGAACAAATAATGAGTTCGGAACTCAGTTAATGTCCAAGTCCACATGAAAGTCTACCTTCTGTGAACCCGGATTAGGAGAGGACGGAACTGGATATTTGATAATGATAGTGACTGGTGATAAAAATGAATGTATACAAATGTCAAACTAATCGCCATGGAGACACTTACAATCGGATTAATGATATTAGCCTACCTAATGTATGCTATATTATTCAAAATTCATGTTGAAAAGAGGGACTTAAGAAGTAGTCAAAGAGGAAAAACAAGATAATTTAGTAAGTAGAACGATACACAAATTCACAATTGGGAAAAAATGGTTCCTTTATATGCCATTGTAAATGCTTCAAGACTCTTATCAAATGAATTGAATTTCACTTAAATATGGGTTAAGAGAGTAAAAGACGGATAAAGAAAAATAAATGATAGATAACGAAGTATTTGTAAAAACTCCAATGAAGCAAATAATCTGCACCTTATTAGAAAATAAAATAGGTAATTCAATTATTATGTCATATGTGCCTTATGAGAAAATATTAACCAGAGGAGTTCAGAATGTAATAACTCACAATAAACAATGCGGAAAACGATTATTTTATTATCATGGCTACTACTGTTAATAACAGACGTCAGTGTGTCACCCTGTACATAAGCCTCAAAATATTTACTGATGCTTGTCTCTCCTTCAGTGATCACAATGTGATAAACAAATCTTCTAAAAAATATGAACTATTGCATTAACCGAAAGACTTGTTAGTCTTTTTTGAAATTTGAAAATCAGCATACAGTAGTCAAAGCTCAATGACGGGAGATGTTTTAGGAAAGCAGTCATCTTGGGAGCTCCTTCGATTATGAAGCTTGCATTCTGCTGATTCCCTTTTGACAAGTATTGACCAGCAGAGTAGCTCATGAGTTATGTCACGATAATCCTGATTAAGAGAGACAACAGAATGTAGGTTTTTGCCCAAAGGCTCTAAAATGTCATTGTTCCGCCCAAAACGAATGTTAGAAAATGCTTCCCTTCAGTGACATGAAAAGTAGTTCATTCGACTCCGTGATACCGCTCTCTATGCAAGATGAACGTTAGAAGACTCTTTCCTAAGTAGGCTCGGGAATTACTTATTCGGAATTTAAATTTTGGAGAGCTGCTTAAGAAATTAAAACAAAGGTCTGTCAGCATCCAATACCATGCGCACTTTAAATTAATTTATAAGAAAAAGCAAATAGTATAAAACGTTTCATATGTATGTAAGTGTACGACATAAAAATACTAGTTAAAAAGATCAAACTTCACTTAAATTGTAGTTAAGGTTAAAGGTAGACAACGAAATATAATTGACTAGAATTCAAATATCCAAGAAATGATAGGGAAGATCGATCATTATGATATGGATTTTAAGAATAGATGCCAGAGCAACACAGAATTTAATAACCCATTACAAACAATATGAGAAAGACAACCTATTATTATGACTAAGATGGATGACAGAGGTCATATGGCAGGTGCCACCCAACTATATTTCGTGGTGTTCATGCCTTCTTGCTATACGCTTTATGGAAATTTTATCTAAGAGCTCAGTGCTTAATAACTCTCAATAAATAGTGTTAAAAAACGATTATTGAGTATTATTATATTGACTGAATTTTTAATGGCAGACGAAAAAGCCACTCTGTGTATAGCCTTTCAAGCAATTATTTTTCATGATCTATAAAATTATACGGTAAACAAATCTTTCGAAATATAATGCAACATATTCAAACACTCGTCTTGGGCAGAGAAGCAACATTCTGGAATCCCTCTAATGAGAAACTCAAATTCTGCTACTCCTCTTGTGATTTGTGTTAACTAGCCCAGTTGGTTATGCTGATCATTATTGAATTCATGGCGTTTGATTAGTACGCTGCGCCACTCCAATGGTTAATACTGGTCAAGGGAGAGACAATAAAATGAGCTTTTTATAAGGGTAGCTCTAAAATGTCCCTTCTTCTGTACACTGTCAGTAAATGGTTACAAGTCGTTAACAGCGGGATACACTAACTTTAGTATCAAAAATGTTATTAGGAAAATGAAAATAAACAGTGGGAATGATAAATGACTCCTAAATAAACGGATAACTATTTCCTCAAGGTCTATAACTTAAGGAATTGGTTTAAGAACTTCAGACAAAATCTTTGTGGTACTTAAAACAAACCGCATTTATAAGAAAAAAGCAATATTTAAGAAAAGAAAACTGCGATATTGCAAATAAAACACTTGAAATTCACAGAAATTTCTATGCACAAGTATGATCAAGATGGAGAACAGGCATGAAGTTAAACATCTTGAGTGTTTAACATTTGGAAATTTTTAGATCTAAAATTAGTGAACAAGTTTAAAAGCAACAAATAATAAAAACAAATAATAACAAAGAAGACATGAGATTTGTACGAATTCTTAAAAAATCAACTACTATTTAATTTCAGACATATCTAAATTATCATTGACTGCTTTTATTCGAAAACAGAGAACAAGAAGTCCGTTATACAAATCATTACGGTACATAAAAAGTTCCTAAACATAGCCCATTTCTCTCAACCAATGACAAAACATTAAAAAAAATAGTTGGCTAATTGTTACTGCAATAAAACTAAAAGGTAAAAATGTCAAAGATAGTAATATTCCCAATTTTTCCTATGTCAGAAGAATTGCAAAACCATTCAAGAAGAGGAGATAGGAAAATATTTCAAACGCGAAACCCCATCACCGTACTGGATATGCGACGAAATGCACTATTTAACTCTAATGCATAAATAGTATATAATCCTGATGATTAATGATAAGAGAGTTAAATAGCAATTGGATACTGCCTCTGACATCACTTCGATCTCAAGAAAGCCATGGGGAACGTTTGGCTCTCCAGTACTGAAACCCACGAACCATAAGGTCCAAATCGAATCTGGCAGCGCCTTGAAATTGGAATGTGAACTCGAATGTCAAGTTTGCTATGGTGATCAGCAGACTACTGCAGAATGCTTCGTAACTAATCAACCTGACTTGGATCTTCTGGGTCTCGATTGTTTGGACGAATTGAAGCTGCAGAAGTGGATCATTCACTTCCTTGCAGAATAATCATCTGTCACTCAGGCGATGGAAGGACAGAAAGCGGAATAAAATTCACAAGAATACCAGCGAACTTGTAAATAAAACAAGTATGAGAAGCGAACCCGACATTAGAACGACTGAAGGTAAACAAAACATAATTTAACGATTTTCTTCGATTTTCAGAGACAGCCTATGTCGATGCGCGAGGAGGAAAGCAAACCTGTACCCGAAGGAAGACGAAAAAAACAGTTTTCCATCCGAAACGTCCAAATTCCTTCTCTGCAATACAAGACGTAGAGAAAGAGCTGTCACGTATTGAAGGAATTGGTGTCCTACAATCATTATCCTACTCTAAATAGGCCGCGTCAACTTTGGTTACACGAAAAGAGAATGGTAGTGTTCGTTTATGTATCGATTTTTCCACTGTTAAAATGCAGCTGATATATATAGTCACTAGTATCTTCCTGTTGGTGAACATGAATTTGCAATTTGTCAAAGACTGTCTCAAATGTAAAAATGCTGCTAGAAGCCCTCCACGTGAAATATCAATGCCTTGATCTCCAACGAAGATACCATGGCGTAAAGCGTATGTTGATTTTCCTGGTCCAATCAATGGCGTGGCGGACTTGCACTCCAAGTAGACGGAATTTATATCAATGCCGTCAACAAATACTATAGCGACTATCAGAGCCCTTGACCGCATCTTTACGGCGCACGATTTCCCAGAAATTCTGGTGTCTATAAATGGAACACAGTCCTGTTCGTCGAAGTCCGAAGAACACTGCAGATAAAGAAGCAATGATCTAATATCACCCACAATCAAACGGCCGGGCAGAGCAATTTGCAGGCATGTTCAAAGGGACCCTGCTGAAATCAGAAGGAGTGGGAGCGATGAAATTAATCGAAACTTCCTGGTGACTTACAGGACCACCCCTTATCTGATGCAAGGTGGTAAATCGCCTGCGGAACTATAAGTGGGAAGAACGATTCGAATCATCAACCATGCTTCGATACTGAAGAACAGAACAAATAAACCAGCGAAAAGTCATAAGAGATGAGTTCATTGTTGGTGATCTCATGCTTGTTAATAATTTCTGAATCGGTCACTCCTGGACGACTGGAACTCTGGTCAAACGACGAGGAAAAGTCATCTATAGATAGACGAGGCTATTTGGATAAGGCATAGAAACCAATTGAGTCCACGTATGGGGGAACTAAATCAACGCCAGCTTCAAACCCACCTTACCTCCTGTTGGACGTTTTGAAACTTCCGGCAAGTAAATCGGATAACGTCCAAGAAAGAACTCTAGAACAGCACATGCGCTGCTTAAAATAGGACTCGTCAAAAGCCCAGAAGACTTCCAATGAAATCGAAGGTGAAGTCATATGAGAAAGGAGCAGTTTAAAATGGAGAGGTGTCAAGGAGAAAATAAAATTACGAAAATTATTAATATTTTTTCCTTGACAGTATTAATATTTCATTTTATGTTTTCTTTTCATTTATATTAAAGACAACATTAAATTGTTTATCCAGACTATTGAGTAACTTTGTACAGTACATAATTTGTCTGGATAACGAAATAGGGAGTACTAAAATCTTTACATTTGTCTTCTCTTTCCTCTCCACCTCCATTTATTGTGAATATTTTGGAATTGTTACATTATTGCCAAATATGCTCTTTTTTGCACTAATTGGAAATTTACAACTTACTTATGTGGATAGTAATACTTATGCGTTAATGTCCTGATAAAAAAACTCAGGATCAACAAACTCGAAAAATATCTGGATTTAATGGACTATCAAATAAACTTGACACGAGTGGAACACTGCGTTTCTAATGATGAGCTTGTAGACATTATTAACTTCATCAAGGTAATCCGGAATCCCTTTCGCCTAGTTTACGACCAATGAACATCGACCTCACAACTTGGAATTGGCGTAAACAAATACCCCAAACTGATATTTTACAAGATCTCAAAAAATATCACATCACACTTACCACGTTGAATTGTTCAAAAATATGGGCCAGAGGAAGGAATGATAGATAAACATCGGTTTGAGTAAAAAGCTATCAGGAAAATGTGACAAATTAAAATTAAAAAGTGAGTTTAACTAATAAGTATGAATGGATGTAAACTTACTGTTAGATTGGTGTTCATCATTGTACCTGTAACTGTAGCGATCAGCATCTTATTTGTGATAATAACACCTTTAGGTGTTCCTGTAAGGGAGAATTGCTCATTGGTTGAGTTGGAAGCTGACATATAATGGGAGTTATTACTAGTAAATTGTGCTATACTTGGCTGTAAGAAATTATAAATAAATCGAGGTGGCGTGGCTAACTGCGGAAGTAAATCAAATTGTTAAAATGCCCAGAATATCGCGGGATTGAACTCACCCGGGGACCATGAAATTTGAATCATTATATAGTAAGCTGTACCTCTTACTAGAACGTGGATAACACAATAAAATTCAAATTAATTAAGGCTCTTAATTACCTGACTTCATTATCTAATTCCGTTCGACTCGTCCTCGCTTCATCTCTGATCAGGTTGCCTTACTGTTCGAAGCGTCAAAATGCTTGTAGATAGAGCCACCAAAACAATGTTGCAGAGTCTATGAACCTATGCAAGATGAACAATCCACATTACTGATCTCACTCTGATCAGTATGCGGGTGCATACTGGCTCATATACCTGGACAGTCAGTCTAAATAAATCTCTCTTAACAACAGTCATTTATTATATTCTCCTATAATTAATCTTGTTAAAAGTTAATAAAGCGATTTCACATCTATCTTGCCTTTTTCTCACCCTGAGTCGGAGTTAAATGTAGCCCAGTGAGCGGATATACTAGATAACTAGGTCGGTACTACAACGTAGAAAAGTCATACCTTACAAAACTTGTCCATGACCAAAACCTGAAATAGTTTTTGTTCTGTTATGGCATTAATAGGAATGACCAAATAATTGGATGACACTTTCAAAATGCACTTAGATCTGAGGTAAATAAAATACTGGGAGCCCTATTATTAGAATGAGTGATCGCACAGACAATAAAATAGAGCTAAATATAGGCTCCCAATGAGAGACTTCACGATGTCAACTATCCATCCAAGACTAGAGTTTGAAAACACTTTCTCTCCTTAGATTTGGGAACAAATATTACCACCGTGTACCCAACAATTGTCATTATTCCAATAAATTAATCGAAAAATCGATTCATGAAGAAGTCTAGATCCGTAACAAATCTTATTACAAGGATGTGTTGTGCAGCACACACCTTAGGCAGAAGAGTAGCATCCTAAAGGTACTACATTCCACTGCACCTGTTGGCTAATATTAATCAGTGCAGTTGGCCGTTCCGTTCATTGGATGTACCCCGATGAGTATCGGTGATCTGTAACTTCTAGTCTTTGGAAGCTACACATAGCATTTTCTTATTAGTTTCATTGTATTTTGGACCAGCCGGAGAGTTTCAGTTGACACCTACATTATCCAAGTTATGCACGTGGGATAGATGCCACCGTCAAATCTAGACTTGTGCAGTTCAAGGAGCATTTTTTTTGCTATCAAAAAAGTTAGATTTGGTAAGTAAAGTCTCTGGTTACCAAAATAGCCAAGAACATGCAAATATTTACTCGTGTAAGAAAGTCCAGTGCAGTCTTCGCATTTAGGACTCTTGAATATTTCAGATAAAAAGGCGATGGTTATAACTGAGCCTAAAAGAAATTTGTTGTTCTTTAAATTCAAACTTTCCGCCCCCAAATGTAATATTGAGAGTTACACATATTGCTGCACGAATTGAACTTTTTCTATGGACATTAACTGATCATTTTTTGGGAAATAAGAAGAGATCATAAAAATATGGTAAAGCAATCTACCATTCATCTGATTCAATAGTTGATAAAGGTTTGACACCATCTAAGTTAAAGAGCCAACAAAGCATCAATCCATAAGATACTTATTCATAACAAAATGGAATTTAAACTATCAACACGTTCATTACCTGTCTTTTGTGAAAAAAAGGGACTAGTAACTTAATGCAACACATTTGATTATTACGGACGCCAATAATTTATGCTGTGCTACACTTCATAACAAGATATGTATGCGATTGGAAGAGCATAAACATAATTTAACACATTTTACAGTTAAAGCATGAGTAGTAGACATGAAAACACGAACATATTAACCGCTTGTCCTAGTCTAAACAACTGTCACGGTATTCTATTTTCAGTCCTCATAATTCTCTCTGGAGATGCAATAAAGTAATCCACTTGAGCTATCTTATTTGCATTAAAAAAGAAGGACAAAGAAAATGATCTTGTGATCACACTAAAAGAGGACTCTAAATCAAGACGACAAACCTTCAAAACCATTATAAGCATTATGCTTATCTCTGTAAAGGTCAGGGAAATACGTTTAAAACAAATATAGATGGTCTAGATAGTTCACCATCAAGTAATGATCCATACAGTTCAAATAAGAAATGTCATAACGTAAAAGTCACTCGGTTGCCATAGGGAAGCGAAGAAATATAAAACAACCATCAGATATATGGTTTATAGTATCACATATAGTATTGGCTTGGTTAAGGGAATATATTAAAGGTAATACTCGGTTTAATCGGTTAGAATACAGATTTTGTGCGGAACGGAAGGCAACTGAGTAAAGATAATAGTCCATGGAATTCCACTCGAAATATATGAAACATAGATAAATTGGTAAAAAGCTGCTGATTTTTTAACCATACTGACATAAGTTGAAAGTCGCTTTCAATAGCTAAATATATGTATTCAATAACGTTGTTTAGTTGGGAGATCAAACTGAATGTTTTCCGAACGCCTGAACAAGGTTCGCAGGCGTCATCACTCATGCACTGGATTATCAATTATTGTTTTTCCACTTCGTGTCGGAGAATACAATCACGTCAATTCTGCATTTATCGGCTAAACAGGCGGCCATTGTTTCTCAGATGTTCTATTCTAAGATAACTCCCAAGCTCATTTAGGAAAGCTTTTTCCGACATTAATCTTTGATAGAGAGATAGCAGCACGGAGCCTTCCTCGTTAGAAACTGGAGTTTGGTCGCCTCCCTTTATCAGACAGACCTAACCCGTGTGGGTGGTCATTCTGCTCACTGGGGGTGCACCGAACCCCTGATCTCTGACTTCGCATACGAGCCCATTAGCCACTGCGCCACCGATGTAGATCCTAATCTACACAAGTGTTTGTATTTTCTTAATAAAGAGCAGTGGTGAGTTAGATAACTTTTTGAACAAGTGTAGGCATAGTATTCTCAGTTTGTATCTACGGCTATTCTAGTGAAAAAAACTAGTTTATTTTAATACAATTTTGGGAATTCACACCTTTTTACAAAAATATCTAAGCTACTTCGTATTTAATGGAAACCAAACATGATTTTAGTAGCATTGATCTCTAGGTTACCTATTCTTTTTTAAGTTGGCGTATTTAATTAAAAAAGGTGAAGAAAAAATTATAAATAACTTTTAACTATTTTCCTTTGACGAAATCAATATTTTATTCCATGTTTTCTTTGTATTATTATTAAAATATTGACAACCCCTCAATTTGCTTATATGAACTAATGAACTAGTGTAGTTAGTTCGAGTTGCACTGGAAACAATTCTCGCCAATAACGACTAGAACTTGTTTCCCTTCTTCTTAGTTGAGATATCGGCTTGAAGATCGTAAAAACCAATAGTTGCACTCACTTGTCTTAAAAAATCTTACAGAAGAAATGTATGATTGAATATAACAAGGTCGCCAAAATGAAGCCCTCACTTAGAATATTAAAGTATCTTATCCCTTCAATCAAACACGCTATACGAAGAAAATTATCCTTAAAAGCACAATAATTTCTAGACATATTGATGTCTGGTCAAATTAAAACAGATAATTAGAAGGAAAAATTACCTGTAGTCCCACTTGTATAGCAGAGGAACATCCAATCCTCTGCGGCTGATGGCTACAATAGGAACAAATGACGTTAACATACCAATCCAATTATTCAGATTAAATCAAATTAGTGTAATTACTTACATCAGGAGTACGCTGATCTTCCTTTCCTTTAATCTAAAACGCGAAAATAGGAGCACAAGTTTAGCCAATATTGATGGGGACGAGGACATGCAACGAGAACGAAAGACATGCGTTTACCCTGACCTCAGGAGGTCAAACTTTAGCGAGGGACTGCACGTACAACAAACAACTTACCAGAATATCCGAAAAGTCGTGGATTTGTACGTGTCCATCGGCCTTATCACGTAAGTTCTTCAGCGATGGTTCATTTGATTGAATGAGGATGATATGCTTCAAGTGATCAGATTTTAAATCTAACAACTTCTCTGCCAATTCAGGTGATACACAAACACATGTCGTTAATTCGGCTGTTGGTAGAGAAAAAAATGAAACAAAAACCTCAAATTTGTTTTCCAATTAACTAAACTTCAGGAATCTCAAATCCAACTTACAGTGATTGCAAATATGCTTCAGGGCTTCCTCTCCAAGGGTATCGTAGAGTGGCACACAGACAAGTCCGTAGGTTGCGCAAGCAAATTCTGTGACGACCCACTAAAAGAGAAATAGAAGCAATAGAAAATCAGTTGCGGATTGTCCTGAACTAATTTTTGATCGATAGTTACAGCTACCACAGGGTAGCTGTATTGAATAATAATCGATCAATATTACTTACATCTTCGCATCTTTAAAACTTGATCAAATCCGGATGTACGTCTTCTTCTATTACCAGAAGAATATGAACTAACTTGCGGAAATAAAAGCAAAAATTTACTATTAAAATTGACATCTGGAACAAATACTGCCCAGGCGCCTTTAAAACCGATTTTTAACTACACGAATCACTCTCAAATGCTCAAGTCATGAATTCCTTAAGGAGAGAGTGGCGCAAATCGCAACTTGAAATATATAGAAATTGTTTGTTTCAGGATCAAAATTTCTTTACATAGAATCCTATGTCCAAATAGTGCTCCTGATACGACTTCCCGATTTAAGGGACTTAATAACAAAAAATCAATATTATTTGTATTTACACAAAATATTGAAGCGGGTGAGCCGGATCTCAAAATTCGAACCTGCTGACCTAGACGAATTATGTTGCGACCCACTTAAAAGAAATTGAAAAATGCATGAACATGAATTTAATTGAAGACAACATTGCAAAAGTGAGTCATAGAATCTGCATTAAGTTTGTTGAGTAAGAAAGGTCGACTCAGAGGTGGGATAAACTAGCAGTTAACGTAAGCGTAGACGCATAACCTCAATCAGTATTTATTTTAGGCTTAGAAAAAATATCATACTTGAAAGACATAACCATATAATATTAAACAAATTAAGTGGTAAGTTCGACCATCCCAACAAACAAGTCGGTAAGCACCGGATATCTTGGACAAAATTCGCTTAGTAATCCGAGAGTCAATTCACGAAATTTGAATTTTGGAACTGAAGCGGTGAACTAATCACCAAGTAACCTGAATCTAAAAATCAAATGATGTAAAACTCTTTTGAGTTTCTAACTTTATTCTTAACATATTTCTCGATCCCTTCCGCATAACCTCCTATTTACTGTCGCCTCATCCCAATTGTTGTCCCACGACGAGAAATATTCGGCCCTGCCATGGGTTATAATTAAATGATAAATGCTTGAGGAAGTCAAATAGAACACTTGCAAACAATGAACACTTAAGTAACTCTGTCAGTTCATAAATCAGAGCATACTTGTAATAAATTAAATCTGTTACGAAGCGAAATCGAATATTTTCAGTGCACTCGAACAAAACTCACAAGCTTCATGCATCATGCATTGAATTATCAACTAGTGGATTTCTACGCTTGTATTCGAAAGTGCAATCTCGTAACTGCTGCTTTCATTGGCTAACTATAAAAGCCAGCCATCCAAAGCTGCATATAAGCAGTTATAATTTCTTAATAAAGGAGCTTGGTCTGGGCTACAGGTCTTCTTCCATCTTGGTCTCATCAACTATCGCCATAGTGTTACCTCAGTCAGCAGCCTAGACTATACTAGTGGATTTTTGACGTTACATCAGTAGCTTTGTATTACTACTTTACAAAAATACTAATTTAACGCGAATGTGCGGAACCTTGCCTCACTTTTGGAGAACTGGGTATGTAGAAAGCAGGAACCTGTAAAAAATGTGATTATTTTCTGTCTGAGCTCATTTTACCCTTGTAATTCACTATAAAGCAGTGTCTTCAAACAGATCGAGATATGTCGCAGCTTAGTAATTTTCAATATTATCAATATTGGGCTGAATCTAAATTGACATCCAGGGCGACTATTTTATACATGCTAAGATTATCAGACTTGCGTCCAGACCAACAAAGTAGTGCTTTTAACTCAGCTGGGTGTCAGTACACATTGAGATTATTAATCTAGCTGGATGGTAATCACCTTAATTTTAGCGACCGTAGTAATTTAAAAACTAACACGAAAAAACACAGAAGAATATAAGTCAAACGGAAAAAAACACCGATTTATGGATGTTGTATATCTTTCGAAGCAGAAAGGTGGTTAAGATGCTTCAATTTCCTTACAAAATAAGAATACATTCAATCCGGTTCCCAGGATGTATAAGGTGAGTGAGAAGGAATTACCAATAAGAATTTCCAAACATTCAGATATTCAATAGCCAAATTTTCTGCGTATTATGAAGTTCGCAGACCGCAGATGAATGTCTAAGTACGATTCTCATGTTCCTTTAAAAAAGATTAATAATAAAATTAATGAATCGCAAATTGTAAGCTACTTTGTAATCAAGCTGCTGACCATGTTATAGGTAATCCAAAACGTAAGAATTGGTGGAAAAAGCTACGGCGAGTAAAACATGCTCTACTCCCGTAATAAACTTTCATTTAACCAAGAATATAACATACAAGGCAACAAACAGCAAATAGGCAATGTATATCTGCGCAACTCTGCACTGAAAACAGAACTTTGGAATATGCGGAGAATTGACGATAACAAATGTGATAACAGTATTATATTTACTTCATCCTTTTTACAACGAAAGGGGTAAAAGGCCAATAGAGATCCGAAAAAAGCACGGACACATATGTGTCAATCAGTAATGCAGGAAGGCGCGCTTTTGCAAATAGTAAATCAAGAACTCTACATACAGTCTTAGAAAACTATCATAATTTCTCACATTATATGTCTCCAACAGAGTAGAACCTGAAATCGTGTAGCAATAAAAACGAACGTATTACAAAATTTGAAAAAGCAGGTGCAACTATTAATTCAGAAAGAAAGTAAAACAGTACACCATCAAAAACGAAACCCAATACTTATATCACGTTTCTTTCGTTAAATTTCTCAGATTTCGAAATCCAAGCGTTCCACGGCACTGTCTTTAGCAATCCATGCAGACCTATTAGTCAAATATCTTGAACCAAGAGAAACCATTGGCCAAAGGAAGCTTCGATCTATTTTCAAATCGCATTTCCTTGGCGCATAATACTAGAAACATCTTGATATATTTTGAGTTCCAGTCTGGTAAATTAATTGTACTAATAATTGGGTATGAATAATTAACAATAAAAAATAATTAAATTTGTGTTTAAAGATAATTTAATAACTGATAAATAACAGAAAATAAAGTTGACATTTGAGAGCGTGAGTTAGGCTATGCAAAAGACTTGAACAGTTAGGATATAAAATATGAAATATAAGATTAAATATTTAACGTCTTACATCAACACAATTTTTTCCAAAGATACCGACGAATTTTCCTGATTCGGATCTCTTATCCAAGCTGCAGATATTAATTAGGCCAGATCCCAAATCGCAGACCCTTTCATACGTCTGTGGTAAGTTAACGAAAGTAAAGGGGTAACAAAATGTGATTTATAAGGAAAGACGAAAGTTTTTTTTAGAATGAAATGTCCAACTTACACCTTTGAATGTCAACCAAGAATACGGTTCCGGGGGTTTAGAATGGCTACCAAGGAACGGTTTTTGACCTAAGAAGAAAAGTCTGTTAAAAATAAGCCTAACATTTAACATTAATTAAAAATATGCCACAATAAATGAAAAATGATGAAAATAAATTCAGAATAATCAAATACCAGCAACTCGCACTGCTTCAAGCAGTAAGTCATGAACAGTTGTTAAACGCTCATCAAGAACTTCAGGTAGTTGCGAATCCTTAGCAAAAAGCGAACGACGAACACCATCCTAAAGAGGTAGGCAAAAATGAACAATTAAAAAGGGAGAAATAAAGACTTGTAGGACCTTGTATTCAAAAGTGAACCAAAAATGTGGTAAACATTTCAACAAACCTCGACGTCGAACAAGTATCCATCGTTAGAAATGGTTGAAACAATTTCAAATGGTGTAGAGCCAAAGAAGGAGAACATTATTTAAGATGTACCCTTCCGAAGTCTATTTAAAACTGAATTAGGAAACACAAAATAGTATTAATATAGTTATAAAACACTGTAATGTACGATAGAGTAAATTTTCAAAACCACATCAATTCTACAATTAAACTACTCAAAAAGAGCTGATAAAATACGTCGTAAGTTAACTAAATTTATTTCTATTTGTAAACATAGTTTTCTTCATAATCTTAATCGATCGATGGAAAAGGATTATGATTTTTATTTATTAAAGTGTTAGAAACGCTTTAAAATATTTAAAAAAACATTAAGTGAAAATATAAGGCAGAATCAAGAGAAATTACCAGATATCAGAAAGCCACAGAAACAAATCCAAACTGAACAATAAATGATATGACCTCAAGGCCATGTTTAAACATAAATTAAAAGCAGAATGCATTTTTATAACGCTATAAATTACTGTTCAGAATAAAGCCTAAAAATATTTTTACCTTGAATAAATTTAGTTTATTTTTTATTGTTTTGCATCCTTGTCTCGTGTTTTTTATTTTGCTAAATATCACTTTATCTACTCTTCACATTGTTATATTTTTCTTGCTAAAAACTTATCGGTTAATGTTTATTTTCTCTGCAACTTAAGGATTTATTTTAAATTTATCTTCAACTTGCTGTAACTCGTATTTTTCGTGTATCTTTATTTTGGTTAACTTCATTTATCTGCGTAGCCAGTTCTTACGCTCGACTAATTGGCTATGGGAACAGTCAGACAGCATCATACTCCTGTACTGGGTGGTTATCATTACCGAAAACGTTTTGTTCCCACCTTCGCCTTTCCTTATCCTCACTGCTTGTTTGTTCAAATATTCTCGATAAACCTTGCTCGACAAAACTTTGCCTTCTTTCCGCATTGTTGCATGATGAAGATCACAATAAGACAGATAAAATAATACCTTTACCAGACTCTAAACACATCACAGTTTTATCTTGTTCTCTGGATAAGCCCAGGTTAAATTTGAGTTCCTAAGAGTTAATTACATATCATGCCACATTATCTGCAGGACCATAAATCTCCACGTATCTCTGTGTTAAATCATGAAAAACGTTTAAAAGATGGCGTGTTCGACTGAACCTTGATGATATGCTTGAGTTCCAGTACCTTCTCTGCCATGTTCAGTTATACCCATATGCAAGCTGTCAAATCTGTAGTGTTGAAAAATTAAAAATAATTCATTACTGCTGTCGATATAGTTTGCGGTATCCAAATGTCAAATTCCAGGAGTTGATCTTCACGTTCCTAGATCGTGTCGCTTGTTGACCAGTTAGTTAGTCTTCATGCCAAGTGTTAAATTTTCCGCTTTCCATTGCAAAGGACAGCTTGTTGATGCCATTTGGGTAATAAAGCTCACAAGATAAAAAAATGTTAAAAGTAAGAGCAGAGCAAATTGATTCAAAATCCATTTCTACCTTTTCTACTTTATGCTCCTTATACTGAAATTGATCGTACCATGCTCCTAAAGTAGGACTTTTCACGAAAACAGAAGAGTTTAGGTTTTGATTTTATGTTAATGTAATCCATTTCATTTGAGACTAAGAAGATACATGACCAAATATTCAAACCCTATTCTCTAACTGTTATTTTATTACTATATATTTTCCTTATGAATATTTACGAATTTTCAAATTCTACCAAATGCATTTGTAAAATTTAATAGTCACTAACATCAATCCATATATTTGGATAAACTTTTCTTGCTTATTTCGTTCAGGCTGAAAACACGATGAAACTAGATTCAAAGGCACAAACTCTATCGTGGACTACAATGTGTTTAATAAATGAATAAAATCAATTGAAAAAAATTTTAAAGAGCACAATTATGAAGAATAGTTTCTTGAAAATTAAAAATAAATGCGGTACTAAATATGACTGTGCACTTACGTCTTTAGATATCAGATAAGTGTAGGGCTCAGGCGGTTGTAAATAGCTACCGAGAAAAGCCCTATATCCTACTAAAAAATAGAATGTATAAATGTAGCCTAAATATGAAGAGTCAAGGCTAGAAAAAAATAAGAAGCCTCTGAAAATAGAACAACTTAAAGCAGAAGATCATGAACTGTTTTTACATTTTCATCCACTGTCATTGCATGATCACCATACTTAGTAATAACAGAACAACTTCCTAGGCAAGTTGAGGGAGAATTAATAAGCTATCAAAGTGTAAATATTTGTAATTTATAAAAATACCACACCTATGCATCAAATAAATGCCCAATGTTAAATATCAGAGTACGAAAATGATAAAAACCAGAACCGAAGCCGAAGAGCATTGTCTTATAAAATTTCTTGGAATATGGAAATTAAAATAATTTTCTAGACTGTATTAAGATACGTGCAACTTATCCTGCGCTTAAATGACGAAATTATGGGAAAATAAAATTGTTCGAAATAAAATTCATTTGAGAAAATAAAAGATTTTAGGCTTGTGTCGGAATGTAAGGTCGTGACATTTAGTCCATTCAAACAGTGTATCAAATATTACTCAAATGTAGTTTTGATTTTGGTGATGATTTTCCAGTAATTAATATCTATTGAGCAATGCGTTTCATGTGTTTTAAATTTTGCACCCTCACTTAATTAGAAAAATAACTCTTTGGCAGTTATTGCTGAAAGTACGAAATTCTTGATAAATTCGACTGTTGAAAATTTAGGAAGATTGATATTTTATTTGAAATACAAATTTTCCCATTTCTAAGGCTTGGATTTTGAAATTGTAATATTTTAATACGCTTTAGTAATTTTCCGAGTACATTGTAGGAATATAAGGTATAAATTTGGTAAGTTCTATAGAGCCATTCTGATGTCAATCCCTCATTTTTCCATCCCTATCGTTAGTCAAAATCAACCAGTGTGTCGGTAAGCATCAATGTCGTGCACTTTAACCAATGTGCTCGTTTACTGTTGCTTGGTAACATTGAGTTTCAAACTGAAAAATACACAAAAATGATATTTAACATTTTATTTGAATGAGTCGTCATTTTTCTAGATGAGTTTTAATTCAGGTACCACTTATAGATTAACTAATTTTGATAATTCTGATGATTATGAAGCTTTTGACATTACTGAAGCTCCATGACAAATTGTAAAATACTTTGAGTATTATTCTCAGTCACGATATTTTGGCAGCAAGGCACCTGTACATACTATCCACGTGTATGATTATGGATTTGGTAAAATGAGAATGGAATAATAAAATAATGAAATCCATATATTATACTCCATTGTTTTGTATGTATCAACATAAATGGGATAATGTATAAGCATTCTGATTGTACTACATTTAAATTCGATACTGTAAACGTTTAAATTTGGAATCAAGTAAGATCTTTAGATTTAAACTTAAACATGCTTATTCTTTTCGAAATTATAGTAAAGACTGTGTCAGTTTAGTACATAAATAGTCGGAAAACACCATGGATCATCAACTTTGGGAATTTATTACGCATACTAATGCATACAGTTCATTGTTTTATCTGTACAATTACTTTCGAGAGAAAGTGGTCAAATTTCCAGTGATTTTCAGAAAATTCAGCCCAGTTTCTATAGTGTCTTCATCTAAATTGAGTTAAATTTTGCGACACATACCACTCTACCTCATTTTATTCGCGTGGATAATCTGACTGTGAATAGATTAAAAGTACCTTTTCACAATTTGATTGAATGAAACAAATGCAGATGCATATTCATGCAAATGCAAATGTTTTGTTGTTATTATCGGTTCTTCTCTGTAGAATACCGTAACTAACTCTTAGACTCCCTAAGACTAGTACTAGTTACTTGTACTAGTATTTGTACTAGTTACAAATACAACCCGACAACAATACAAAATGACCCAAACCACCATATCAAAATAAGACCCATGCTTTCGTATCGATAGGTCGACTTATGTTATTCGTCATTTACATCCGCAATGTAAATAGATACGTTTGAACAAAATGGGAATTAAAAGACGCAGCAATTCAAAGTTGGAACATAAAAACTATTCCATATAAGAATTAATTTGGGAAATATTATTTTCTTGTATGTAGCAGTCATCATGCAATCTTTTATTCACTCGCACCTTAAAATATAATTATTTGTTTTTATCTTTTCAATGTTTTAATAAAATCTAACAAACAATATAGCTCGCTCTTTAATTTCGCTATTACAATACTTTCAGTAAAATTAAAAACATCACAGTTAAGGCTGTATATTACATTCGTTAAATATAATTTTAAATGTATATAGATAAAAAATTCGAGAGAAAAACGAGGTCAGTCAAGTTCCTTTCGATCATAGAGTTGTCTGAGTTCTTCTTGATACCTTCGTTGGATAGCATATCTTGCGCATTTCAAAGTTGGAGTGAGAAGTCGATTCTCCAGAGAAAATGCCTTAGGAATGAGTTTTATTGCACGAACCTAAACTCGAAAATAGAGACTTCTAGAGCTATCTTTATCACGATAAGTAATTCAAATAGTAATACAAACCTGCTCAAAGTCTTTAAGTCCATTGTTCTTACCCAACTTCTTGAATTCCCTGAGTATAATTCCTTCAGCGTCAGGACAATTACATAATTCCCTCATTGAAACCATTTTACCGTTGAGATTAAACAGTTGAGTTGCATTGGTATCATTTTTCGGCTTGTTGCTATATCTGCTGAACATTCGTATCATTTCTGGTTTATGATCAAGTTGATTAAGAGCTTTGCAAAGAGATTCACCATTTGGAACTACCAATGCAATGGGATAAGACTTCGACGGTGACCCATCCACGAACACTTGATTAACTAGAGGACTCTTTGAGTAAACTTGTTCAACCTT
This sequence comes from Hymenolepis diminuta, assembly GCA_900708905.1. Classification (NCBI taxonomy): domain Eukaryota; kingdom Metazoa; phylum Platyhelminthes; class Cestoda; order Cyclophyllidea; family Hymenolepididae; genus Hymenolepis; species Hymenolepis diminuta. Next base: position 412,693 of record CAADRB010000075.1, on the reverse strand, counting down.
CTCTGGCGCAACATATTTACCTTGAGAGAGCTTGAATATGTGCGCTAGTCGATCAACAATCCTTAGTTGATTCTCCTTTCAGAAAAAAATTGTCAAAAATCAACTCTACTTAAATAATATTAGTAGAAAACGTGATTCACATCAGTCCATTCTCCAATATCTCCCATATGGAGCCAGCCATCTTTATCTATCAAATTTGCCGTCAGTTCTGATTGTTTATAATAACCCGGTGTTGTAACAGCGCCACGGACACAGACCTATAAGAGTAAATAAAGAAATGAAATGCATATCGGGAATTTTTGTAACCAATCTAAGACCAAAATCCTGACCTCGCCTATTTTGTTTGTGACAGCATTAAGGTTCATTTCTGGAATATCGGCGAGTTTTATTTCACAACCAGGAAGCGGAGGTCCAACGTGATTCCCTTCCAAGTCACCGAAAAGTGAGCACGTAATAGCACCACAAGTTTCTGTGGCACCATAACCCTCTAATACCTGAAGCAAACATAGAGGTGGTTTCAGATCATTGAGAACTAGTAGCAGAGACATCGCGGTAAATATAAAAGAATAGTGTATCCGTCTCAAGAGTTTATTTGTTCTTATAGGAAAATCTAGAAGGATATGAAGCGACTCCTATTTTTTATCTTCATTTTCATCACTTCTATCCTTTATAGCTTTATCTCGATCAATATTGTTTATCGTTTTTCTATTGATTTTTCCTTATTCTGCCCATATCAAATATTAACATCTCTGCAAATCAGTAGTTTAGACGTCTCAAATATCTCTTTTTAAACGAACTCCCCTGAAAGCTCAATCACTGCTTTGTGGAAATAGCTCCAATAGAGACTCTAAGTTTACTCACAGTCCGAGATGATAGTTATACATTTATTTTAGTTCAAAGATGGAAGTAATAATCGGATTGATTCATGGACCGCAAGGAACTGTCTTGCAGTACCCTAAGTCACAAGTTCCATAATGGTGTCTAAAGCTGCTTAAAGACCCGCAGGCGAATGATAGGTATAATTTGAATTTCGCACAAATCTTGCTACGCGCTTTTGCCACCTTCCAGTAATAAAAAACTAATTGCTAATTGAATTGTTCTATTCGTTTAAACTTACTGGACAACCGAATACAGCTCGAGTGAATTGTAATAGTTCGTCAGAAATTGGTGCTCCTCCAACATTCACCACTCTGATGCGTCCACCAAAAGTCTTTCTGATCTCGTTGAAAACTAGCTTATCCCAGATGGAATGATGGTTATATTTTTGACTAAAATACGAAAGATTCCATAAAACAGGCACTGATATATAATAAATTCTAACGCAAAGGGTCTTCTAAGCCCATTGAGTGAAGTGTCATCAAATTCTGTCTTGGGCAAAGCCGACACAAGAAACTCCAATTCTTCTGTCTCTTTTATTGGTGGCCACTCCCATCATTCATTATGTATCAATGGTGTGTGTTCTCTGATTTTTAGACATACAGATCGGTCATCGCTGTATACTTTTTGGCAAGTACGGTCAAATGCAATTTTGAATTCAAATTAGATAGAATCTTTAAATATTCTCAACCATCCATAGAACGTGGTTTCAAAATTTACTGAGGATATCTCCACGCAATTTATAATAAGCAATTCTTCTTTGTTTTGAACAGGAGGGAAACTGGTATAAGAAAAGTAGGGATCAATACTATTCACACTCAAATTCGTTTAACAAAAGTGTCTTGTGGAACTTATCTTGAGTAGAAAAATAGCATCTCAAAAGTCGCTCCGACTAAAAACTCGTAGTTTTTCATCTCTCTTAGCTAATATTAACAAGAGCAGATGGAAATGGCATTGTTTGAATGTGCACCGATGTAAATCGAACCCATGGCTTCTGATATCAAAGACTTACACATCAATTTGTATTCCACTAGCGCCGTTAAAAGTTTATCATCTGTTTCTTATATTGAGCAAAAAGGTTGCACAGCATATGAAATAATAATTATTAAATAAATTGAAATGACGAGAATTTCCAAGGTAATAGTTAACGAACTCACCCTCCCATCCTATGTTTGAAGCCTAAACATAGACCACCATGAAATATCTTATATTTTAATCAATCAAAAAATAACTCTTACTAGCTAACCGTCCTGAGTTTGTGTCTGATTGCCATTTTCACTAGTTTTGTCTTTAGTTCTGACTCAGCAACTTTCTTGTAGACGACTTGTTGAATGCGTGCAAGTACTCGAGGCACAGCAAATAGGACTGTCGGTCGTAAAGTAAACATTTCCTCTTGGAACTTGGTAATATCTCCAGAATAAAACCCGACCTTTCCACGTGCACCCAAAGCTAGCATCTACAAAAATTTTAAGTAGTATGTTGTGGTAACAGCAGTATAGGAATTTTATATATTAGTAGCTCTACCTAAAACTAACCAAGTTGAATTGTTCATATATGTGTGCTAGTGGTAGATATGATAAGTAGACGTCAGTTTCAATAAAAACCTAAAAAAATATTATATATTAAAATGAGGTGATTTTTTTAAGTCTTTGAGCCACAAACATACACTGCGATTGCCATGGAGCAGTGCTCCCGAAACTGCAGAAACCAGCATCTTATTTGTTATAATGACACCTTTGGGAGTACCTGAAAATTAAATGTAACAGTAGCTGAATACTGCAATCAATCCATTTACACTTTTCAGTACATATCAAACTCCGGAACGAAAAGTTGCTAACGTCTTAATTAATAGAAGAAACAAACTTATGTACTGAAATTGCCTAATTGACCGCTAAATTTTATTAACCTGGTCAACGAGATCTAAGCGTCGTGAACATGAATGCACTAAATAATCGAGTGAACATATCTTAATATTTGAACTGTGAAACATTAAGACGTGTAAAAGTGTATGGATTGACAAATTCGAAGCTCAAACGAAATAGAACTACTTTTTACTTTGGACTATTTTATGGGCACTCGTGTTCATTTACTTTGCTAGGAATGAATTTCACCTATCTTTTCTGTACTTCTAAATTTTAGTAATTTGTATCAGTAAACGGTTAAAGGTTGGTTCCATCCATCCGATTTCATGAGTGAATAAGGCGGTTAACCAGGTGTAAAATCACTGGAAAGCGAATGAAGCCTTTAGCTCCAGTAATTCACTAAAAAATGTTCAGATTACACACGAATTTAATATTATGACAGTCATTAAAACAGGGAACTGGTGGTGATTTTGATATAAGGGAATAAAGCCCATCTCTTTGTATCCATTTATTAGGATGGCCTAGATCTGTTAATATGGATCTACATTATTTGCCCTTCCTTTCACAACATGCGCTCACCGCTGTGCACGCATTTCCCTCCTTTCATGAAGAAGATACACTGCGATTTGAGATCCTTGAGGAAAGATATGCTTACTCCAGTACCTTGATTCTTACCTTACTCTCCATTTAGGCACCTAGAGTCATTACAAGTGTACATATACTCTCTCTAAATTGAACATTAGGAGACACATAAACTAGACAAGATTTGGATTCGTGTCACATCACGAATCAATTAAATAGACCTGCAATATGCATAAGAAAATTTATTACATGTATTCATTGGAACTAGAATGATAATAGTATCCACCTGAATCATTTTTAATCGCAAGATCAATAAAATGCAATCAGTTATTCGTATTAGTAGGAAAGTACCTGTAGTTCCACTGGTATAACAGAGACAAACCATATCATTTTCTTTTGGTGGCTAAATAACCAATCAAAGTCAATATTGGAACAAGTGAGATTGGATATTTATTACAAATTAGAAAATCAGCATTGAATTTAGCTTACATCTGAAATGTGAGGCGTTTCTCTTCCTTTAGCCTGGGAAGTAGTAAAGCTGGGGCAGTTAGTTAGAAGCTTATAAATACTTATGGTAAAAAAGAAAATAAATCATTATTTGACTACATTATGTTCAGTATGAATCTCCGTTTCTCCCTTTATCCCAAGATTAAGGCAGCTAAATATAAATTCCGAAAGCTTGCTTAGGTACTATTGGCTTTTCAATTAAGAAAAACTTTCAAACCGTCTCTCCACTCCTTATATGTAATGCGGACTGCCGTATTGAAGGAAGAGTACTAAGAATAACTTTCAGGCTCTTGAAGTGGAACGTATTCTCACGGTTATCATGGTCATAGAATTTGCATTTTGGAGTCTCTTCGGTGGAAACTACGCGCTCTTCAAATCTTTACTTATCCAATTATAGTACTCACTGGAGGCTAATTGATAAACATCGAATTAATGTCTATGGAAGTACGCACTTTGACCTCGATGTACAACACATTGTAGTACTCACGCATCCTAGCTCATTTGCCCGTTCAATCTGTGTAATTCGCGACCACTGACCTCTTCCATAGCCGTCAATGAATACGGAACACGAAATTGGTCAACTGCCTTATTTTACCTCGTTTCGCCTCTCCCTCATAATCTGGATTGTCCCCACTCAGTACTGATTCATTCCTATGTCCTCTCAATTCCTCCTCTTTCCCCTCGTTCAACCCCAATTGCCCAATACAAATTTGTCCCAACCAACTTTGGGTCTTCTCGCTCATTAAGGGCTGTTCTTTCCTCTTAGCCTAAGGAAGATTATAAGTTCCACGAGAGGACATCTAGCTTAATTTGGTCCGGCCCCTAAGGTAGTTTTACCTGGAATTAGAGCTACTTTATTATCTACCACTGGATTTTTACGCACCACTTACCATAATGTCTGAAAAAGCATGAATCTGCACTCGTCCCTGGGCAATATCATGAAGTCGTTTAGAAGACGATTCATCTGAATGGACTAATATAATATGTTTCAAACGATCGGCCTTCAGTTCCAATAACTTTTGCGCCATAGTGGGCGATATACAAACGCAAACTGTTAGTTCAGCTATGTCGTAAAGTGAAGAAATTTCACAATTGTACCAGAAAATATTTTTGATATAATAGTGAGGTACTAATAAACTTACAGTGATCACAAATATATTTCATAGCTTTCCTGCTCAAAGTATCATAGAGGGGAACTGCAACAAAGCCATAGGTTGCGCAGGCAAATTCTGTAACTACCCACTGCAATAAGATAGAGCAAATATTATTATTCTTAGCATTCCTGTAAAAAGTATAAACTTCTATAGTGAGCACAGGTAGAATTAAGACATTTTAGTACCCATATGATGGTGAAGTTCATATTTGCTCATGCTCTCCGTTGGGCAAAGCTAATCAGTGTACTTTGAAGGATTGCTTCAGTACTGTACGTAAGGTGGAGTACAAATGAATGTATTAAATTTTCATTCGATTTAACATGCCCAATTTCAAATACGTAACCGATATTAGAATCATCAAACTATTTTGGGATGGATTCACCTTTGAAGTTTGCAATAAAATAATGAATGGGATATTTGCGTAGAATTAGATTTTATGTCATTGAAGAATTTAATTATTTTCTTATTTGTTCCTTTACTGCTACTGATCATGATAGCTATGTAATTTTAAAAGAAAAAATACTAATTTTCTTCCATTATACAGCACATTACACCCTCTAACATATTAAAAACACGTTTTTTGTATACATGATAAGCACTTATGATCTTCAAAGAGGACAAATTTTGAAGACACTATATAAGCTAGATAATCATAGATTAAACTTCTACCTGCTCTTACCAGAATACTCTAGTCCTAGCCATATTAAACTAATCTTAATAATCAAATAAATAAAGAGCAAACCGTATTAAGTAACTCCAAACTTTTAATTCAGCTTAAAGAAAACTGCCTGTTCGAGCATATATTTTTCCTTATTTTATTCAAAAAAAACAAAATTTGAGCTCTTATTAACAATAATAAGACGTCTGTATGATAAATACTTACTTCAACACAATTTTTGCCGCATATTCCAATAAACTTTTCCAGTCCATTTTTATTCAGACCACAAATATTTATGAGACCAGATCCCAGAGCGCTCACCTGCTCGTAGACCTTCATATATGTTAAAGAAAATTTAAATAAATAATAAAAAACTCCTTGCCAACAAAATGGTAAAATGTGGAGCGTATTTATATTTACATTTTTAAACGTTATCCAAAGATATGGATCTTTTGAATACTCGTGGCTGCCGAGAAATGATCTACGTCCTAATACAATTTAAACATAAAACATTCATTGGTATGATGTAAAATAAGTAAATACAATCATGCTAACAAATAACAAAGTAAGTTGAACAGAAATAGGAACAACCTGAAATTCGAACGGCATTAAGAAGAAGGTCATGAACTGTTTTTATATTTACGTTAATAGTCACGGGAAGATCACCATTTTTAGCAATAACTGAACGACGAACACCTTCCTATAAATGCGAACATTTGCAAAGGGTAACAATAACGTACACTTGAATTAAATAGGTAACCGTTATTAGAAATTATAGTCGGATATTGCAAAGGAGCAGAACCAAATCCGAAAACCATTTGTCTATAAAAATTCTAAAATAATGAGAAAGTAAAATTGGTTTCTGAACATTATGCAGACGTTATCATTCTACTTTTGCAGAAGAATGTATAAATAAAGAGGTTGTAAACCATATATAAGATTAAAAATTTATTAGAATATCAGTCAAGATATGGCATTTTAACAATTGAAATTAGCTTTGACAAAAACACTTAAAATTATTTTGTAATAAATTTACCCTATGTAAAATGCACATCGCCAAACCAAAAAATTTCATTACTATATATGCGAAGGTAAGGTCATATGCTCCACTATATTCAAACTTACACTAAATTATTAGAACAAAATGGAACGATGGCTGGAAAAAAGTTAAAAAATATATTAATCAGTGTGTTTTATTTATTATTGCTATGTGCGAGTAAAACAAACAGCGATTTAGCGTAATAATTAACTTCAAACCATTTTAAATTTACGTCTCCATCTAACTGTGGTTTTCCCCTCTCTTCTATTATTATTTTTATTATCACCCGCAGTAAGACAAAAATCTTGCAATTTTAAATTGTAGAAAGCATGTGAAGTTTGTTAATGGAACGCCCCGTATGGTAAATGGAGAGATCATAAGAATTCTGAGAGCAACGTCATGGTATCAAAAAGTCTCACTTCATTTGATTTTTTAGATTTAAGTTGTACAATATTTTCAAGATGGGTAGCTCAGGTTTCAAAATTCACATTTCATAGTCTGTTTTCTGGATTGCCCCAATGATCACCCTGCTGTGTTTTGAGCTTAAAAACAGCTTTGTTAACTGAGAATGCTCAGTCTTGTCACTTCTATTCTTTTTCCTCCACTGGTTGAGAAGGCAAAAAGTCTCACATAAACTTCACTAGCTTATTGCTCTAAAAATACAGAGATGTTATAAGTAAATATGTCAAGTTAACAGAGCACTTCTATATCTAATTTTATTCAGGTAGGCGATATTTATCTAATTTTCGTTTCTATGCGTTTGATTCGTGGCTTTTCTTATCTTAGCTCTATATTAACATTGTGTTTTTATCTCTAATTGTGTTTCTCTAATTTGGCTTAAGTCTCTCTTTTCGATTTCTTTTGGAAGCAAAACCAATAATTTTGATCAATGTAATTTACTAAATCTCGTGGTTATCCATATTGATCAATATGTAATGATTAATCGTATAGACGCGCCATATTTCTTGATAATCGTTGGATACTGCATTTATTACTCACTTACATTCTTAATACTTAGGCGAAGATGAATTTTCTATTTAAAAATTTCCTAAAATATGTTATCCCCTGTAAGTGTCAAATAGCCGAAATAATTAATGAAAATAGTTTTCATCCTCATTATTTGAACTTAAGAAATAGAGTTTTACCAATATTTTTGTTTACGATATGCTTATACCTTTACGTTATACCTATTTCTGATCTTATCTCTGATGCATTTATAACTTGTTAAAATTTTATATAGCATAAGTCATTGTCAATTCTCAGTAGCGAGCAACAATTTCAGTCAAAATCCACTGATCGCTTTGTATCATACTTTTGACATTCAAAAATTTCTGTCATTTCGGTAAAAGTTTCTTTAAACTGATATTAAAATGGCATATATATTTTTTTTTTCATGAAAACATTAAATAGCCAGATTAATTACAGCTTGTTTATTGAAGGTAAGCAGGGATTAAATAATATATGTATTATATATCCACTACGGGAATTATTAAATGAATATCGAACTTTAGTTGTAAACGAAATCCAAGAATTGAATCTTCATTCGTATTTGACCATCTTGACTTCCAACAAATAAATTCCTTTAGTTCACATAATGAATTCCGTCTTGCTTATGAATAGATTTCTCCTAATTGGCAAGATAAAATATATGCATCGGTTATTACCTGTCTGTTCAGGTAATCATTGTTGACTAGTAGTGGTTAATGGCCAAATATTCGATTTGCAGCTCACAACTCCAACTTAAAAAATAACACTGGTCGAATGCCAACATAACTAGAGGTGCTGCGCATTAATTCTTATCGCTTCTAAATGTTCACCAACAACGTGATGACAATACATTAAATCATCAAATAAAGCCTCAAACTAGATACCAACTATAGAGACTTAAGCGTAAAATTAAAGTTATTCTCCAAGAGACAAAACACCCACTTGTGCCTGCGCAACTACCAACGCCTCATTCTCAAAAGCATAATCAAGATACAAAATTTAACTATTCTGCCCCAAAGGAGGAGATAAAAAGTAATAAACACGTATACTCAGCCATTAAGCTCACACAGGGGCAAAAGCAGACATGTGTTGCAGGTAATATGAGAGAAATTATGACAATAATTTAAAAGCTATTCGATTTGTAGTGGAGGGAGATGTAGACGGTGGGCGTAGATTTGGGATCAAGCAAACAAGGGCAGATGCCACCAAGGAGAGACATTGTCAAACCGATAAAGAGCATAATGCCAGGTTAAGAAGGAGAGCGGAATTCAAATTAGGGGCAGGAGAAACAGTCTGGTATGTGGGTGTGTGTTAAATCGATCATCGAGCAAGGGTAGTAATAAGTTCGGTACAGAGTTCAAAGAACTCCATGGTCTGGTGTCGCATTCCCATACCACCCGATCTCATTGCAGCTGGAGATGCAGGGAGTTGTGAAGGAGCAACAGATGTAGCAGAAGATCCATTGTTGTTGTCTCCAACTTCCATCGCAATGCCAAAACCACTTGTTGGAGGTACCGACGCTGAGAGTTGAGAACCCGCGCCAAGTGTATTCATCGGAGATCCTTCCAAGGTAAAAATTAATAGTTAAATCTCCTTTGAACGCTGATGTGGATAGTTATTAGGGGAGAGAAACCAGATATCTTCCTTACCAGATGAGTTGCCATCAAAACACATCGACACATTTCCCGATCTACGTCGATTGAGGAGTGAATCGGAGTCGTTCTTCGTATCATCGATACACTTGAAATCCAAGAGGTACGACCTCGTATCCACCTGGTACAACTGAAGCATAATCTTGAAGTGATGTTGTAACACAGGATTCCACTTGCGTACGCGGATATTGAATGGTGTGATGACCTTCCACTCATAACCCAGAGTGCTCATAGCACGAAAGACCTCCTGCATAATATCCCATGGACGGGACTGCGACCGGATACCGAGGTGCCATTTGAAGCGTTTCGCTCCAGCGGCAGCTGCGGCACCAGCTGCCAATGCGGAGGCCGCTGTTGTGGAAACAGACGTGGAACTGGGTGAACCAGCGGCACCACTGCCAACACCTGGACCTCCAGATCCTGGGATTCCCATTGCGCCTGAGGTTGCTGCTAGGGCGCCTGTCTAAAAAACGAAATATAAAATGTGCCAGACGTTGTTTTATAACTAATACGCATGGCCACGGAAGTAATTAATAAAATGTTGCAACACCCTTGAGTACTAATTACACTCACATCAAAGATGTCGCTAGGATGCAGAAGAGAATATTTTCAACTCACTTGAGCGGAACACATTAGCTTCATCCGTTGTGTAGTGCGCATTCGATCATTGAATTTCTGCGCTCGCACCCGGATATGTAAGCCCATCACTGAAGCAATTATTTGCTAAGCAGGCAGCCCACTTCATACCATATAAGTAACTTTACTTCTTAAAAAAACGTTTGGAGCTACAGCTCTTCTCCACTCAGTTTCCAAGGGGTCCGAGTAACTGTAGCTTTTATAAAGGAACAACTGGGCATTATAATAGATGTGATAACTGAAAAATATGGAGAGGATTGCAATACCTATCAGTACTTAAAAACTGACTGATAAAGAAAAAAGTAGTGAAAGCATACAAAAAAGGAAATAGCAAATCGGGAAAAATTTGAAACCCTACATTTATAACAGAGTACTAACCTTCTTCATCCGCTGAAAAAGCTAGAGAAATGGGAGGATATAGTAAGCCTATAATGAAGAAATTGACCATGCAATCAATCTAAAAAATTTTGCAACCAGATATGTGTTTTTATGATCCTTACGAATTTAAGGCTGCTCTGTGAAGAGAAAATGAATGCCGATAAAATGCTTGTGTGAATGACTTTTAGAACGAAAGATTAACATTAAAAGACAGAAAAAATTGAATCTAAGGATGGGAATATCAAAATACAAAGTACAATTAATGTACTAGAACTGGAGAGCTATACGTCATTTTATCCACTTCGTTCCTTCCATACGATGTAAGCAGATGAAAAACATGGATGGAAGGCGGCCGGTTTTATCAGTTTTTTCTAATAAGCTGTTTACGGAATAAGTTGTAGTCTTCCTCTTTGACCATTATCCGACCCGCTTTTTTCGCAGTCCATCCTGTGATCATTGATGGTATTTAAGCTGGGGACTTTTATTTTGGTGATCCAGATGCATACTCAATCAAATCGCCTATAGCGCACAAAAGAAATAGCAACACCGTCCATAAATGTGACGAAACTGGAATGTTGATGGTCAGCAAGCCGAATCCCTCTGTAATATTCAGCAACCAATAGGCATATGCAAATATTGTAATATATTTACTGCGAAAATACTACTCAGAAAGCTAGTCTATAAAGATCCATAACTACTAGTGAAAAGCTAGTGATTAGGATCAAAAGTAACCTTCTAGATGTCCGGCCATTACAGCATGAAACATATTACCTATTTTTTCTTCTATAAAGCTTCACAAAGACCAGAAAACACTTTATTTTTCCAATATAAACATAGCACAACTCAACTCACTTCGGAACTCCTAGACGAAGAATTTGTTTGAACGGATGCAATAGAAGCTGCCCTGTTCATTTTGTAAGTCTTAAGTAACGAGTATTGAGGAAGATAGACATCTAAATGTTTCTGGCCAGCCCACACCTATCACCAGACTTACCTCTGTTAAGAAACTAGTTTTGCATAATAGATAACAATAAAGGCACAGGTCTAAAAAGCCCATCCATATAGAAGGATGGAAGGCGGTGCCTATTTTTCTTACATAGCTTTTGTTTTCTGGAGTTTGCAAATAATGTCACAACTTACTATGGAAATTCCATCCAAAGAAATTACTTGTACGAATTTAATAAAAGCTTTCTTGCTCATTTCAAAATCCCAGATAGAAATGGGACAGCTAGTCAGCTGAATGTCCAGGTGTATAACTTCCGACAGGTCTACTCTCTTCTTAGTGGAGTGTTTAAAAGAGAACACGGAATAATGTGACTAACGGTATAGCGATACTTCAGTTAATGACATGATTGAAATTACGAAATAGTTATTCAACGAGTAAAGAATCTGCTAAAATATAGAAAAGAATTTAATCATGAAGCATCCAGATGCGTAAATGAATATTTTAAGTAAGTAATTTTATATTCCAAGAAAAGATAAACTGCATTCATGTGAGCACTTGGACATGACGTCAGCAAACCATCAGTTTGCATTTCAAAGTACCTGTACAGCTGATATTTTTGTTAAAAAAGTATTAAAATGTGTTTATAAAATGCAGATTTATTAATCGAATATCTCCGTTGATGAAATCTAAACCTTTTCCTATCAATAAGACATGTTTTACGCATTCCAATAAATCTAGGACAGTTAAAATTAGACACAAAGTGATTTGCAGCTAATCGAGATTGTGTATTCCACCTAAAACTAAACTATCTTTCTCATCCTAGGCATTAAAATATTTAACCATTATTGCTTTTTTATGGGAAATGAAATTCCGTCTTGAATTCATCTCAACAGTATTGAGAACTATCATTTTAAAAAATAACAATAAAATCCAACTCAAATGCCCTAGATATGATTTCATAAGCAATCACTTAACTATCTCAAAACTATTCTATAAAGCAGACAGCTTACCACGGCAGGATCAATAGGATCCAGAGCACGAGTGAGGGGTTGTCCCTCCGGCATTCTCTCTGGATGTGGACGGTTGGGTGAGAGACCGGGACCATGATGCTGACCCGCACCCGAAGTGACAGCTGAGCTGTTTGCACCACCAGTCCCTGAACTCTCCGTCGTGGCCACGTAGAAGTTATCCACCTCTTCGGGTTGCAACACCGATCCAAAACGTCTAAAATGAAGAGTACAATAGTGTTAGTAAGAAAGTGGTGTCACTTCATTTAACCATTACACTCACCTAATTTAACTAATTTAACAAATTTTCGATTTTTCTAGGGTTTATAGTGTGCTAGAAAAATGACTCCGAGTTTAAAAACAAAATTTGGATATCACTCGCTTTTTTAATAAAAATAAAATGTGAAGTTTTATTTGTAATTCTATATATAGGCATTCACAAGCATTTTCCTAAAACACTGGGGACTCCATTTCAGACCGTATGACATAAGGGTTCTTGCCTTGCCTGAAAATGCCGCAGTAATAATTTACTGCATTCGAAAATCAGATATCCGAAATTTATAACGCGTCGATAACTAAACACCTTCGTGAGCACCTGCATAAGGAGTTACTTTTCAAGTACTCTCCATATAGTCAAGTTCTGTGAAAGCTGTTAACGCTTAGTTCATCCCGAGGAATAATTTGAAGTAAGCTCATTCGGTTTAAAGAGACTTTAGAAGCGGGTGATACGATGTTGTTGGTATTATAAAATTATAATTCCAAATTATAAATCCTAAATCCAATATTTCTGGTCACAAACCCACTTTTTGCATATTTCTAGCCAGAAACAACTTTGGGTATAAATAACCCGTGATCAGAGTAAGAATACAAATGCTACTCTCAGGTAAAAAATGACATCTCGAGCTAAAGAAATAAAAATATTAGAGAAAGTAACAAAAAGTATGTGAACCCCTTATAATCAGGTGACATCGGAAAAGGGTAAGTCTACATAAATATTATATTTTTATATAAACAAGCTTATCTTTACTTGTGTGCATTACAAAAAAAATCATTTTAGATCGCAACAGCGTGACTGGAATATACATATTTATATTCACAGATGTGGGACCCATGTGAAACCACAAAATGGTGACTATTTTCGTGACAAAACAAAATTATACTTTAAGTCTATAACCTTGAGTGAACTCAAATGAGCTCAGCTATGGTAACATTACGTTAGCTCTTATCATCTTAAGTAAAACTCATTTGGGAGTTTGACTTTAATCTCAGTTTCCTCCAATCCTAATGGTTTAATCATTTCCATATCCGGATGTTTCTCACTACACACAGTTACCAATTTGATGAGAGAGTTGTGATCCCAAAATCTACAATCTCGAGATATGGACTTTATCTCCGTTTGTGAAATAACTGTTTATAAAATTTGAATGAATGTAAAACTCAATTCTTGAAAAAAACCCCTCATCCAATATAGCTTCCAAATATGAGTTTCAACAGAAGGTAACACACAAATATCACAAAGAAGCAAGGTCCTAAAGACAAAGAAGCACTGATCACTATTCGAGATCGAAGGAAATTTTTCCTATTTAAGACTTTGTCAAATTACACAAGCATTACCCTCTGATAATTCAATACTGAATGCTATACAATATTGAGTGTTTTAGCTAAAATAACTTAGTAATACTATGGAATTATGTTACTATTTGTTAACAAAAGATTTGACCAAGGTCATATTGAATATGAACCCAAATACGCACTATAATTGAACACATCATGTGAACAGCTCCCATACGCAGTTAGAATTTGAAATTACACTCTGCCAAAATGCAGTAAAAACAAGGCACGAGAATTTATCAAAGCAACGAAAGAAGTAGAACACCACCTTACGTGATAAAAGTGTCTGACGTTTCACAACTATGAGGAGGTGAACTTTCAGATACGCACACATAAGCATGATGATATCACAGAAATGCACAGCCGAACAGAGTATTCACATTCGTTATCAAACAAGTACTTGCACCATATGGAGATAGGTCATTCAAAATAGGGAGAGGGAAGAGAAATAAGGTTCATGAACCCTAGTGTGTCGGTGGTGTAGTGATCACATCTGTTCAGATAGGGATTATTGACGAACATTTAGTGATGTGAATGAATAACTGCATTGTGATTAAGCTTTATCAAAAAAGGGGAGGTATTATGTGAGTTTCTCATGATGGTGACTTCAAGATATCCCCGCTCAAAACAGGTCAATTGTTGTCAACCTTTCTCTTAATAGACTTTGGAAGTTCATGAGCTCTAAGTCTCAATGGCGAATCACTGAATTTACGGGATTGATTAATCGTGGTTCACTCTTCCATAATGCTATTAATCAACATTCCGGAAAGAAAAATTCTAAATGGAGCTTGGGAAATTCCAAGTACACGATCTTTGAACTCTTGACCCCAAAGAAATCATATGAGAAAAGACGGGAAATTATGTTTGACAAATTTTAAAAAATTCAAGAATTGCTCAAGAAAACCGAGTTAGGAGACACCGCTTTGACTAAATGACAGAATCAAAATTCATTTCGAGGTGAAACAAGCCAATAGAACTGTTCAACGCTTACTTGTTACTGCAAATCAAGTATAAACTACTTCCAAAAGGGTGATTTTAGCCCTTCCTAGAAAGTCGTATTAAGTAACATAATAAAGCGAGGACTAAAGTAAAGTTGAAACTTAGAAAATTCCAAGTCCACTAACCTTTTGACCTTTCGGAAAAAGATATGATAAGACACAAGAAGTACGTGAATTTCGGCAATTAGGAGAGCAGGTTTCAGATTCAGAACAGTGTAGACTTGCAGAAACTTACTTGTTGTCAATGATCAGGTGGTAGGCCACACAGAGTTGGTCACTAGGATCATTGGCAATGAGGGCTGCAAACACTTCTCGTTCAGTCACATTGCATGCCTGACACACTTCGTAGACAGCCTCCTACAACAGGGTTAAAGTTCAAAGTAAATACACCGCACCGGACATATTTACATAAACAAAGAGAATTCGTATGTAGTGCAGTGGTTGCGAGAATACAAATGAGCCTACGTCAAAGTAGAGTCATGAACGTTTATTAAACGGGTTTGATCTCCACCAATTATATAAATTATGAGGAATTTGTAAAGAATAAGTAGCCATTATGTATGATTACTCTAACACAAGAGAAATTTGCTTCGGAAGCTTCAAAACTCACATTTATTCCTCTCTACTTAATGCAATAGTGACAGTTATACACCTTCCTGTCAAACTGGTATCTTAGATATGAACTGTAAATGATAATTTCTGATCAAATAAACCAGATATTAAGTATAGCTATTCACATTTCTAAGTTTTTGCACGTTTTCTGCCGATATCAGGCGTACTTCAAATCGGTACACCTTAAGGAGATAGCATCAGAACAAAACTTAACTGGAAAGTTCTTCCCATTAACACAGATTTAAAGGGCATTAGGTACAAACAAATAATTTCAGTTATTGGTGCATAACTATTTGAAAATGCAGAGAAGATCAAACTTAAAACTTAAAATTAAAAAAGTTCAATTATCAAATCGAACATTAAATAACTAATTTAATCAAAACATAAGCTATCTGAAACCTCCATTAGGGAGACGGAAGACAATTATTAGATAATTTGATTCAAGCACTTTCAGTGATAATAATGACTACATTTAGATTTACCGACAATATTGGCTATATGTAGTTTAAAAAACGATAGTAAATTAGAAGCTCGAGAATCTGAGACAAAATCGAAGATGATCTCAATGATGCCATGACGATAACCGCTAACACGTAAATTAAACGCAACACTTGGAGGCTAAAAAGAAGAGAGTAACGATAAGAGAATAATAAACTCTTTATCGATCAACACAGGATATGACCTAACTCATAATCTTAATCTCTAAAAGGCTTTTATGTTGCAATTTTTCCCACGATGAAATATTAAAATTTTTCTCGCCTTCTGTCGCGGATATAAAATAATATGGATAACGAAATCTTATTTAGATAGAAAACTTTACATAAATAAGGAATATTGACTGGCTGGACACATTAATTAGAGAATGATTTGGATATCTCACTAAAACGAAATGAAGTTATAAAAAATACAAGTGTTTAGTAGTTTTACTACATGTAATTTTCAGTTAACAAGAGGGAAATGACCAACCTTTCAACTCACTTATTGATCAATTAACTGTAAATACCTCTCAACCTCAACCTCATCCCTTTTTAAGTGTCCACACACTTTCCCTTTCTAAATTGTTCGGCTTCCATCATGGGAAATAAATAAGAAAACTTTCAGAAAAGAAGGTTACAGGAAGGAGAAAAGAAGGGACACACCTTCTGACTGGGTGTGTGCGTGTGAACGTGATGCCAAGCACGTTGAGCCAAAAATAGACCCTATTTGTGCCGCAAGCAGGCTATTTCCACTGCAGCAAAATTTTCCCCACTCCAATTTTGTAGTGAAGGTAAAACGTGACGTCAACAATATGCACATTCTATTTATACTGACTCATGCAAAGTGCTGCCCTATTTTACAAAATATAATTAAAGTCAACAAACGAGTTAATGTGACCCAATTATTTCATATCATTCATATCATTTTAAACTATTAGTTCATAGAGAAATTTTGAAGACTTTGCTCTAAAGTAGCTACAATTTACATAAGGATTTTAATAATGTAGAATACATTGATAGCGAGATTGTTCAACTTCGTCGTGATTGAATTAAACTTCATCATTATCCTAGGATTAAGAGTTCTGTTCGGAGATTATTAATCCAGCTGTCTTCGCATCTCTGCTGCACCAGCAGCACAACAATTCCCCGGCTTTTCCAAAATATCCATCTAACACCACCGAACCTCTGATGAGAAATACGTAATCCATCATTCCTCTATTGACTAGTTTTAGCCAACGAGGTTGATTATGCAGTCCAATGCACTTGCACCGATGAGTGCCGAGCCCATGATCTCCAACTTTGTTGACGTGCACATTGAGCGCTACGACGATGAAAAAAGCATATATATACATATAATAATTTAGAATGACAGATACATCTATCTTTACACAATTGATATGAGTGAATAAACAAGGGGTTAATAACGACCTATAAAGAAGCGATCATAAGAAAATTTCTCGATTAGAAAATCACCAAGATATTTCCATCACAAATACAATGAAAAGAGTTATAACTGACCGTCCTCAAATAAAAATATTGAGTCGTATTTGCGGAAGAAAATTCGATCAAACAAGGTCATTTGCTTCCAACGCTTGTTTAAGGAAATCAAAGTATCTTGAAAAGTTCACATACTTTCAAACGAACAAATACCAGGGAAAGTGCAAATATTGTTCTACTCAAATAACTTATAGTATTGATTTTAGGAGGAGAAAGGATTGTCATAACCCAATTAGCCTCCAAAATGGCCACAAATCCCACCTAGTAAGCGGAATATTCAACCGCACAGATTAAGCCTGGCTAATAAAGATGGTTGCAGAATTCGAGTACCACGCTAGGGGACTCCAAGATGGGTATTAGAAAGCCCTCTCGGGAGTTATTACAAATAGTAAACATCACGCAGAAATAGATTTAAATGAATGCAGTAAAAAACTTCCCGAAGTTTGTTTCAAAATGAATAATTTTTGTCCAAGAAAAATCAGACTAACAATTCATTGTTAATTATTCATAAAATTTGCATATTTATTAAAACGTACTGAACTGTAGGGTCGTTGCATTGCATAATTTTGAAGTAAAACCTAGCATTAAGGCAATTACGTATTATAATCGGATTCTGCCTTTTGTAGGCTATTTTGGAAGGTTAATTAGGTTATAACACAAACGTGATCATGTACATTGGGAACATATGCAGGAATGTAATTTGTACGACCACACAAAAGTACTGTGTGGTATAAAAGCAAATCTGAGTTTATGGAACTTTGCATTCGCAAAATACTCATGTCAGATAAAAATACTTTCAAAAGTCAACACCTATCCTCCAGGAAAAGGAAGATCCCTTGTAGCTGTAGTAGGTCACATGATGACTGATAGGTCAACTCAGCCTAGACGGTGACTCACTAAAGCAAACGAAACCAGATAGCCCCTCTAATCTTACTTTTTACACAATTTCACTTTTACGCAGACAGTTTAGACCTGTAACCCAGCTCTCCCTCCAACAATTCTATCGCTCAATACACTAGGCTCTCAAAACTCTCGTTCCTCTGATTTGGAAAAGATAGTTGGATCCTGTTGGCCCATAAAACGGTCGTCTCTAAACTTAAATCAGTATATACCCCTACTTCAGATTATTGGTGAGCACACCATCTCCTGGATACAGCCTACTGCATTACGTTCTTTAACGACTAGCACCACCCAGTGTGAACAGTTATCTAGTCCCATATCCTCTGATATAAGCCTAAATTGGCATATAGCGACTCCATAACTAACTTTGAAATCTGAGACTGAAGTGCATTAATATGCGGGTATGTTGCAATCAACAGCTAGTTAATAATAACAAATAGAGGAGTGGCTGAATAAAAGCTTCTTAATCTTATAATTATTCTTCCAAAAATAAGTGCTAAAATATTCTCGCTATTTCGAAGTACGAACAAGTAATTGCAACAATTAAATTTATAGAATGCTGTTATGGCACTATTAGTAGTAATTTCTGGTGAGACGCATGCATTCATATTTGTGTCCTATTAATAACCTCTTAAATTAGGGGAGCAAGAATCAGATGAAAAGTTCCTACGTGTCATAAATAAGTACCATCAGTGCTGGATTATTCTTGAAGAAAATGAATATTATATTAAAGTGAGTTGATTAGATTTATGCTAAATAATAAACTAAAGGGCTGCTATGAGTTAATAAAATGGAACATCTAATAGAAACTACTGGGATAGAAGACATCTGTAATTACTGCACAAAGAAGTTGAGCTAAGATGAATCAAGAATATGAAAGTTCCGAATTCGTTTATCTGAGACTTAGGATTGTGAAAAGCTATTTTGTGTTCTAAACCAAATCATAACTTTTTATGTGAACTTTAAATGATAGGGTTGATGAAATAAATGGACTACCACTGGATATCAGACTTGATATGTCATGAATAAATTATCACAGATCAAACTCGAATTCAAAAACCTTAATTCAACGCCATTTGATACTTAATGAGATGCATATAAATTCAAATAAATGTGCACCCAAATTAGGCAGAATAGTAAATTAAAAACATGTAACCTAGATAACATCATGCATATTATTTCGGCAACGGATAAAGAAGTACTACAAAATGAAGATTGACAGAAAAAAATCCAGGTTCCAATCAATGGGGTTTATGGAAATTTCTAAAGATTTCCCACATGTGTTCCATAAATAGCCCATAAATACAAAATCTAACTAAACTAGATATCTGTGTTCAAGGCCGACCAAGATATTATTAAACTGACACAGATAAAGGGATAAAATACTACATCAAGCTGTGAATCATTAACCAGAATATTAACTTTCAGTCAAAATTTTCCCCTCAACAATATTTGCTGACACCTCGAAATAAAAAAGCCCCCCAAATTAGGGAAATAGTTAGTGAGAATTAGATTAAACGGCGTGACGAAGGCAGAATGATATTTCGAGTTCCTCCTCCTCTAAACTTTCTATCCCGTTTTAATGTATGTCCTAACTATATCCCATCTACTTAGGCAATCATTATCAGCTTTAATAATAAAACTCCACTACCGTGTCTACCGAACATATATAAATACATATACATCCAATCTTTTCTTACTTTACTGATTTATGGGTACAAGTAGTTTAACGATCCTGATGAATATAATTGATAACTGCAAGCTGTTATCCTCTCGACCAGCAATAATAGGAAGGAAATGGAATAGCGATAGGACAATAATATAGATTCCTTTTCTATAAATGAAGAGAGGAGGGAAAAAGCAGATTTAGATAGAATACTTATACGTGGAGACGATGGCAACAATGCAAGCTAATTAATGAAGTCATTGATCACAAGACTGAGACCCATTGATACAGTTATTAAAGCACTTGAAAGTACTAGTCAAAAGTGGGGTGACTGAATAGTAGTCTCTAAAGTATTTTTTCTCTACACAAGATGATTACCGAAAAAACGCATTTCACCATTGGGATCGAGAAACGTTCCAAAGCGCAAGAATTGAGGGGACGTGATAACCGAATCCGAAAAATAGGTTATAAATGGGCTCTAAATTAAAAAAGAGGAGTGGACTATATCAAAATGCCTATGTACAAAAATGGCTAAGATAAAATTATATACTACTTTGATAGTGGGTAAATGACGAAGTCTATGGATGGTAAATAATAAAACCAACGTTAAAAAAGAACGAAACAAAGGTACAAACGCTCTAGTTCAAAAGTATTTGTTGATAAAAACCAATGACATTTGTCAATTTTCAGGTGCAAAGGGGATAAAATAACAGCGTTTCTTGGGTCAGAAGTAGAGGGAGAAAGTAGTATATGAAAGTAAGTGTTTGCATGCCAGAGGCTAAAGGTGCAAAGTTCATCGACAAACAAAAAATTATAAGAAAAACTAATCCAACGGGTGAATATAAATCAGAAGATGAATGACGGAATGTAAGTTTTTCATTCGCAGGGTACCCAGGTCATTCATTTCGAGCCCAATAAGAAGAATGTTAATAAAAATTGACTGCAGTAGGGAAATATCATGGAGACACTGAGAAATTTACATTCTACCACTCTTTTCGTTAACCAGTGTGGTTGGCGACCCGCATCAATGGAAGTGCACTGATGTGCATAGATCTCGTGACCTATGATTTAGCAGACGTGAAAGTTGACTGGCACACTGAAATACTCTTACTTAAGTTGAGTTTTATATAATTTCACACATGGATTCCAAAATAGAATGTAAGGGAATTAAACATAAAACATCTACATGACTAAAATAGCATCACAGATCTTAGCAATTAGTTATGATGATGGAGGTGACGTCTCCACCCAATCCTTTAAGCTTGAGAAATTCCGCGATGGACGTTTAGTTATGCTTTCAAGCAAATCCAAATCGATTTTTTTAAATACGCAATTAAGAAAATATAAATGTGAGCCTTCATTCATAATAACCGACATCCAATTACCCCTAAAAACAGGCTTCAGCAGGTCCAAACCTTTTCAAATACCTCAAAGTCATTATATCTCGCTTCCTCTTTATTTGGCGAATTGAATATTGGGAGTCACCCAATATTAGCATTTTGATACTAGTCGTATGTGACCACGTCATTGATCAAATGGTCAACATAAAATTCATCGGCACAAATTTATAGGAACAAAGAATGAAAAATTACCTTGTCAATAATGGAAGCATCCTCATCACGTTCTTGTGGGAAGAGATGTGGCGGAAGGTCAACAATGAACCAAGGGTGTTTTCGAATGTCGTCAATGCTGATTCGTTTGATTGGATCTACAGTGAGCATCTTTTTCAGGAGATCGCGCACCTGTAGGGAAAAGAGAAGAATTTACAATCTATACCAACAAAGTTTCTTGATATTAGCGATTACCTAAACATTCAAAGCATCGGAAATCAGTTGGTTAACAAAGTGAGCAATCCCAAATAAGTGAAACACCTCATCAATCCGAAAGCTTGGTCATTTTCACAAATTAGTGAATAAGCTGCTAAATGGCAGGGTAAAATACCAAGATATCGCGTTTAAATATGTACAGCGTATGTGCGAACGATCAACTAAGTACTTAGGGAGAAAATAGATAAAAAAGGAGAGGTTTTCGATCAAATTACTGATAGGCTAATTTTTATTATTCTGAAAAATATCTTCTAGAAAATAGAACATTAACAATCTATCTCTATCTACACACATTGAAAAATTTGGTTCATAAGAGTAAAGTGTCAAAGTTGACCGAGAGTAGGAAAACTTAGTTCGACAATATATGCAAACGGTTGACTGTCACCCCCCATTTCAGATATATAACACAACGTACTGGGAGTTACGCAAAAAAACCCAGGAAAACTTAGAGATTACATCTCTGTATGTCGTCTCAATTACAATTAATTATTATAGATAAACTAGACACACTTTACGGCAGAAGTCAATGATATTCAGACCACCATGCCTTATACGCGATTCATCACATGGTCCGACACTCAAAACCCAGATACCGCGTATATCAGTGATATCATCTAAATAATTGGAATGAAATGTCACTAATATCAACAAAGCAGGAAAAGTAAATGGTGAATAAGGTGAGATTAACTACTAAGATAAGTCCAAAAGTAAATAAAGTCACTTTAAGATAATCTTAAGCAATCTCTAAAATGAACTCTATAAAAATGAAATTAATACATCTTGAAATTACAGATATCCAGATAAGGCATAAGTACAAGGCAAGATGAGCAACAAGTTTGTATCTTGTTCAAATACGTAAAATATTACAACACATTGCATAGAGCATCAATTAAGTAAGCAGTGATCACAAATAGCAAATCGTTAAATAAAGGTGACATTTTCGTAAATTTTAAATTACAAATTCAAATTGTAGAAATCAAGATCTAATTTTAGAACTAGATACCACAACTTTACACAGTGAGCCAAATCCAAATAATATAACAAAAATTATCACAGAACCTCTAGTGACAAACGATTCATCCCATTAGGAACGTATTAATCACTAGGTGCATTTTGAAGGGACTCGAAACCATGTCGTCCGCCACTATGCCAAGTACATAGGTAACTTTTGCCACATCACTTTCGATGAGAACCTGGCATTCAATTTGCTTCCAGGTACATCAACAAGGTAGAAACGCTATTAAAATAAACAATGCAGAACAATACCTTCATTCTATGTGAGCGCTTGCACGATGCGCCCGAACCATCACCTGGATAGCAAAGCACTTGGTAATGACACGAAGCCCCACCAACCCACGGAAAGCACGATTTCCATTCCACCTTAATGCCATCTTCACGTGTAAAGATAAAAACGGTCTAAATTGGAATTGCGGTGTAGCGCGGTGCACGAAGGAGATAGGCGTGTTAATCCAGCTATTCAAAGTAAGCGATATCTCGCAAGCAATAACTCACAATGGGGGGAGTCGAAATCCCAGTTATGGATTAACTGAGATGAAAACGCAATTAGGTGCGGCTAGAAAGCATTCCTCACGTGACATAAAAACAATTCAGACGGCTCCATATTAAAAGCACATGAACTAAGCACATAAAAATAAAAAATAGCGAATTTAAAATAAACGGAGGGATTACGCTTGCGCCAAGCCATTCTGGCATATGGAAGTAGCCAGCTTTGATTTTCTTGAAGAGGGTCGGGATATGCTCCTCATCAAAGGGCAGAGTTCCACAAAGGAGGGCGTAGAGAATAACACCACAAGACCAGACGTCAACTTCAGGACCAGCGTAGAGTTTTCCAGATATCACTTCTGGCGCGGCATAGTTAGGTGATCCGCAAGATGTCCTCAGGAATTCTCCATCCTGCATAATGTTTGACAAACCTAGGAACAAAAATGATTGTAAAAATCATGCTACTCATTTTCTATTTCACTGATAGACATTAAACTGACCAAAATCGGCTATTTTTACATTGTGATTGGCATCAAGGAGCAAGTTTTCAGGTTTAAGATCGCGATGAACGACTTTGTGACGATGGCAATAATCCACACCGGAAATTATCTGTTGAAAGAATTTTCTCGCGTCCTTTTCGCTTATTTTACCAGATTTAACAATAAAATCGAATAGCTCTCCCCCACTGACATACTCCATAATCATAAATATATCAGTTGGAGTACTGATAACCTGAGGAGTTGAGAGTCAGTAATTAGTGATCTTACCTGGTAGAGTTTTATGATATGGGGATGGCGAAATAGCCAGAGGTTTTGAATTTCTCTACGAAGCTTTCCGGCGACATCAAGAGCTTTAATTTTGTCCCGATTAACAATTTTAACGGCCACTTGAACGCCGGTTGATTTATGTATTCCAACTTTTACTTTGCCAAAAGTACCAGATCCAAGAGTTTCACCAATTATATAATCACCAATACGAACCTCAACCGGTGTTTTGGGAATAGAGCGTCTCGAATCGGCCATAGCAATTCTAGTATTTAACAACTATAATTTCTCCGGTCAACCGAAGCCTGCGGTTGGCTTAGCGAACGAAATATGTGCTTGAACCAATGAAAATTAAGCAGATCTCAGTGATAAGGTATTATTTGCGAAACAAATAATACTTTAAATCCCGCGAATTAAAAATTAAAATTGATTTAAATGTCATTGAATGACATGATTTAGATTCAATGTTGTATAGTATGATTTTCAGAGTTTACATGTAAGCTTTGACAGATCAATTAGATTAATTCAGTAAAAATTTGTTGTTTGTTTCATATTTACGATTAATTTAGTTTGTGTACTAACTGAGCATAAACCGTGCAAGTTCTTCATATCGTATTCGGATGGATTTAAAGTGTAAATGACCCTGTCCATATTTCTTTATTGACATTTGCATAACAATAGTTCTGATCTTATATTTAGAATTAGATGCATTTTTTAATAAAGTGGGCAAGTGGATTCAAGAAGGATTGGCGAAATAATCAATTGCGACCCCCATGATAATTTTACAAGTTTGTAATAGGGGCTCAAATATCACTCAAAATTGATTGTCACTTATTTTTGCTCATAGTCCCGCTTACTATTTAGTGTGCTGACGGTGAGAATTAAAATTTTATATGCATGTTTGTTTATAAAAACATCAAAAACCACATGAACAATTCATTCTCCAATCTCACATCACTTTGTCGTTTGATTTAAATGCTTCCTGGATTTTCTCATTTAGGAAAGTGAGCAATTTTATGCTTTTATTTTAAACGAAAGTAATAATTTACATTTGTTTATTTACATTTACATAAATATACGTTGACAGATGTCCTTGAAAAGAGATGTCTGCATATCCATTTTCATCCATCAACTTTTGGCACACAATATGAAGAATGGCTCGGAGGTGTGTGCCAGGGAGATTTTCTATTATATCTGTTATTCGATTTAAATTTTGGTTCAATTTCTAATTTTTCGAAATAGATCGGTCAAAATGGCTTTCGATTTACATAAATCTGTCTCTGCTTCGAACCAAGATCCAATTGTAATTATGCACGGACTACTTGGGTGCAAACGCAATTGGCGATCAATCGCTAGGGCTCTAAACAATAAAGGTTTTGGTAGAGTTTATTGCGTTGATGCCCGGAATCATGGAATGAGTCCATGGTCTAATGAGATGAATTACAATTTTCTAGCCCAGGATCTGCTTGATTTTATATCAGACTTAAAATCGCCCAATGTCTCCTTGATCGGCCATAGTATGGGTGGAAAAGCTTCAATGACCGCTGCATTAATGGAGGTTTGTCGATTTTTTGATTCAATAACATTGATCCCCTTTTAGCCGTCTATGATATACCGATTAATAGTAATTGATATCGCTCCGTACATATCGCCCAATCGTGCGAACACTGATTTGTTCATTTCTCTCATGAATCTCACGGATTTAAAAACAGTAATGGAGGAGACTAAAACACTTCATGGTCTCCGAGCAAGGTTGATGAAACAGTGGAAAGATGTCATTCCAGTAAGTTAATTTTCTACAGTGCTTACTATTTCTCTCTTTCAGTCTGCATTTCAACGTTCCTTCATCCTCACTAACCTCCGTGAAAGCAATGGTGAACCCGATTGGTTAGTAAACGTACAAATTCTGCACAAAAATCTCCACGACCTCTTCGATTTCCCCTATTCCCAAGATGATAGCTCTGTATCCTATAAGGACCCTGCTCTCTTTATCTCAGGTGAAAAATCAGTTTTCTTGCAGTAAGTTTATCTTTTTCTGTTCTTATTCTGTTTTTTGTTTGAAGATGGTACATTTTCAGGATATAATGATCATGTGTGTTTAACTGACTATTATAGTAATATCCCTGTATATTATTAACTGTATTACATTCACATTGTCTTATGGTATAAGCTGAAATTTTTATAGCAAAGGTAAACATGGAGAAATAAGAAGGATGTTTAGAGAAGTTTGTATTTTTTATTTGTATTATTGTGATTTCATTAGTACTCCTCTCACTGGTATTCGTGAAATTTGCTTGCGCTCAATTAATCCAGTACCGTTTAATGTAAATCCATGTTTGGTCTTAACCGGACTTATCTTATTCTCAAGAGTTTGATGAATTTCTGCTCTTTAACTTTATTAACTAGTGATCGAAGAAAATTACTTCAATAGTCCGTTCCCTTACAAATCTTCGTAAACGCTAACAGGCTACATTAGTTTTCCCTAAAGTTAAAGCACATGGGTTGAGTTAGAATACTGATACATTGGACTTAAGAGAAATGGGAGAGGACATAAAGTAATAGTAGAGTTATTAGAAAACAGAAGAGTTGGGTCTGGTTTTTGTCCTTTGTGAATCATTGTATAAAAATTTGGATGAACAGACCGTCGTGTGCATCCCACGGATGTCTTCATTATGAAATCCGGATAAGCAAATCACATTTAAATTTGTAATAATTTAAAAGAAGTATCCTCAAAATCAATGTTCGAAATTGGGGGAAAAATTTTTAGGGAAATTCGCTTTCAGCCGTTCTTCTGGTTATCATTATTAACAAATGGAGACATGATTTGTACATTATTTCTAATAGTGTTGTAAGAAAGATTCTTTCATACTCCTCTTAGCCTACTAGTGTAATGTAATATCTCGTAACATTTTTTTTCCTTTCAGACCAGATCAAATGCCCTACGTCTTTCACTTCTTCCCCAATGCTAAACGGGTTGAAATCCCTGGTGCGAGCCACTGGGTAAACGCAGATGCTCCCGAAGCCCTCACTGACGCAATCACCGACTTCATCAACCAGGGAAACTGATTTCTTGTTCCAACTCTCTATCCAGCATATCTAGAGTGTATAATAATAGCATTATTTGGTGGTACTATATTTGCATTTACTTGATACATGACTTTTGTGCCTTATAGCATTGAAATAAGAAATGAATACATATCTTAAAAGTGTAGTTTAAATGTGACAGATTAACATTGGTAATCTTTCTGGCGTTTCTACCGCTATTTAGCATATTCCAATCCATTCTATGAAATATGGGAATTGGAATAAAACATCTAGATCCTTGGATGATTATTTGTGTTTAAGGAATCGGCATCTAGAGAAATTCAGGTAAGTACGTCCTGGCATAATTACTAGCTCTTTCACAGTAGCAACTCGTTTGGTGGCGACGGATAAATCCATGAGTGGTGGTTGATGCAACTGTGCCGACACCAATACCATGGTAGTGATATGCCAGTGAACGAAAGAAGTAGAAATTTTTCTGTGACTGAATAAATTAAGGGGGAAGTCATCATAATTTTGTTGAGGTCTTCTCAAAACCAAGACACAAAATACGTTACCACTTCCTCCCTTTTATCCGAATCATATGAACTTAAAACCTGGAACTTAGCGAATGATATATTAAATTTCCCACTTAACTTGATGAGGAAAGGAATGAAGAAATGTATTCCCTACCAGAGGAGGCTAAATTTCATTCACGATTTGATTAATTACACACCAATAATAGACCATTGGAAAAGTACTTGAGTTTTAATTAATCCAAGACTTCTGCAAAATAAGAAAATTAATTTTTTTGAATATTGCATTTTAACAAAGACAGGGACAAATAGACACAGGGAATGGAAAGAAGTTATTCACAGCCAAAGTAGAAAAGAAAAAATGAACATAAAGAAGAAAGTATCCTCAAAAGTTTGATTTGAATCCCTTGATTTCATTCATAATTTGATGAATGGAGACCAGTTGATTTCTCACCGGCATTGTTTTATAAGGTGGAAGGGTCATCAATTTCTGGAAACGGTGGTATACTTGAACCAGTTGAGATAGCAATGCCTGAGATCACGAAAAAGAGACAATGTTATTTGCATTCAAAACTCAAAAGACTATTGTACTATACATGATCACAGCCCACTTACATGGAAAATTTGAGTGCCAAGCGTAAAATTTGCAAACTCTAGCATAATTTCACCATTGATTTTCTCGATCGAATTTTTCCAATCAATATTGAATCCCTTGACGATTCTGGTGACAAGGCCTTCTTCATTTTGATCCACGTTCTCCGTGGGACCACGTTTCTCGACCATTTGAATGAAGTTGATCATACTCCCAAAGTAGGGTATGAGGGCCTGGTCGATATAGGCCGCAGAATGCATTCCGATGGCTTCCCGACTTTGATTAACCTCGGGAGAATTAACGGCACCTTTTTCCTGTGAATTTACAACGTAACGAATTTTAATGCTATATTTTGACACCTTATGAAGTCTTCAAGCAAAATGCAGAAATATTAATTTATTATCATCATTCTAAAATTGAATCATTCGTATACATTTTTGAATTGCAAAAAAAGCCTTTACAATATTCTCGCAATATCTCAGGGTTCTATTTTCAAATTGTGATCCACCTTCAATATTATTACTAACTGTAGTTGTCACATGAGAATGCTATGCAGAAATCTCTACACTAGGATATTGACACTGAGCATGAATCAAATCTAGTCACTTACCGAGAGAACAGTGACAACGAGGTCAAAGTTGTTGATGAGAAAGACGAGTCGAAGACGGTTGCGTGGAAGAGTCTTGGCTAAGCGGTAGCAGGTAGCTTCGAATTCCTTATGCATTCTTGAAAGTGCCAACACAACTCCGGCGTCTAAATTATGCCCCTCCACTTGACCCACCATCTCATCTCCCTCCTTGTTTGTTTCTGTAAAAGCGTAAACATTGGTTAGAAAGAAATAACTTAATTTAAGTTATTTCCATAATTCTAGTCTGACTTCTAAGTAAAATTTACAAATGTCAAAATTCGCAATAAACTTAAGTCCTTTTGTAATATATCTATACGAACCCAAAACCTCAAACTTCCGTTAGATCTCCTAAACTAGATACGCTTGATCCGGACTAAACCCTATTCGTCCACAGTCATTGTCCTTAGAGGATTCCCACAGTGAATTCAATTCAAAACAACCATTTTCTTATTCAATGTAGGTTAAAAAAGATCAAATTAGAGATACTGCATTCATTTCTCTGGAGGTCATCATAGAAAAATGTATAATACGTTGAGAATGGGGGATATTTTAATAAAAAGATAGAAACGATAGCTAAAAAATGGATGAGTGAAGATTTTCCTCTTTGAATAATTGTGATCTTCAAAGAGGTATTGTGATGGGAGCGTTACATCGATCGCTTTACTCTTCTTTACTTTACTTATCATCGAGCATTTTGATATCTGAGACAATTTTATAAAAGACAAATTAAACTAGCACATAATGAATTCTCAAAGGAGCACAACTAAAAATTCATTATCAAAGCTGATAAATATGTAAATATATGGCAATGAAACTGGATTTTCCAAAACTTTATTCTAGGCTCTAAAATTCGAAATAAAGTGAGATATAGTCATTAATTTGGATGAGTATTACTAGCTTACATCTTGCCATTCTATTTGATTTGCAGTACTATTACTCGAACAACTAACAACTTTTAACCAACAACCACCATAATCAATAAGAGTAGATTAAGCGATTACGCTAGAAATAACTACTAAAAGTAGTTTCCTAGAAGAAAAATGAAACATCTCGAGATATCCTCAGTTATCTCCAATTATTTTGGTATTCACATATTTCTACAAAATTCTAGCTACACGTAATTATTAAAATTGACTCACCAGGGATTGACAGTGCACCAATTGAGTGCAGACTGGCTGCAAGTTCAGCGTATCGTCGGGTCACGGGATGCGGTCTAATGAGACTGTAGGCTCGAGGTGAGAGGTTTGACACCGCGACAGCCTCGTTCACGCTATTTCCATGCTTCGAGCGCAGATGTAGAGCTGCAGCCTGAGCGAATTGGGTTGTGTCCAGTGTCCGGAGGGAAGTAATATGAGCCTCCATGCGATCCACCACGCGACTCCACATCGCATCTAACTGACCGGACCAGTAGCTAGAAGTTAAGAGAATACATTTATTCATACGTTCGAATCTCTTGAGTCTTCCGGGAGTTGAATGAATGATTCATCATGTAATCGTTCGAAATAGGAAGAATGATTTAAGTTCCGAATTACAATCATTGTTAAAAGCTGAAAGTTATAAGTATTAATATGCGTGTCTCATTTTCATTCAATTTATTCAGATCAGCTAGTACTGTAAATAAAAGGAAGCTAACATATTTATTTTAAGTGGGAAACCAAGTAAATACTCAAGACCTGGGCCGTACATGATTAGAAAATTTCAAATGTTAATAAACATT
The DNA here is from genome assembly GCA_900708905.1 of Hymenolepis diminuta. NCBI lineage: Eukaryota > Metazoa > Platyhelminthes > Cestoda > Cyclophyllidea > Hymenolepididae > Hymenolepis > Hymenolepis diminuta. The sequence goes on along the minus strand of CAADRB010000075.1, from coordinate 382,062 downwards.
TCCAAAGATAACGTACGCATATAAATCAGAAATTGCAATGACCACAAGAAATAACTGGATGACAAATCTTTACCCTGACCCTTGCTTTCATCTCTCACTTTTCACAAATTTAAAAGTAAGAGTAAAGAATACTGTACTTCCTAGTTTCGTGAACTGGATGGTAATCAGCAATATTCGTGTGCCATGCGTAAAGAAATTGCCGATTATATGACAAGCATACACGACTGAAAGTTCTCTCGGTGATTTGATAAAAGAACACATTAAAAAGATGGCCTTAGTGTGGCACTCCAAGATGACAGAGGGGAGGGACGGATTATACAAAACATCCTACTTACTCATAAGTTCATCGACAATAATGTGCCTAAATAACGAGACGATTGTCAAGTACTGAGTCGACAAATTTGATGTCAAATAATCACTATTACTCTAATTACAGGCCCATGATTCTGGATACATCACGTCATACATTAAAAAATTCCCATACGTGTTATTTCGCCTCAGTTATAACATTGCATTGCATTCTAACTTGTCCAATAACACGGATTTTAATACCGATATATATTTACCTATCTAGTACTGGTATTCCACGTTCCTTCATCAGGCTAATCATCGAATGTGTAAGCTGAATACTGATTAGGAGACCCAGCAGATCATATTGTCCCACCTGGATCAACGGAGGCATAATGGTGTTTTCCAGTGCTTCAATAGTCCGACCGAAAATCTTATCAAACATCGACGCAGCAACTTGTTCACTACGCGGTGCACTTTTCGACCCCGACACGGGTGAGCCAAAACTGTGTAGAAAGAAATCTCCCAAGAAAACGTATTCCCTGCAGGCTGTGTCCAGGAATGCATAGTTAATGGATCGATAAATTTCCTCAATTGAGTACTTGGCTTCAATTTTCGACGCAGCGTGGGGTAGAAGAATAGCAGCTTGAAGACCTTCCCGTGTGAGCAAGCGTTCAGCGCGATCTCCAAGCCCAAACTGACTTGGACGAGATGTGGGTTGAGTCGATCCAGTTGAAGATGCACTGGAAGCCACAGATTGGGCCGGATTTTGATTGGAGGTATTCAGATCATCAGATTTCTTCCCTACGAGCTCGTCCTTTTCGAGAGAGCTGTCAGCCTGAAAAAATGAATAATATTTATTCTATATTCCCAATATTCAACTAGTAATCAAGAAATTACTGAAGCGAAGATATGGTTAATCTTAACTAGCTTTTAGGTATGCATATTCAAAGAGTCAAAAATAACTTGGTCAACAGATACCGTTAAGAAATGTTGCACCCAAGGTTCAATAAAGGGCCCCAATTGTGAGCAACTCTAAAATATCTATTTAACTTGCTCCTAGTGAAACTTTTGTCGAACCACAAAATACTGATAGGATCTATTAAGTTCGATAGGGGGATTGGCGTTAAAAAGACACCCCTAATAATAACTAAAATGATCGATTTCACCTACTTCAGTTATGAGGCTTAGTTCCAGAGGAATTCATGTTAGAACGAAATTTACTGCTCTAGTTGTGCGCTAATGCCAGAAAGAATATTTCTGCGTTGTAGAAGATACCATCGCACAAGTTTGAGTCACTCCAAATGCTCAAATTCTAAGTAATTCAACTCTTATAAAAGAGAACAGCGATTAGAAAGTTGCTAATTATGCTATCATTTTCAAATATCGGAAGATTAAGAATAAGCGACTTTTAAGAAAAGAAACACATTTAAGTGACTTGGAAAAAGCTGAAGTGTAACCTAAACAAGCTCGCAATACAACGACAGAAGTTCTCCATTTTTACCAATTTAAGCTAAATTGAGATCGTCGATTTAAGACCAAACCTTAAACTGGCACGTAACGGTCAAATAAGTGATTATGAGATAAACGCATACCTATGCCCATCCAGTTATGAAAATGGTCACTAGTTAATACTGATGCACAAGAGTAAGAATGCGAAATTCCCATCAGTTGCTCAGAATGACCAAAACAAACGTTGGAAAGCAAATCTCCCAATACTTTTGAGATATCTAATCCTAAATGTCAAACTTAAAACGCTATGCACTTATTCATTTAACAGGTATACAGTATAAATAAAAAATAAATAGGATTGTCACTAAAACAAAATTAATTTCACTAAATACTTACCTGAAGCCTAAGTAGCTTTGTGGCGTAGGTTTTGAAATAGGCAAAATAAACTTTATCCATTGTGGAGAGATAATTAACGCGAATTTCTCGGGCTAGTTCCCTTTCATGAATGAGAAGAAATTCATAGAAAAATCTAAAATGTTATAATAAATATCAAAATTAAAATACTTGCCTATATCGAAGAAGTTGCGACTGTGGAACCTGATAGTTAGCCATGGGCTTACGCAACGCTTTAATTTTATCCATTAGGAAGTCGCGTATTCGTGTTATGGACTTAAAAATGTAATATTTTTAATATAAGAATATATAAATTTGAAAATACGGCTTTGTACAAGAATCAACCTTAATCTTTAATTTGGTCAAAAGCGAACTGACATCTTGACAAGCTGGATAATCCATAGCCCCATACTCAGTGAGAATACCCAGTTTATGGTCCAATTCATGTAAATTTTCAATGAAATCTTGTTCAGTTACCGGAGTCAAGAGTATATGTCTGTTTAGTAAAGACACATATCGTCAAATAATTGCAAATTTGGAAAGATGGCAATAAATATAATTTACTGGATAAGCGTATCCGGAATAACCATATCTGATAAAAACTGACTCAATTCTCCTCGAACGACCTAGAAGGTCAAAAATTAATAGTCATATTTTTGAAGAAATTTTATTAATCAGATAAAATTTAAAAGAATTATACCTGACGATTCTGAAGTCTTTGTTGCATATTCATTGACTGTATTTGTAGATCTTGTATATCAGAACTAATATTTCCAAGATCTCGGTGAAAATTTGCAAGGATTGTTTCCATGTGCTACAAATATTCAATGAAAAATATGAATACCTCTAAAGTTTTGCAACAGGCAGATATTTTCTGATGCAATCCAGCCACGTTCGGTCCCATTCGAACATCTTAAGATAATAAGTTAAACATTACTTACAAGCGGCAATAGCAGACGCCTCTAAGCTTTCCAGTTGTTCTTCTACTCGTTTTGAGTACACTCTTAAATCAACATCCTAAGCAGGAGTTAGTATAAAAAGCCAATATTACGGATTCTAAAACAGATCTTGAGATTTCCCCGTTTAAGATACTCGTTTCTTCGTTGTCAATATTTGATAATAAATCTGATTTGTCATTAGGATTTTCACACTTAGAACCGGTTGTGACAACATCCATTTTTCAGACTCCTACATCAAGGTCGCTGTTACATTATTTATTTTGCAATTCAAAAGTATCTGAAAATTGTTTAAGATAAAAACGGAACCTATTATAAATCATTTAGTTATATTGCTTTTAAACTCCTTTCAGATTTATAGATCTTGTTATCTTTTATATAATTACTATTCTCTGGCTATTAACATTCACTTACCATATATCAAATATTGGAAAAAGATCTGTTACCACGTTTGACAAATAAGTTCAATTAGGCTCATTTTGTGTGAAAATAAGTAAACATTTCTTAAAATCCCTTTACTTATTGACCCTAACATCTCTTTTATTAATCAATATTTAATTTTAGTTTTGTATCCTACTCTTCTCCATTTGCTGATTTAGAATATATAAAAAATAATAATACGCTTTTTTGAAAAAAACGCAGCATCTACTTTGGCAACCTGCTCAAAAACTTTTCTAAATTATGTCATTATATGTTTAAGCATTCGATAATAATAAATATAAACAAAATCGTCTGCTACAAATGCTAGACAATCTTCTATAAGAAAAACACACCCGTCTACTATAAATTTTTTAATTTTCGTAAGCACACCTTTAAATGACTGAATTATACGTTTCTGTGCCTCTGATTCTTGCGCGCAGATGGTAGCTTCGGTTAAGTGACGGTAACTGCCATAAATAACAAAAATGCCACTGGTCTATTTCTCTAGTCCTGAAGCACATTCCAGTAAAAAAATTAATTTTCAGCTGTACAATTCTCAGTTTTGCCAACAAATTTTTCCTCTAATAAAGAGTGAAAATCATGATTACACATTGAAATTTCTTAATATCATTCTACCACTGCTCTAAAACTTAACAATAAACTTCTCTATCATGAAGTTTAAAACTGGAAAGAAGATTTATTTATTATTCAGTCCATATGATCAAAAAAACTAAATTAATCATTCTTTGACAAGAATACTTTACTTCTTAAAAATATTATGACATCAACTTTTATTAAAAGTTTTCACTTTCAAACACGATAAATAAAATGAGCATACAATTAGATTGTGAAAATGATATTTCAAAGTGGCTACATATATTGTATTCAAATCAATGATGACTTCGTTTTGTGAACATTTCGCATGCCTACCGCGATTTAAGTCAATCGATTTAAAAGATACTTGCCAGCTAGGCCTGTTTAGTTTGTTTTTTTTCATTTAACGAATATTTTTTTCTTAATTTTAGACTAATATTGTGGTTTATGGTATGTCAGGCAAATGTGTTACGGTAGTGCAATCCTGCCAGAAGCCTCGAAGTGGTTCAGTTTGAAATTGATAATTATATCATTTAGTTTGATATCATCAAACCATTTCAAAGAATCCAGGATATGTTGTCTCAATATTAAGGAAAGAAAAATTCCTATATATGCATACACGTCAATAGAGGTAATGGAAGAATGTGTGCCTCAAGGCAGACTATCTCAATGATACCATTCATTGAGAGAATTTTTCCATCTGCTATTTAATAAGTGAGACGAGGATTGAAGCAATACTACGAATCATTGAAAGAATACCATGGGGCTTTGATTTCCCGTAGAATTACCACATGCAAATAAAAAAATATGAACACTGACTATCCAGGGTGAATCAAAATACATATTTCTTGATTTGATTTCTGTTCACTTCTTTCTCAATTCGCACTAAGCAACCAATCATCTCACAAGTTTTCAGAGGAAAAATTACCAAATAAATAGACTAACCAATAAAAATTCGCTCTGAAGTATTTGTTAAGAAGTTTTAAAGTGTTTGAGTAATTATTCTGAGATAAAAAGGGTGATCGATTTACTGATTTACTTATAGATAAAAGTGAAAATGGGAAGGTATGGGAAATTATTAGTAATGTTACGTCTTAGGTAATTCACCTTATATATTCTTTTGAAGTCCATTTGTTAAAATGATCGTTTGAAAGCAGTGCTGTACATGCGTTTGGGTAGCAGAAATTCGAAGATTTTTAAGGATAGGAGTAGGAAGGGGATTTGAATGCTTCTGCTTTTAAAATAAGGGTTTATCCTCATCAGTAGTAGAGACAGTTCATTCCCTGTTGAACCACGTTGGTTTGGTATATATGAGAAAATATTAATCGCTTGCAGCCTAACTTTGAAGGCCGTTTACTGAGAATGTAGGCCTACGCAGGTTGGCCTTGGCATTTCTGTCGATAGTCGAGTCAGTCTTTCCCGATCAAGTTCCATGTTCTAATCTGCTTAAGTACAGAATGAATTATTTCCCCGAAGGGCTTAAAAATTAAATTAATTTATTTGGTCAAGTTTATGTGATCAAAAACGGATCAGTTAATGTTCGTATTACAAATACGATTTGGACGTAAGGATGCATAGCTTTAAATACAGCTTCTACCTATATTGTAGAATCGTTTTCATGACAATTGGGGAAAATTGCACTGATTTTCATGAACGGAGACTTGGATTTTTCTCGTAGCTTTATGATCACACACCTCATGATACAGCTCTAAGTTGTCTGATCCCAGAAGAAAGCCAACATTTGAAAATGCGCAAGTTTTTAGTTAATGACACTCTGTTAAGTATGGTAATTGTTTGTCCGAATATGAGGGTGGAGAAATATGTGCTTATGTATATGTATATACGGAGTTAAATATTGTATAGAAATGAAGATGGGAGTGGCGCAACCACCTATTCATAAAACTTGCGCATTTCTGGCAGGAATCAAATTAGAGGTGGATTGTAAAACACGTGACCACGGAATTGCAGGAGAAGCTAAATCTCAGTTCAAGAAAATCAGTGCAATTGTCCTCCAATTGTCTCGAAACTAATCTCCAACTGAGATGATCTACCCAAGCATCCTGAAGATGTTGAGGATAAAGTGGCGCAAATTGCATCTAAAACTCCACAAATCTCTTTTCCTTTCAAGAAAAATTCCGTCATATTTTTTCTTTTCTTGTTTTTTTGGTAACTGTACTACTTAAAGCTTAACATCTTTTTCCCGATCTTTATTTGTAATGCAATTATTACCTGGTCATTTGCTTAAAAAAATTCGTGCTTCAAATAAAACAACATACTGTGTGTTATAATGTTCATTTTAATAATTATTCTATTTTGAAAAATAGAGATTTACTTCTCAATACATTTTGAAATTTCCTTGGAAAATGGCATCAAATCATATTCGGACAAACCAATGTTTATGCATTCTTCATTCAGAACAGGCGCAGTGATAGCAACAATTTTTACATCTAGCCTATTAACTATATATATTCATTGTATTCTAAGAAATAACGGAAACTCGTTGTTACAGTTTGAAACAGAGCGTCTACCAAGGCCGAAATATGATATTAATGCGACAAAATTTTGTCCAATTTTTCTCTTTGGGAAAATAATTTTTATTTTATTTGTGTTTGTTTTTATCTCATCTTTGTTTATATCATTGGCCCGCTTGTATATTTCAAGGTCATCGGGGTTCATTTTGTGCCTAACCCTTTTGGTATTCTCTCCCTCCCACCTCTCTATTAAGAACTAGAATATCGTATTGTTGATTGTGAACATTTCTTTTTCAACATAAAGAAACTCTATCTGGGTTCGATCATTTTTTTCAGAAGCCTAAATATGAAACTGCCAGTCGTAGATTAACTCTTCTAACGTGATAGGTCATCTGGATATTCCATCCTAATTGGGCAAAATGCAGGTGGTGGTTGCATTTGATTCCCAAGTAGCTATCGTGTTTGATATGATTCAGCAGCTTCAATGTGAATTCACTTGAACTTTGGGGATGCATGATTAGAGATACCATGTTTCTAAGTTGTCCTGATTACTAGATGTAAATGAGATTAACGTAATTTATTCTCTTACACTTTCCTTCAGCATATTTTTCTAATTTTATTAGCGTAGACGAAAATTCCTCACGTGTTACTAAAGAAAAAGCAGAATTGAAACTCGAGTTTATCTGGCAGTCATCTTGCCAGTCTCCATAACCTTTTCCCAAATAGGTATTCGCTAGCTCTATGAAAAGAACGTAGTTAAGACCTCGTTTGACAAAATCTCACTCTGACTATACACTATTGTAGTCGATTTATGATAAAAGACTGTTTAAAAAATCTTCTCTACATGCATATTCCAAAGTAAATGCTTCTGAACCGGATATTTATCAGGCGGCCAACATAAGGTCATGTCGGCATATTCATAACGAAACACTTCCATCTATGTAACATAGACAGTCCACAAAAGTAGAGTATGGTTACAAATTTAGACAGTAGAGAGAAAGAAAAGGGGTAGTTCGAACATTGATTTCCTTCTAAATTTTAAGTAAATCAAACTATTTATAAACAATTTAGATAGAGGAAATTAATTTGCCATCTTGCTAGTAAGTAATATAGCAATACAGAGACTTCATTATCAGGTATGAGCATGAAAGAAAAGCAACCTCAAGATCAAATGCTGGAAAATATTGATTTCCAAAACTCTCCGAACCTTGTCATTATGACGTAGAATTCTCGCCGCTAAAGAATTCCCTCAGCAAATCAATATTTAATCAGTATAATTTTTAACAAAACAGGAACGGGGGTGTGAACAGTGCTCTAATATTGATTCACGGTTCCATTTTCGTGACGTTCGGTACGCTTTACCGGATGTACTTTGTTCTATAAAGTGCATAATTATTTCAAGTTCCTATGAATGAGAATGATTACACGAACAATTTATGATAAGCCTATGATACTTACGTGAATTGGATATGACAGGAAGCAGATTTATTCTTCAATGCCTTGAGCAAAATTCACAAAGTACTACTAAGTGGAATTCTTTCCTCTGACTCAAGATTTTTTGGTTTCTGCTATTCAGTGCTCGTATCTGCATATATACATCCTATTTATGTCCAAACTATACATGACCAGATATATTTTCCTAATAAAGGGAAGAGCCATTTGGGTTACAGGCTTCTCCCTCAAGTTTAGTGGGTCCGAGTAACTAGGCTTGCCTATAAAATATAAGTGGCGGCGTACCGTTATATTAGTGACGGGAGAGTATTTTAATATTTTGCTAAAATGTATAACCCGAAATGCTTGAAAAAAGTGGTGTGTTCTGATATTGTATTATTCATAATTATTTTTCACATAACTTTAGATAACAATGTGTCTATGATATTTTCGATAGCCTGAATGTTTAATTTTGGAAAAGAAAGCATGTTCTGCTTCTGCTACTTTTTGCATAAGCGTGGCGGGTTTCAGGTCATTGCACTAGCGACTCTATGTCCTGATTGGCCACGAGTGTGCCCCAAATTGATTGGCTGTTGACTCGTCCAATAATTGCACGTGCAGGCAGGAGCCACTTGCAGTGCACTCAAGACGTCATTTGTATTCAGGGGATCCTTCGGTACGATTTGATCTTCGAAATGTTTCCTTTATTTTCGCAAATTGAGGATCTACTCCCACTTAGAAGAGAAGAAAGAATGGAATTAAGACGCGTATGAGGCATACCCGTTATAATATATTCTATTTTTAATACCGAAATGCCACGGTGTATATTTTTTTAATTCTCTCCAGTTAAAGAAACAGAATAAGGAGCGGCTAAGACGTGCGCGAATCTCGGATCAAATCTCTCAACTGCATAGCCTTGCTCTCTCTATAATTGGAACGGAAAACGTGAGCATATCACACTGTATATGTTGGGGCTAAACATTAAAGGAAATTAAATTTATTCTTTCTGATAGGCAAAGGAAACAACTATACGATGTGAAAAGATTGAAATGCTAACCTTCTGCCAGGAGGTTTTAATCAGTATGGCTCATCTCATGAAAGAAAGACCAGACGTCAAGAGAAGATTGTGTTCATTCTACAAAAGGAATTCGGCGAATGTGAAAAAAGATACCTTTCAGGATTTCCTATCGGGTCCTTTCCAACCCTTCAGTGATAGTGGCATTCAAGGTTTATCGTCTATTTCAAGTTCCCATAATGAGAACAGCAATGTAGGATGTATGACGGATGGAACAAATTTAACACTGCCGCCAAAGAAACGTCAACAACTGTGGAGACCCTACCTCTGATCTTCCACTCACACTTTCATCTCAGTGTATTCAACTTCTTTTTTTCTACCTTATTTAGGCATTTGAGATTTATTTTAGTACAAGTTGGGCTAATAATATATTTTTTTAAGTTTATCACTATTTATGTGTTGAAAATTGTAAAACGGGCTAGCTAGAAAGGTTTCGCTTTTGTTTCTTTATTACAAATTCGGTTTGTTAAGTATTAGTCTCACACAATTGACTTAGGCGATCATTATCGTATTTACTTGAGAATAAAAAAACAAATATAAACTACGATTTTTCACCTTATGCTACTTGGGCCGTGTTGAGACTGTTGTATCTGCAGAATAAAGTTAACAGTATTGAAATATAAATTTGAACTGCTAGTTGAACAGACGGTTAAGGTGGATTAACCATTTCATATATATGCAGTGATTGATGTGATAGTTTTGCATTCAGTTCCTTGGATAGGACCAAATTCCCGGCATGGATCACGATTGCCTATCACTCTCACAAAAATAGAGACCATATGGAGGACTCGTCTGTCCTTTAATATTGCAGGTTTTCAATTCTTATGATTAAACAAAATGTTTGGTGAGTTTCGAAAAGATGCGCTTTGGCCAGAAGGTAGTCCTGGATGTTTTGGACAGAGGGCTATTTTCTAACAACTGAACTAATACCAAATTGCAAATAAATGTATTAGCAAAGTATTAAAAGATGCGTTCTGATGACGTGAAGATTTGTTGTCTTTACCACCCTTCAACTGATTGAAAAAGGGAACATTCTTTCCCTTTCTTTCAGTCAATAGTGTATGCCTTACGGAGTTTTGTTTGATATACTTTAACGAAGGGGTGCACCCCGTGGTCAGCTCCTTTTTCCTCCAACTTCTATCGATCGATAGTACTCCAGTTGTCGGAGTGGGACTATCATTTCGATCCACATATCTAGGTTACTCAAAAATTACTTCCCCCTTGGGAAATTATTTACAGTCACAGTGAATGAGAGAAGAGTTGAAAAAAAAATAGGTTTCTCACAATTTAATGTATGTACTCCTCAAGATTTTCGCTTTCGCAATTAAAAATTACAATGCTAGCGTTAATTAATCACCATTTTAGCGTTTACTAGACGAATACGATATAATATGCTTCACTTCTTTAAATGACATTATAGTTTTAACTCATAGTGCTTCACATCGTCTATTCTTGATTTTCTTGGCCTCCCGCTTCCAGAACTCACTTGCTACTCAAATGTCACCAATTTCAACCCATTTGGTTAGCTAGAGTATTACCTGGTGAATGTTGAAAGGTAGCCCAGTGTGATCTGCACTGCAGGCAATTTTCGAAATCTTAGATGCCACCACATGATATCTGTATGGATCAATCGGATCATATATGGTAAATATGATCACTCATTTAACAGAATTCAACAAAGCTGTTCATTTTTTCTATACCATGCAGCTGAATGCTGAATTGATTAGATCTATTTTTCCCATCAGTTATGCGTAGTTTGCACGTCTTCTTTGTTTAATGTACTTTTATCAACAGGTGCACCTTGACGTTAGCTTCTATTCCCCAAAATCCCAGACGTAACTGCACCGATCAATATTACTCTAGTAATCACGTTATAATTACTATCTTGAGTCCCATAAGTAATATTAACCGAATTCGTGACTAGACGGACTCAGACTCCGTAAACTAAAGTCAGACGTGTCTGAACAAAGTTTTGAGTAATTTTTATCTCACCTCTGTAATTTAGTAGTTGTTCGGTCAAACAATATAAGTCTGATCACTTAATCCTTGATATGACAGTAAGAAGCAGCTGTCTGATTTTTAACTAAAGAACAACGTTTGAGAGAATTAAATTGTTGTGAGTCTTAGCAAGGGGTGAATTATTGTCTACATATTCAACATTGGGTGCATAATCGATCAAATCTAAAGCGCACTCTATCAGGGTGCAATACGTGGATAATCATACTCCAGAATTCAGGGTCGAATTCTATCGATTATCTCGTCGCTAGGTGGGACAGAAGTGTGTATTACGTCATGAGTATAGAGGTGCAGCATGTTGCCCTATTTTACTCCTATCTGAATAAAAGAAATGATTTTTCTCTTTTGGCAATCACACTCACATTCATGAGAAATAGTCCACGTGGTCTACTTAGGCCACCGTTATGTTCGCAATTATAATGAATGAGTTTTGAATAATCCCATTTACTTGGGAATAAATCTAAAAATTAACCCAGAAAGTTCATATAGTATAATATGTACCGCAAATGAAATTCAACGTCTCCATCTTGAAATACTAAAAATTAAGAACTTATTCCAGCAGATATATGAGGATTAAATATTGCTTAACGCAGTTCTTGTCTAATAGACAGCCAATATCTTTTACTAGGCACCTGTTGATTGCATATTCTCTGAGTCATTCCCTTAAATATGACGAAATTCATAGCTGAAATATTTTCAGTTACCAGCTACAGTTGCTTGTCTTCCCTTCACGTGTCCAAGGACACATCAACTTGGTTCTTCCCGTATCAAAGGAATCACCTGTCAGTCAATTAGTCTTTGTTTCATAGTTTATCCGAACTCACGTGAGATTCCGGTCAGGAGTTAGTCATATGTAGTTTGCTCAGTAGGCCCCTTTCAGACCACTCCACATGTACCTTCATTAATAATAAATAACATTGGCATTTATATAGATCAATACATGTCGACTTGTGTATGGGTTGCGCAATGGTTAATGTGCTCATCTGTGAAGTCCGAGGCCGCGGTTTCGAATTCCGTCGGCTCACACAAGATCAGCCCCACTAGTTAAGATTGGCTAATGTAGAGGGTATCAGAATTTGAGTCTTTCACCAGATAGGCTTCATAACGCCATTCTTTACCCGAGATGAACGTTGAAGAACTCTTCCTCTTGGGAATTAATATTACTGCATGCCAACATATGTTTTGATAGTATTGTACTTTATTGGTTAAGTGGAATACTTTACTTTACTTTATTTTGCTTTTCTGTGATTTACCAGGATATCTTTGTCCAATGTACTTTTTCAAAGAGAATGACCGCTTATATTCTCTCACCCACCCACATTTTTTGGTGCAACTCCGTCAATCTGTGCTACATCGATAGTTCGTGTACAGTTTTTGTTTCGAGGTAATTCATCTCCCCTACTTAGCCATCCTCGTGATTGTAGTCAGACTCTATGACCGCCAGACAGTCTGTGCCAAAAGTTGGGGCCTGTCATCAAATAAAGGATATGGAAAATATTTGAAACTATGGCGCGAATAAGGTCACCGGTAGCGTAAAACACTTTTCAATGTAATGAATGATTTGAAATGGTAAATCTCGCAAATTTTTACTTCGATCTAAACAATAATTTTGAAAATGTCCTTGAGTATTTGTGTGTCAGTGATGCTCATCAATGCATATTTAATAATGTGGATGGCCGTCGGCACTGGTTAATTCGAGTAGAATATGAATGTCTCATAAAAGCGGCTCAACCTAAGTCTAATGTGGTGAACACTTTCCTTAATAGACTTGGGACTCTTTTTATTGGGGATTTATGCAAGTCTTCGACTGTTATTTCTACTTATTGAGTCAATGCCAAAACGGATTTTCATATAAGTAATTTTAAGAAGCGGAATGAAATGGAGGATTTCTGCTTTAAAAATCACCAATCGGAAAACTTGGGGGAATCACATCAATAAATCATTCTTTGACCTGGATGATTAACAAATGTGAATAATTTTAATACTATCAGAGTATGTAACTATACAAATATCTTTTTTTCCGGGGTTCTGTGTACTGAGTAAATGCCAATGCAGAAATGTAGATCAAACTATCGATTTTACATAGGCGAAATGCGGTCAAGGTGCAACACATGACTAGTAGCACTCTAAAACCCAGGATTGAGAACTATCGATTATCCGATTACTTAGACTGCTTGCTTGGAATCACGAGCACTTATTAAGGGAAAATTTTGATTGACAGATTTTCGAGGTGATATGGTGTCAGAAAACCTCTCCGCTTCCGAAATCCACATCAGTGGTTGCCTTTATGATTATGACTATCCCGATGAGAAAAAAATTTCGAAACCCTGTCTCTTGAAAAAGGAAATCTTAAAAATACTAACAAATGCATGAAAGAGTGACAAAATAATTCATCTCAAACTAGGCCATGAGTTACACAAAGTCAGGCTACCATTTGATATCTTGTGGTCCACATATTATAAGTTTTCCATGCGTGGACCTTTGTAATATTCCGGGGGTGTAGGGGCATTTGAGACATGGGGACAATTCATTTCGGAGCTCGCAAACATTGAAGCGTGAAGAACTGCTGCAGTTAACTCGTAATGACTACTAAGTGAATTCTTCATGGAACCACCAGCTTGAGACCAAACTTGAACTATCTTCATTTGAACCTATTGAACACCTACATTCTTCATTTTGTGAATGGGAAAGTCGGTCGCGATACTGAAGATACATCTACAATGTAACTAAATCATTTTAATATTTTATTACTATTAAAATCACTTCTACGCACCCATTTGATCAGTGGAAAGAATCAGGACGAGTGTAGGATGATTGCAAAGAAAATTTTTTACCTGTTTTTTTTCAGTTATAAATGTGGAACGTGGGAAAATTATGAAAAATGGGTGTTTTAATTTGTAATTAAAATTATATCTAAGAATTCACCTTTAATTTATTAAACCTCACTGGACGCGTTTATGGAATTCGTGGTCTTGAGTTTTCCATGACAGTTCTTGCAACGATTGTGACACTTCTGTAATCATCCATCTTCATCGCTCACTCGGACAATTACAATGGCATACATTTGCGCAACAATTATCAACCTGGAAGATAACTGTAAGTGTTCACCATTTCAGCACGACTAGAACAGGACACAGAAGCATTATCTTTTGCACAAAGGCAGTGATTCCAGCACACCGCAGCCATGACATCTTTTTTATTTTCTTTCCATTTCTAACCAATTTATTTTTTTCATCTCAACTGAATTCCAAATTGAAGAAATCAGCATCGCGAGGACTTATGGTGACAATTAATTTATGGGATATCAAGAGAGCGGACAGCGGAAATAATTTGGTGGATTATACTTAAGGCGAAAGGCGACATGGTCTAGAGAAAATAAAATTCCGGGGTGAAGGATTAGGAAGGAGGAGGGGGGAGGGGAGAAGCGGACTGTTAATCGGTTAAATTCATGAAAATAGAGAATGGTGGCAGTATCGATGACAGGTCTAGACTGGGATCTCCCACTTAAATTCGTAATACATATCTATGATTTTCGATCCAGATTTAATAAAATCCGCCTGTGTGTCCATTTGGGAAAACCAATTAACTGATAGGGTGTCAAAATCAGCCTTGATTCTTAGTTATCCATTTATCAGCTGGTCTTTGCACAAATATGCTAACTAACATATTTATTATATTAAATTATTCATTCATTTATCTAAAGATCTGATAAAGAAAAGAGCTTGTAATAATCTATGTCTTAGTGTATCAAAGATTTATTTTGTAAATATGAGCATTTCAAATAGAATCATTGTACTAGTGATGTGGAATATTTACGAGACAAATATGAAAAAGAAGGGTAGCAGGAAGGTATTCTGAAGCAGCTTTTACGAAAAATTCACATCATATAGCACCTTTTGTTGACCAGAGTTAGCGTGTGCAATCAGTCGTATACATAACTGGATGTCCATAAATTCCCATTGACCTCTGAGTTGAACACGGCGCTACGGATGCATAAAAAAATTATGAATAATTTTGCTGTTTAAATTTTGTCCAAATATATCATTTAATTTTGTGATATTCATGTACAAATATTGATATTTGGTTACTGACCTTGCATAATCAAATAATTAAGTAAATATCGAATAACACACCGAGGTGGTAGGTTATGGTGAAAATTATCTTAATAATAAACAAATGTTTTTGATTTAATCCCCTTGGTAAAAAAATTATTATTGAATTGGGAATTCGGAGAGAGCTGCGGAACGATTCCATCCCCTTAACAAAGTGGTGAATTAAAAGATCATGAAGAATTATCATAATTATTGCAGGCTGACCCTCCTATCAGTTATCAGTCTGATGGACAACGAGTGGGCGATTGGTGATCAGTGAGTATTAGCCCATAGAACGATTATCAAAAGTTATTTTTAACCACTTATAATTAGGACACATGCTATATAGAGACGAGATGGATGACAGCTCCAAAAACCACGGGATATGAGGTGAGACAACGCAGCTGTTTCCGACTGGATAAACAAGCTGAACAGATCTAATTAGTCAGTTCCGATTTAACCGAGGGGAAATTATCACCTTGACAACTCTTAAATCGTGTCCTCAAATTCGCCTTGAGAGCTGCAGGGGCGCTCAACAAGAATCTGACCACCTGCATAATCAAGATTCACGGTCAGTCTAATTGAGGATGTCAAGTTAATTAAAGCTTAAGTGATGATTAAGTTCAAGGGATTAAATATAGTGACTGATTAGTGGCTTGATCGATTTGGAATCCATCAGTCAGTGGTTCTTAATTTGTCCCTCGGACCTAGATAAATTAAGAAAGTGAATGTGGACAAGAGGACAGTTTGATTGAAATGGATACCTATCACCACGTGTCTCACTTGTCAACATTTTCGGTACTTAATACTGGTAATTTTCAGTTACTAATACAAATGTTTCTATCGGCAGTCAATTATCACTGCTTAGTCTCATTCTGCCCTTGTCATTTACAGCTGAGACTTCGAATGCTCAAAGAGAACCTGTTCAATTGAGTAAACGAAGAGGAAATAATTAGGTGAATTTATAAGTTATCGTCATAAACGCTACTCGATCTCTTTTCAAAGATATCCTTTGGAAATTTGCTCATTTTCACAGGAAGTAAAAGTAGATAGAATGGCAGTTATGTGATAGATTCAATAGCTGAATTAAGACGATGTATAATCCCATTTTAGTGATAACGTAGGTCAATTTAAAATCTATGATGACCTTTGTTTCTGTGAGAACTTATAATCTTCCCACGTTGGCTAAAGTGGGACTGAAATTATTGATTTAGTGGTTGTCAACATTGTGCACGAGTCATCAGGCAAATGTAAACAGATATCGATATTCACTATTCCCAAACTTTTCTTTTTGAGCCATGTAAGTTATTATCTTATCAATAATGCGCTTATTTTCTGGAACAGTTTTGGGATTCTCATGTTTTTAATATCTTGGGTTGCGATTAGGGATTTCGTATAGACAAATGCCATCGAATATAGATTTTTATTTCCCAATTAAATTGAGTCTTTATGTTCTTCAGGAAAATCAAAGGAAGGAGAGAGATGATATGATCAGGGAATCCCTGACAGTGATAGAATCCCTGTGTAAACTGTGATGAAAGATTCATTGGCTTATTGTCGTCAAATTCCTGGAACAGAAATTGTCGAAGGTGGAAATTACATGTTCTCTGTTGGCAGTAGGCATCATCAAATTGCACCAAATTATTTTGTGCCTACTTTTTATTCTATTTTCCTCAATTCTTCAGCCCTCATGACTGTATCAATACTACTAAATCCCTTGAAAGATGAAAAGATGGAGTGGTGATAGTAGCCTGGAGCAGTCACAACCTTCCATGACTATTCAAAACCCCGAATTCCACCTTATCATTATCTCATAAATCTCCACCATTAATTTTTAAATTTACTTCTGATTCCTAGATCTGGTGACCATATTTTATTACTTTTTAAAGGATTCCATTTTACCGTTATTTCCCCATTAAATTTGACTTTTCCTTCAATAGTGATTTCTAAAGAATATTAAACTAAGATAAATAACGCTATATGCAAAAGCGTAAAATCATGCTGTTTGTCAACTCATTTTCCGATTGATGCTCATAGGTTTGAAATGTTGCATAAAGCTCGGGGAATTAACTTACTTTTTCTCAAGGAATGCGCAACATTGAACACATTAGAATGGAGGAAATTGCTGCTTAGTGATAATGATACCAACCTTCTGAATACATTCCAGTTTATATTTCCATTGTCTTCTTGATAAGCTCACTTTTTCACTAACGTAGTTCACTAGTAATAATAATTTTAACCATTTAATTCATTTACACTTTTGGCATTGTACCGTAGATAGGCATGTAGAATAGTCATTATAAACGATAATTACAGCAATTTGAATGCATGTCGGTGGAGTTCGAACTCAAAATTGTATAAATCCTAAGCAGTATGTTTACTTATTAATCTACAGAATGAAATTGGGGCAAATTCTCATATATGATACATTCCAGTTGTAAGAATCAAATTTAGACACAATACAGTCAAAGTGTAAGAACAAAGGTGGTAAAATTATTGCATTTTGGAAATGGACTGACCTCCAGTTAGCCTTTAAGGAGAGATCGAAAAGGCATGAACGTTGTTTAATTTATCATATTCGAATTTGTTCCCTATCTTTTCTGAAATAGTAATTTTCAATTTATGAACCGAAACAGATAATTAAGCTGATAAAATTCCACTATCATTAAGCCTAATTTCGTAACCACTCAGTATTTTGACCACAAGTTGGCTAATATATAATCTACTCAAAAATCAATAAACTGGCTAAAAATATCACAACCACTTAGTAACGGTAAGGTTTTCTGAATTTAAAACTGTGAGAGCAAGATGTAGAGATGATCAGATCAACACCCCGAAGAGTCAAATGGACTTCATTTTATCCACGAGGAAAATGTTATTTCCTACTCCTACTCCCAGTGTATAAAGGATACACAATACCTCTTAAGAGATATACTTGTTGTCATTCGTGGAGGAATTAAACTAGAAATTGAGTGGAGCGAATTATTGAGAGTTTATTTCTTATCTATCTCCCCCAATCAAAGCTTAACCATCTGTTAACCGGCTATAGTGTTCTCCCCTGCTGTAGTCTAGTGATAATGTAAATTTAGAGAAGAAAATGGTTCACAAGTAGACACTACCCGAGATTTAGTGGTTGAGTATCTGGTATCATTGCCACTATATACTTATCTATTATTCCTCTTGAGGGGCGAGTAAATTTAATGAATGAATTGTTGCCATTGTGGCCATTCAATCGCTCGGCTCATTTATGTTGAAAAAAAGCTAGTTTAATTATTAAATTTAATTCGACTTTAGAACTAGCATTTGTCTGAAATTTCATACACCTCACGGGGCTCCTGTGGTCCTGGATTTTGAATGACATCTCCTGGTGGTTTTAGTATCGATCTGAGCGTTCACTCCTCTAATGATATTTCTTTCCTCTGCATTCAAAAATACTTCGATAACCTTACTCATTGATCATTTGGTCTAAAGAAGCAAATAAGGAGTGTCATAACACATTTTTGGAATGGAAAACTATATTTACCTCCTAATGTATGTTTTCGGAAGAGTTTGAGACTATATCTAATTCTCATTAGCCTATGATGGAATGCTGATAACCGACAGAAACAAAAATGTGCCTACCAATAAAATAATCAAACTGAATTTCCTTTCCATATACGTGAGGATTCACATTTAGATACATATATGTAGTTTACGCATTTTCTTCTTAAATTAGATGGTTTTGACTCAGTGAGTTAATTTATTACGACTTCCAAATCTTAAAACATTTGACCCGAAGTTAGCACACGTATATCCTCATACAGGTGCGACTTATATTGTTTGGATTAACATGAATCACTTGAGGGCGAAGATGCTTCATGATAAGGGAAAAGGGGGATAAGATTGTTTATTATTTTAACAGGTCGACCTCGTGCACAAGTAGAAATCTAAGGTCAATCTCCCCTTTGTATTGGTCCAATCTGATACTTAATCCCGGATTTCAAGTGGGTCGGTTTTCAAGTTCCTCAACTAATACACTGTCTTAACAAGGCACATCTGATATTTACTTCCGACTTCGACATGGAAATGTAATGCACTGATGCGGCCTCAAAATTCAGCTTTGCATATCATGCGGATGGAAAGAGAGGTGGTTGTATAAAACTATTCTTTTTAAAATATCTAACATTCCCCATGATAAAAGAGGTACGATTTACTCAAATTTATTGAGATAACGTTGGGTAGAATCGGGTATTCCTTTAAGCAAATTTACTGACTTACAATCAAATCAATTGTCATTCACTGGAAATAAAGTGAAGGGTGTTACCCCCTCCATTGAAATGCAATTAGGTAATACTCCGCTATACCATTCAGGTATAAAAAATCACTTTGTATACACTTAGAGATTTTTAGAATTTGGTCCAAGGTTGATTTTTATTAATTTAAATCGAAATAATATTTCGAAAGTGGCGTCACTTGATCCAGCGGTTTCCACCTGTGCATGCTACCTATGGGCAAGTCAGCAGCCAATCAAATAATAGTAGTGGTCGCGTGTCCATGTTTTTAATCAATCAAGTCAAATCATCCTGATGTCACAGTTTTCTAGTACGAATTGAGGTTACTTATGTATTTTTAGTTTGAGTAGCAATTGGGCACGTTGTGATGGGCTGCTAATCAGAGAGACATGCTAAGCTAGCTTCATTTTTGCGAAAAAATAAGACATAATTCATTGGAGCTCTTTTTCAGCATTCGACCTAGGTGGCAGAGTGATATATTCGAAGACCACGAGATGAAAAGGAACAGCTGGTTCCGCAGAGATGAACAAGTTAAGCCGATACAATAAGTCAGTTCTAGAAATAGCCACCTGACAATTTATGTCTTTGAGCTTCTCTGGGAGAACCTAATAGTAACCTGCCACTTGACAAATGCATTGTATCTATACCCCGTCGGAGTATCTTATGGTCAAACTGATAGAGGTTATAAGATTATTTAAAAGAAATTAAATCAAAACTGAAGGTACAATCAAATGTGAGATGTTTACTGTGGAAGCTAACAAGTATCGATAAATTAGAGAACAGTCATTTGATTTGACTATGAAACACAAATGAACTTTATGATTACAACATCCACAGAATGGTTACATACGAAAAAAGTAGAAAACGAGATGGATATGAACATACCTAGTAGTATTTGGTCGGTTAATGTACCATCATAAACCCTTGTTCCATGACATTTTTCTTTTACTGCACCTTTTACCTATATTTTGCAATTCTTCCCTGAAAGTCGGGGCTTAATTAATAATACATTATTTATCTATTATTAAACTATGAAAATAAGTTTTCATGAAATTTCTCATCTTAATTTCAAAATAGGACTGTAAATGAATTTAGCTATTATTGACGTAAAAATATTTTTGAAGTCCAATAACTTCATGCTTTTAGTTTGGTAAACAACTGCAGATTTCAAATTTACTAATATTTGCACTTGAAAACAGCTGCAAATCCAAACTAAATCGTACCATTCTGATTGGTTGAACTTGACAAATGTGACTTCTCACAAATCTGATTGGCCATGCGTGGGCCAATAATATGCTCGTGGATAGCCTGATGAATCATGGATTTTGTTGCATTTCATATACGGAAATGTGTCCTAGTAGTCACATGCGTCTCTTCCCGACTATCACCAATCAGCAAACTCCCTCGGTATCAACAAAGAATCAGAATACTGAATATCCACTATCCGCTTTTACTCTTATGTACACCACTCCGCCTACTAGCAGTCAACAACCACAGATTTATCCCACCGTACCATCTGCATCAGTCTCTAAAGTCCAAAAAACATTCGCTCGATTAAGTGAACGAGAAATTAATAGAAAGGTCAACCTATGAATTAATTATAAGGATCATATTTGAATTTTTACAAATTACAAAGACCTGACAATCTGTTTCTTTTCAGGATAAAAAGAAATATTTGGAGAGACTGCGGCGCTCTAAAATCAATAGCCAAATCAAGATGATGTACGATCTCATATTCAAGATGTCTGGAGAGGTAAGCTTATTTCAGATTGACACATTTTTTCATCTCTTCATATTGATTCAAACCATGATCGTAATTATTATTTTAGTGTTTCTCAACTCTCTGACTTAATATATTTTTCAAAATATTTTCAGTCAATTCGAAAAAGGGAGATATGTGAAATGTTAGCGGACTGTCTGACAGTGATAGAATCTCTTTTTAAAATTGTGATGGAAGATCCACTTTTGAAAGCTAAAGTTTTACCTCCCGAACTATTATCATCATCGAAATCCTCTGAGATAAACAATAGAATGCAGGGCTCTGCATTCTCTCCAATGAGAGAAGAAGAAAAGGAAAATGTCCCACCAAATTCAAATATATCTTCCCTTTCTCTTATTTCCGCCAATTCATCTTCTATCCAGATTATCTCAACGCCAATTGAATGCCGAATGCGGAAAAGAGAAAGGGCTGATAGTGGTCTTGAACAGTCACATCTTTCCACATCTTCCAGTATCCCGAATTCGTCCTCATTGTCTCATGAATCTTCACCAGTCAAAAAATCCAGAAAAACCCCTTATCTCCAGATCTGGCGACCGTACCAAGAATAGCTTCTTTTACTGTAATTTATCTTTAGCAGTCATTTTTCCAATAAATTTGTATTCGGTGTTTATAAAGAGTACATAGTGGAAAAGTTAGTTAATTAATAATTTGCTTAACCTAATCGACGCCTTTCGAAGATTGGTCACTTGAAGTGCGATTAAGCTCATGCTGCTTTCTGTCTCATATTCAAGCGTTCTTAGACTAAGCAGCAAAATGATTACATGTCATTCTATTAGCAATTTTGTAATTAAGTACGGTTAACTGGAGGTATACTGTGTTCTATTCATCCTCTCTCTTTTGGACATTTATCAATTAATGATTCTGAAAGGAAACGACTGTTGACCATCATGGAAGTCGAGAACATCGCTATTTGAAAGAGTGGATGGTAGTATCTGCTACTGGTTTGATAAAGGAATTGCGACATGTAGGGCAGGTTAAGCTTTTGCTAGGTATCGTGGGAGGCAAAGTGGGTCAGTGTTTAAACACCCTTAACAATTTTCAGCGATTTCCCATTCCATTTATATTCTAGTTACACCTTCAGTCTACAATTCCCATTTCAATTGTATGATTCACATTTTCAAAGGAAAAATCCATACCAGTTGGCATTAAATTTCTTGCTGTATAAATGGGAGAAATGGTGTTGAAACTATCACAAATCGAATGGGACTGATTTCGGGACACTTTGTGCTGACAGATCAATTGGTAAGATAAACACATGGCCATAATCGCCTCTAAGGTCACAATAAACACATCTTTTATGGTATCCCTATAGGTTTTATAGTGTCCATATCCCTTCTTCACGCATCATGGTATGTGGCGAGGTTGCAACTTATCGAGATAAACGCTCCTGCAATCGGATATAGTCAATTGAGAATTCTTCCATGGACTGCAATCAGTGGTGAATGGGTGATTCTTGGAGGATCCCTTTTATTTAAGACGGTGAATGATTGCAAATGAATATTGAATATATTGTAAATAATTTGACTCCAGTGTAAGGTTTTAATGTGGATATCTGATATACTCTGGCACGCCTCTCAAGATCGATGACTATAAACGAACAAATAGACTATTGGATTATACTTGACAAGGAAGGTGATGAGTTGAAAGAATGCTCAGTGGAGGTAATACAAGTTACTTAATGAATCCTCAAATTCTATGAACTCATAATTCGTGAGAGTAAGGTGCATATCTTCAGTTAGCAACCTTTTGCAGTTATATCCTCGATCTTGATTCTCCCTTTTCTTCTTTTCTAGCCACTTTCAGATCTGGAAGAGGCACACCAAATGTGATTTTCGAAGGGATTTCTACTGGCATCGATTTCGCGTATACTCATCCTAGCTTGTTTACGTCTGTTAGTCAGATATTGACCGATTTCTCGCGCTTTATTTAGGGACCTAGAAAGGAAGTCAATTCAGTGGGGACACATTTCTGTTGATGATGGAAAAGTTGTCACTGAGACTGCTCGCCTTCCCCTAGCATCACACGCTCGTTAAGATGAATATCAGGACTTTAATATATCCGGTTCAGCAGTGATAGTTATATCTTGCTCAACTGCCCACTCTATAGAACTAAAACTACTCAGACTCAATAAGAGGAAGGAAGAAAACTTTTAGCTCAAACAGCGAATCACTGTTAAGATAAATTTATTTGTAGGAAACTGCAAATGGAGTAAACCACCGACTGGTTGACCAATATTGGCAGCAGTAGATTCTTCACTGATCATCTTACCAAAGTCTGATCGTAGGATTCCAATACAGGAGAGATGAACTTACGACTGTACAGAGTTCTATACTAGTGTACTCACTAGTATATTCCGGAAATATTCCACTTGGCCTCCCAACATAATTATATCTGACTCCATATGAATGACTTAACTACGGGTTTTTCTTTCATGCAGATATGTATTATTGATATAGAAGGAAGATAAGAAATATTATTAGTCCAAATAAAATCTATAAAACCTCTATTTTGTGACACTACAAAAGCTTTATTTGAAGAGAGACGATGAAGATATAAATAAATCAGTGTGATAGTATAATTATCAGGTCTGAACTTAATATATAACGGAGCAGGTTGATCGCAAAAGGTTTTCTTTTAATAAAATCACTTTCCGTCTATTTTGACTTTAAATAATTTATCTTGATGAAATTCTGCAGTCTCTTTTGAATGCTCTCATTGATTCTCGTGGTGGAGATCCCCAAACCAAGGAAGTATTTAATTACCTTCTTGCATTTTGTTACATTTGATCCGAACCACACACAGGTGCGACTTTTATCATTTATCTTAAGTTGATTCACCGATAAACGGGGGAGTTGAGTAGTTTATTATTCCAACAGGTCAAACGTGTGCCCAGACAGGGAAGTTGGCCACCTTTTCCCCTTTGCGCTGGACGGAGGCTTTAAAAAGATCAGACAAAATCGCAAGTGAATAATTTAATTCTAATTTCGTGTGATAACTCACATGTACCCACATGTGAGTTATTTGTAATTTGAAATTACACTTGGTTTTCTGATCTAATTCCATTTAGGTGATGAACTATTTGAAGAAAATCATCAGGTTACATATATTCAATGATCAATATTCTGAATAAAGATTCTTCAAGTATTAACTTATTCAGACGGATAACTATGAGGCAAATTTAAAGGTGCTAGTTATTAATTAATTGAAAAATAAACGAAAACGTGCGTTCAAAATATTAATTTGACTAAAATGGCATATTATAATTTAATTTTTTATTAATCCATTATTTATTATCATTAATTATTTTATTTTCTACTGTCATCCGATAGATTTTGCACTTATGGGTGTTCAAAGAGTTACTAAACAATAACTATAACATCACAGTATGTCAACCAATTAAACACCTTACAGTCAACACAATTTTTGATGGACACTATATTTATATTGCAAAAATTAAATAATATTTTTAGTATTCTCAACCCTGTCGACATAAATATCTTCAAATGCGAAATTGAATTGTATGCAGGTTAAAAAATTGTTTCAGTTTGTGAAGATTTTACCTCCGGTCAGAGCAAGTGGGTCACTTGAATAAACACGAAACATATGACACGAACATTTATGTGATTCTCAGTGGATTTTCACCCAATACATACTCCCAAATTCCTTTACACCGTCTTATAAAGTGGAGGTTCATATTTCAGTAGAAATATAAGTAGAGAAAGTGACTAATCAAAGAATATCTATTTTGTAAATAAACTGTTTGTTTCTTGGTGACTTACCGCTTAACATAAATAGGTTTCCATTGCATCAACTGCAAAATTCATCGAATAATAACCGTATAAACCCTCGGAGAATCGAAATGAACTTCATCATATTCATCAGACCAATTCCTAAATTCGCCTTTCCTTCTCCGCATTCCATCAACTTTTCAAGAGGCACACCTGTTGTTATTAGTAGAGAGATTCCACTTGAAGTCAAATGAAGTGAAAATGCCGAGAGTTGAACTTCCTTCCATCTCTAATCGTGATCATCTGTTAACCAGATATATCAATCTCTCACTATAAGGACCTACCAACTGCATCAGTTCCAAAGGGGAAACGGCTTAGAGCAGACATATTCCAATGCAGTGTTCGAATAGTTGGTTTCCCCTTCTCATCTTACGTCACCGATTAAGAAAAGCAATTGAGTTGATCAAAACTCCATTTGTTTGATAAGTCTGTTACTGATCTTTGTTCATTGTGTTTAATAAAACCTGGGTGGAAGGTTTTAATTCGGAACACTTTCAACTTTATATGTATTATAGAATTCTTAAAATCTGCCCAAATAGAGCGTGATTTTCAGTTTAATTATTGTGTATCGCTTACTATAACTTTAACTGATTCTTGCAAGATTATCTTCAAATGATCACACAGATTAGAGAGAATTGACAAATTTCCCTTCATATGAGGCTCAAAACCGCCTTTTTTAAAAGTCACTTTCTTTAGTTCCGAGCATGCGGCTTATTGCTTTATTTGATTTCTGCGATTTCTTCT
Source organism: Hymenolepis diminuta (assembly GCA_900708905.1). Taxonomy (NCBI): domain Eukaryota; kingdom Metazoa; phylum Platyhelminthes; class Cestoda; order Cyclophyllidea; family Hymenolepididae; genus Hymenolepis; species Hymenolepis diminuta. The sequence goes on along the minus strand of CAADRB010000075.1, from coordinate 356,292 downwards.
TTCCAGTGACTTCGTTCAGCGGCGTGTTGGAGACGCCATCAACCAAATCCGCATTTTGCTCTGAACTAAGCGCTCATAGCCTCACATAGGTGCAGCTGTTACTGCTTGCCTTAAGATGAATTATTTGAGGAATAGGGAGGAGATATTTAATGATAAATGAGAAGTGAACGATGCTGGATAGAAGAATACAGAATTAGGCAAAATTTTTCCCTCGGACAGCTAAAGGGAATTTTAGAGCATTTTAAATTTTACGCTATCGGCGACGTAGCGGTTACTGGTACTTGTCTAGGATGTCAAAAGTTACAGGTTCCATGCTCGTGATGCATGTCCAATTGGCGGGATTGCCCAATCGTACCGGTAAAGTCTGGCTATTGAAGACAGTGACATAATCCCAGTTTCTCACTAGGAAGACTCCATTATGCCACATCTCAGCTCAAAACGGACGTTTGAAAACGCTTCTCAAGGGATAAGTGCATATCTGTCAACTTAGAAGTCTCGGGATCAATGTTTATCGGTGACCAGTCGCCCTGGTTAATTATGGTCAACAAGATAGGTGGTGGAATGTAAGTTTCTCGTAAGAGGTGATTCAGGATTCCTTCGCTCTATCCAGATTGATAGCACTTCTCTTAATGGGTTTTGGAAGGTCAGCAAGATAATATTAAATACTTTAACTTAATTCTCAAAATTTTCTCTACTAACTTACATTACTCGACCATTATAAAATTCATTGCGCTGAAATCCTTCCTATGATTATAAATAACACTTTATTTGTTATAGTAATAATAATCCTCGTGCGTATTTAGGAAAATTTTTCCAATGGTCACTGTGAAATAAGGGTTAGTATCGTCGAGCCTCCCCGCTGAGAAGCACGAATTCTACCAGTCTACTATTTAAACTTAAAGGGTGCGGCTGGTAATAATAATTAATATTTTGATACGAAGCCATACATGAAAGGATGTGTGAATAATGTTAGAATACAACAGAGTAAATTCCATCTCGTTAGGCATTCTCACTGAATAAGACCTACCATTATACTCACTTCCTACAATTGGTAACAATCTAGGGGGAATAGAGTTGATGGCACTTGATTTCTGCCAACTTCAAAGCACGAACCACTACTACAGCTTCTTCGTTACTCGTGCTAAGTGGAATCACAATGTTTGATTAGTGCTCGTTTAGTTTGAAGAAATTCTTTTTGGTTGTGCTTAAACAGATCTCAATTACACCAATTGAACAGTTGTCTCCCCAGTGACAGGAAAGGTCACTCTGATTAAAGTTTTTGAATAATCAAACCATATGGTACTAAGGCTCTATTTGAGGTTAATAATCTGCCTAAGCAAACCTAGCATGCAGTCTGTGTGCTGATCATTCACTGGCTGATGTGACAATAAGGAAGGTTTAAATTAACCACAAAAACTTAAGGGGACAATAATAATAATGAAGTTCGAATTGGCCAGTGTCCACAAAATCTATTATGGTGGCCCTTACTTTAAAGGGGGGAAATATTAAAGCTGGTAGGTGGATGTGAGTGACAAGATAAGAGGGGTCTGTCTGACAATTAAATCAATGATGAAAGTGAAGGGTGATGAAAAATCTGGACAGGGAAGTTATACAGAAATCAAATTTCTTTGGAGTAAAGTCCAGGTTCATCTCACCTGTGCGTCTATTCCAAGATATTCACTTAACCACAGAGTAGCTGCTCGATTAAGTCTGGAAATCACTGGACTAGATTAATGAATAGGTAGTCTTTCATTTCATTCTCACAACACCCAGATTAATTTGCCACTAAAGTCTCATCTCCACGTGATTGAGTGATGATACCGAAACTAGGTCCCGACCAACTCTATTCAATAATCTTTATCTTAAAAAGAAGCAACTTAAGGTGTGATTTAGATGAATCATTTAGGATTTGTACTATTGTGATGGACTGGGAGTTAATTTCTCCGATTTTTAGCCGGAAATCGATAGGTGTAGTGTATCAGTGCCCTATTAGAATAGGAGGTCCAAAGTTATTTATATTTAATTCTCACGTATCTCACTTAAAAATCTTGAGATGGTATTATAAATTTAAAATTAAAGGAAAATTATCTCACTTTCTACCTAAAATGTAACAGTAATTATAGAAATCAGCAGCTGCTAAGTGTATTTTTCAACGGCAATAACGTGTTGATGACTTTAAGATGATTAAAAGTTGTCTTGACTAATCTCAGAAATGAAGGATTAAACTTTGAGGAAAATATTAAGGTAAAACAATCAGAGGAAAATTGATTCATGACAGTCAACCACCATATTTTCCTCTCATTGTGTCCTCATTTTTTTTCCCCAATAATCTCAAATGTGATCGGGAAGGTAAACATAACGGTGAGTCTATGATTTAACATAACATATACTGCCGTCCAGTCTTGGCTTTTGTTGTTAAACGATTTCTCCATTTTCCATGTAAGAAAACTGCTATTAGGGTACATCGATCTGCTAAGATTAACGGTAAAATGCATTTTTGAAATGGTTGGAGGAAGAGAAACCTGGTTTTGTCAATTAATAAGAGAAATAGTTTTGGGCGATATCTTTTAATCTTTCTCAATTATGACTATTGATCAGAAATATGGTCGTCAACACCTAGGCTAATGTTAAAAATATCGATTTTCCAGACCTAGGGATCTAATGGAAGGGATACTGCATTTTAAACAAGTCGAAATATAGAGATATTATAAACATTCGAATAATAGTATTTTAAAAACTTCTGGAAATTTTACAATAAGACGCACATTTTATCCAGCTTTTATAAAAAATACATTCGAGAGAATTCAAATAACGTAGAGTGTTTTCCTTGTATTGAGAGTAGACAATACAGTGTGAATCCGGGTTCGCTGCTCCCCCTTTTCCATCTAATTCTGACAACACATTTATTTTAATTATATCAGCACCCTTGAAAAAAGGAATCTTTTGCAGTGAAACGGAACAATCACAATGTTCAATCTCCTTTAGCTATCTAGATATATCGTCATCCCAAATATCGAACGTTCATGGAAATTCATCCGATCAGATGTGAAAGAAAACTTATGATTCCAAAATCTGGTGATCGTTTATAGATTAACTTCCTTTATGTGCAATTAAAGTGAACTATTGAATGAATATTATATAAATGTTGACTGTAATATGCCGAGTATGTCTTGATAAAAGCTTGAGGTAGAAGAGATTATTAAACTAACTAAATTTGTAAGGTCAGTCGCACTATGTACTTAGTTCTTCATTGGGTTAGGAAAGGGGTGATGGGAAATGACCCATACACAAGATTCTATAATGTGATATCAGGCAATATGACCTAAGTATCCCTTAAAAAGACTATTACTCTTAACGCAATGCGGCATATATGCTAAGGGTGATCTGATCTTAAGGGACTAGTCAGATTATTTCAAATAGCAGATTTCTAACTCTTAAAGGCTGACTTTTTCTGCTCTTTACCTAATGACAGGAGGCCATATAAAATAATATTGGCGAAAATTAACAGAATTCTTTTTACTTTTTTAGGACATGATTTAAGTTTCGGCATTGTATTGGCGAAAGAGACAGCCGGTCATTTTTGGTGTATCTAAATGCATTTAAGCGTTAGGAACTGTATGATACTGTTTCTCTTCAGTTAACTTGTCCGCATGTGATGTCATAGACCACGGGTTCGATACCCAGGAATCTATGACAGTGAGCATAATGGGTAACTGCAATGAGTTAATCTGACCAATGAGGTGACAAAATTTGAATTTCTCATCAGGGAGACTCTATGATGCTACCTCTCTATCCAAGACAAGTTTTGACATTTACTTTCCTAAATGTGTTTGGAATTAATGTAAACGTTTGTAGTTTCTTAATAATGAAAGGCCTTTGAATATATGCCAACGGGACTTATCACAAATATTATGCAATCAAAAACCTCCTTTCCAGTAAAACTAGAAAGAAATGTCGCATTTTTAGAGATTGACCTCTGATCCTTTACTTGGATAAGCACATAAACATTTCTAACCCTGGTTTCTTTTTACCTTCTCACCTCGAAAATTGGCTTTTCTACTTCTACTAAGAAATTCGATTAGGTCACTGTTATAGTTTTATCAGCTTCCCGAAAAAGGCTACAAATTCCAGAATTCAATAACAATGCGGGTTTAAGCAATTGCCAGCAATTTTCTTAAAATGCTCCAAAGTGATGGTCCTGCAATTTAGTGCATTATAACAGTTATGTAAAATTTGTAAATAATTAATAATAAAATGAACAGAATGTATAAAGTTATAATTTTAATCTCCCTTTGGAATAAAATATTCATTTTTGTTCAACGTCACCCAGTGATAGTTTTTATCATCACTTTGGATGTTGAATCCACCTCGTATACTTAAGGGGGTTTCCGGGACCGTTCCAAACAAAAGTTTTGTTGATTACAGGATTGAATTTCCACAGTTCTGTTATTTCAAAGTGTTGGGTGGTCAGATATCTAAGATGACAGGTTTGATGATGTTGCTGCTTACCGGGGGCGGAGATGACTCAAATGATACCCAAGTTTTGCCATCGACATCCCCTTCATACAACACTTTAACTCGTCGAATTCTGATACTACCTTCTGCCCATATACTATTTGGCCGATTTTCACGAACATTAACTGCTGTGTCTGTCTGCAGGAGTCTTCTTGACCCTTAAAGGTTGAGTTCCGAAAAAGGACATTGTGGATCGACCTGGGTTTTCATTCCATAGGAGTTTAAACAGGGCTGCGGTCGTTTATCGCTGAATGCGGCGTCGTCCGACATATGGAAATGATCGTGTCAAAAATCTCTTCTGTTGTTCTCTCCCCACACTCTCTTCAGGGTATTAACAAATAGCTCTGATTAAATATTTGATAGAGGATGATACAGTGGAGAGTAAACGTGGATGATATCATGGCCCCGGCAAAAGTTCAGAAAATTGCTAGTTCGTGAGTTGAAAATATATGGCGAAACTGCAGGTTAACAAGGCAGTTACGGTGGACTTTCGCGGAATAACTTCGAGCCACTCTTTCACGAAAAAATATGAGACAAATTTAGCAGAATTCGAGTGTATGAGAGATCATGGAGTTTCAGTTTTAGGCCAGGGAATGAGTTCTTGGTGTGGGAGAAGCTTAGCCGTTTTTCGCTATTTAGAACATCATTTGACAACAGCTTAGGTATCCCTGATCAATCCAGGCCATTGTTCTTGCAACAGATTTCGTGGGGCTAGCACACAGACGACTGGAACTTTTGTAATACTGCTCGCTTGAAGAGATGACCATACGATTATTAAACACACCGTCTATAAAGTTGTTGGAGATCGGTCTTTTGGGTTGATTTTTGTCCGTCCTATGCGGACATTTATCATGACCCTCTTTAGCACTGAGCCTTCAGCTGTCGCATTTTGTACATCGTTTGCGATATTTGAAAGTATTCTTATTAGCTTTGTGTCTCTTCTTGATAGTCAGACTTACGATGGCTGTTTCCTCAGAAGGACACATCTGGTTGTAGATGAGATGAGGAAGACAATCAGCTTGACTGAATTTTGCTTTGTTTCGTATTCTATATCCAAATCATAGCCAAGAAAGATGGTTGACGAACGCTGAAGTCGGCTTACAATGCAAACTAAAGTACACTTTTTGGATCCAAATATAGAGAGAAGAGGTTTATGGTCAATTAGTAAGGTGAAGTACCGACCGTAGAGGAATTTATGGAACTTTTAACGATGAAAATGATGACAGACTCCTTTTCAGTCTGGCTATACTTCTCTGTTTTGGCAAGTGTTTGAGAAGCATGGACAATGGCTTTTTCTGAACCATCAGGGAAGACATTAGGGATAATCACGTCAACGACAGTTTGGAGCATCTGCATCCGCTGTGATTGTAATGAGAAAGCAGCATATCCAGAGTTAGCATTTCCTTTAGCTTTGTGAAAACCTTCTCACATTTGGAAATGTGTGTTCTATTTAGTATCTTTCCTCAACAACTAGTTTAGAGGAGCTCGAATATTGCTCAGTGTTGGGAAGAACGCACAATAGTACATCCTGATGAGATCCAGGGGGGAACGTTATGTAGTGATTCTGATGACGTCCATTTTCATCAAAGATACATCGAAGGTACTTAGTGGAGGGTACAAAGAATGCTCATTTTTCAGTTTGAAGACAGTAGCCATACTCTTGAATATGCTGAAGAGGTGCGATGACACGTTATTGAAGTTCCTGTTGAGAGCGACATACAACAATTATATCGTCTAAGAATGTGGCAGTAGCAGAGAGGCTGACTATCGTGCTGTCCATTATTTGCTGCCTTGACACTGAATGGAAGTCTGTTATATTAGAATAAGCCACAATGCGTATTGACAGTCAGTGGCTCTTATGAATCCAGTGAATCAAACTTTGCAATGAAATTAAATATCGAGAGGATGTAGTCAGGAACGGGTGGTGACTAACAATCGGGTTCCAATACGGCATTTAGACCGGTAGAAAAGTCAGCGCACAACCGCATAGTTCTATGTGCTTTCCGAACAACAACAAAGGGTGCAGCTCATTTTGAATAAAAACCTTGTTTCAAAACGCCTCTTTGTACCAGACGTTTAAATTCTTCGTCCAACGTAGTCAAGTCTGTCAGTGCGATTGGCTGAACGTTTGACATCAGTTTTAATGTCGCCTTAGTGTGATTACGAAGACCAAAACGCTAAACCATCATCTCTGCTGTGAGTGAAGTGGTGGACGTAGCATATGATATTTATGAACAGATCTATAAAACCAAGTTGACCGAGCCGGTCGAGACCAGGCAGATTAAATTGAGAATCTGCCATATAAGCTATTGTTGAGATATTAATGTTCCTGGAGATCACGCTACAGCTTAGTTTCCCATTCAGTTTGACAAACCCATCACAGGCACTCTTTGGAGATAGGGAGAATAGTTCTTGTTTTGGACGACCCAAGGATTTCCGCAGCTTCCTTGAGGCTATGATAATGTCTGAAATGATGTCTATATTAGACAAACATGATTCTCATTGACCTGTAGATTCACATATTTCTGGCTTTGCTTGGTGTCGATAAGAAATGTGGTCAGGAGATATTTTGGTTTAGGTATATAGTGGCGATTCTTTTTATGGAAAGCCGGTTGGTTTTGTCCCTGACTAATCTTTATCTTGCTGTTGGTGAACGATTCGGGAGTTTTAGGCAGGTCTTAGGGTAACAGAGTAACTGAGTTTATCGAATTTCCTAGGCAGGACGGATCTTGAGCAAAGAACTCTAGTTTTCTCATTCCATTTGAACACGCATTTGCGTTCACTATACCACGGTTCAAAAAATTTGCCGGATTTTTGTTCATGAAGAAACTCAAGAACATATTTAGTAATAGCTTCAACAGTTGCAGGATCAGGAATTTCAACGGGTGCAGAAGGTTTAGTATAGACAGACGAATTTACAGATTGCATAGATATAATAGAAGCATCCACAAGTTGAAATCATTCCCGTTTAGCTGAAAGAGCCTTCCGCAGACAGACTTTTACTATAACCTACAAATTCAACGAACTCGATAAGAGCACACGATTAAGCAAATACCAGAAATTAACCCTAAGTTATACCAAGCAACGACTGACGATTTTAGTACAGTTAAACGATTTTGTAAAATTTTTAAATAATTAGTAATAGTAATAATAATTAGTAATAACATTGATAAAACGCGTAAAATTATTACTTTAATTTCCTATTCGGATGAAAATATTCCTTTTTATTTAACACTCACTATTCTGGCTGTTATAAATTATTTATGAATAATCTTTTAAAGAAGCTCAAACTTAAATTCAAATTTTGATCCTTTAAATGCCTTCGTTTTATCATTGCAATGATTAAATGTAGGTAGATTCATCTTAAAAAAATATTTCTTCGGTTTATAGTATTCCAATACGTATAAATAATTGAGGTATTTATTTCATTTTCATTTTTTATAATTGGAACAAAATTGTCAACATTTTAGACGAGAAACTTGTCAACTATTAGGTAGATTCAAGTTCGCAAACTATTGAACATTCCAATTACTTATAAGATGAACTGGTCCATTTCGCCAGTTGTAGGAGTTTGATGTGGATCAATCGATAATAACCTCAAGTGGTTAAGTTGACTTCATTACATCCACGGGATAGATGTTTTAGTTGCTCCCTTTCTACTCAGTGTTCCAACTACATTTAAGGAGGAACACCTGTTAAATTCAAATGGGGCTCTATTTGAGGTCAAATGAAGTGGAAGTCAAGGACTAATTTTTCGCAATAATCACCCTGGCTCGTGACCATCTGTAAGTCAGATATATCGCTTTCTCCTCTGAGGCATAGCAACTTAATCTGTTCAGAGAAGGCCCACGTATTACCAGCGATTTATTGCTATTACTGTAAATGCGCCATTTACCTTTTTATCTCATACCAATATGATGGGTAAATTGAATAAACGAGATAAACCTAGTTTATTTGTTAAATTTATAAATGGGTCTAGAATAGTCACATAATATTGGCCGATTTCCAAGACTTTTTACTATGAGGTACAGATGTCTGAACACCTTTGACTTAAATTTGTGGTCATAATTTCGAATTTCTTACGATTATATTGAGTAGGTGAGGTTTTAATAATATAAAGCTATAAGAAAGAAAAAAGAATTTATTCCGATTGGTTGATATCTGAATATCTTTTTATTTTAAATCAGTAGGCAAATTTGGAATATTTTAATGCAGTCGTTTTGAAGTGACTGGTTAGAACTGTTGTTTTACCTATTAAATTAGCACAAGTAGTGGCAGAATTGGCTTTCCAAGTTTTTTAAGAGGCAATTGAATGTCCGAATAAGGAGTTTTCAAGATGCCTTACCTTTGAAAGGATACTTTTTCGGTGTGACAGCATAACATTGGAAAATCAAGATGAAGAAACGAAAAAATTCAGTCACTAGTTTAATGCAACGTATTTTTAATTAATCTCTGTAGGAGAACTAATTCAGGAGGTACACTGACCCAAATTTCCCAAAATCGCAGTTCGAGAAAAACTTAATAATTCATCTTAAAGTGATTCATATAAGCGTTCAGGTAATATTTTCTAATTAAAAGGGGAGTAGAAGGGGCAGATGTTTATTATTTAGGCAGGTCTACCGTCCGCCAAAAGTTGAGGGTGGAGGAACAGTGAAGTGTAAAAAGTAATCTCTTTTCCCTTTACCTGAACATAGGTGAGATAACCGAAGCTTTCTAGCTAGGGGACATCAGTAATGTGAACCCTCATAATATTACCCTAACATTTACGCTTTCGTCACATTAAATCAAACAGTGGAAAGCCATTATCCAAATAGATAATTGACTACGAGTTTAGCATTCTTGATACATCTGCCTCAAATATCATACGGATACAACTAATATTATGTATTGTAATTTTGAACATTTGGGGGAAATGATATATCCTTCCTAAAGGGAAAAGAGAAGGAGCTAATGTTTAATACTACAGGTTGGTCTCATTGAAAAGTGGGACATTAAGATCAATCGCTTTTACAGATTTCGAAAAATAGCGTTACTTGATTGGACTGGCTTCTATTTGTACATGCCAATTACAGATAAGAAAGCAACCAATCAAATAATTTTAGCAGTCGCGTGTGCATGATTTTGACCAATCATACCGTTTTACCTCAAGAAGATCTAGAACTTTGCATATTTAAATGAAATGCAGATCCTAATACATTCCAAAACGAAAAAAACACCTAACATTTAGCAGATAATTTGCTAGAAAATAGGGCAATATTTCCCATGTCGCGATGAAGAATAACTCATTTTTACAGTGCAAAATTTATAAATTTCACCCAATGCTTGAAGACATAGACATCCAGTTAATTGAGCATCATTATGAAATAGGTGCAAGTTTATACACACATTAATGTATACTATTACACCTATTAGTGCTTCTGAAGGACGAGTGCTCTAGATTATCCTGCATGTTTGACTTTATTTTAGACCTTTTATGCTCGTACTTTTCACTGTATTTCACTTCGTTAATTTCCCGGTTGTTGTGCATAATTTAATGATATTGACCGATAAAAGAGAAAATATATAAAATTAACAACTTTACATATTTTACACATGTTACTGATAAGCATTTTTATTCAAATGGACTAATTGAATAGTTATGTAAGCGTAATGTCATCTCGTGGTCGGTGACGTGAACGTGGCCATAAAGATGTCCATAGTAGATTCTGTTTTTCATCGATTTCTGAGCTGTTTGTTGAGATAAAAAGTCCTCCCACTGCCATGATTTCTTACTTGTCATTTTAATTTTTTATTAAATAGGACCGATTGGTTACAAAGCAATTTTAAGCAAATTTTCAATAAGATCATTTAAAGTTGCTGGTCAAGTTTTACACAATCTTAGTAACGTTTATTGTATTTATTAGTAACTTTTCAAATTAGTGACTTTACAGATTGGGACACGGGGTGATGGTGCAAAGCGTAAACAGTTGCGCTCATAATTTAGGAGCGACTGTATCGATTCTCTAATTATTATGACAATAAGCTCAAATTATTTCGAAGAAGAAAATCCGACTAGAAGGAATTCTCCCTTCGAGATTTGTTTGCAAGTTGATGCCGCCTATTTTGGACATTTATTCTAATTGGAAACTTGACCCAACTCCCACTTTTCAGTTATCAACTGAGACGACTCATCTAGTTTGAGTAGCAACTGCAACGGTTTTGATAGAATATGAGTGGGAAATGTCAATCAACCTCTACTATAAAGATGTGCAGTGTGACCGAACCTAATTCCGGAGGCAGTGAATATTAGTTTCTCTAAACTGATCTAGATCTGACATTATCTAAGTGACCTTAGGGTGCGATGCCACGCCGAAATGCATTATCGACATCAGATATTGAAAAAATATTGTGAATGGATATTTTAATGTCGTAAGGATTAAAATTATAAAACATTTTTAACCGTTTATGTTTTATGATAACAGAATTGTGTTGATTTGAGCTTTAACTGCAGAAAGTCATCGAGGGAATGATCGAATCAATTATTTTTTTGATGGGCACCTATTTAAAAGGTTCTGGCAGCATTTATCTCTTCCTAGTCCGACTCTGCATGTAAATTAATCATCAAATCTCTATTTCAGGTAATTAAATTATTAATCAACTTCATTGGTACTTTTATGATCTACAGACCGATATCCCTATCAGAAGAAGGAAGACGCAAGCTGTCGTTCTTACTAGCGGAAACTTTTTGCGATCTAATTCAAAATTATGGGCAGCATAGCGTAGTTCATAATAGCTCATTTAAACAATTTTAAGAGATAAGCGATATTTTCAATAAACTCGGAGGAAAGCATAAAATAAAATATTAATTTCGTCAAGGAAAAATATTTAATAATTAATCATAGTTACATTTTCACCGTAACGGAGCTGATGAATACGAAGTCAATGCCTTTATACAAATGTTTTCTGCAATTTCTTGGAATGACATCATTGTGAAACCCATAGTTTTGTGCCACAAACCAAATCATTAATAAATAACGAGCCTCGCATTTTGCTACATTTGACCCAAACCACACATAGGTGCCAGTAATGTACCTTAAAATGATTGATTCAAGAGTGTGGAAATCAATATTTCTTGTTAGAAGGGGGAAGCGGAAGTCACAGCAGTTTAGTGTCATAACGAGTCAGTTGTGGACATGGGAGGGATAGTAGTACATTAAAGGAAATACACACAAAGCTACAATTTAATTAACTTAATGCGATCTTTTTAAATTTCAGGCTAAATAAATTACAACTGTCTTTACCTATGGTTCCAACATATGATGCGTCAATGTTATATATCGTTTTTAAGACCTAGTTTCCTATATTTAATGGCCAATATGACAAAATTAACACACATCAGGAGTTGAAAATCCAGTGGTTGGAATGAACATTCATTATCTTACCCTGAAGACTAAAATACTAAATCTGCGCTAGCTTTAATTTAGGTGTTACATTATACTCTTCCTTTTGACCTCTCAGAAGAGGACAGTCAATGCACCTCCTATACAAATTAACCGCAGTAGAATCGCCGTTGGCATTTGCAATAAGTTCTGAAAAGGATATCATAGGATAAAATATAACATTTAGTTCTAAGCATAAATATATTTGACAAATATGTTGAAGGATGAATGCCTATGCGCTTCCAAAATATTTATCTAGGTCATCACTAATCTCTGGGACCCAAGTATCTCCACCTCACAGTGGCACTTGAAGTGTTTGACCTTGCCCCAAGCTCAAGACTGTTACAAAGCTCAAGTTCCCCGAAGTGAACCATCGTGTGTCCTCAAGTGATTTATTTTAATTAGCGGGATAAGCCACTTAAGTGGTGCTTGAGTGGGCGTTACTAGGGCTCGGTTTCCACAATCGGGGATGTCCGGAATCATTCCATCTATTTATGCTACCACTCTTCTATGAAACTATATAAAGCCCCTTTTATAAACACAGACACATACACGAACTTTTCCTCTGTTCTAATCTCTCTTAGTTCTTCCTTACTCTCTCGTATGATAAACCCCTGTTATACAATAGACCTTTGTGGACAGGCAACTCATAGTGTTCTGCTTGACATGAGAGTGTGGTTGTCTACTATTAGCTGCTAACTATTAGTTATAGTTCCTAATTTGGCGACCTCGCTTCTTATTACCTCGACATCATATTCGATAGTACGAATTAATATGAAGAATTTTATGTCACATAGATGCATTATGAAGTTAAATATAGATGTTGAAAATACCCGAATTGAATAACAGATTTAATATTCCACATTAGGAAATAGAAACAATAATGATATTCCTGTTTGTCCACTTATTAGAACAGCTGTGAGAATAAATGGCATAACTATCTAACAAATGCGGTATTATTTATTTATATTGTGCGACATTTAACAAATTGCTAAATAGTGAAAAATTTAATTGCGAATAGGAAGTTTCATATTTTATATGTGCAGCCTATTGAATTCAAATCGGCATAAATCACATCCGTACTGTTTTGGGACGCAGTGTAAAGTGTTAATAATTCGATTAGGAGGGAAGTGACCTCAGGTCAGCGTTTGAAAGTTGCAAACATCGAGCTAAGGTGAAAATGAACATTTACCTCTCCCAATCGATTATGTTACTTTTCATCATCAATTTTCGATGGATGCTTAGCTGCAAAATCGATGCTGATAAATGAAACATTTGTAATATTTATTGGATATTGGCGTTATGAGAGAAGAGAATAGATACACAGATAAACACTTTGAGAGGTAAAGTGAATTCCAACATACCCTATTGTCCGATTCCTTAACTCTCCATCTTTTCCCTCGTGTTCGATCTTCCTTTTAGAAGGCGCACCTGTTGTGATTTGGAGGAAATTCGAACTGAAGTCAAGTGAAGTGAAAATATCACTTTCCTCTCTTGCCTATGTCTCTTCTCCAATTCATGAATCGGGTATATCATTTTCTTTTACCGTGATTTGGGAAATAAGCCAATTAGAAGAAAACGAAACATGAGTAGGCACATTATCAGTAAGTTAACCAATTGATATCACTCGGATTATTTGCTTATCCCCTTCTCATCTCACACCACAATTAGAGAAATATGATTAGACTAAATAAAACTATTTTTTGGTAAGTCTGTTAGAGCTTCAATTCGATGCGTTAAAACTGTTCTTTAGAGAGATTTCAAAATTACCTGAAAGCAGGACTAAAAGGAGTACTTTTTAGTAAGTCATTCTTTATTTTAAGGAACCGATTTGTAGTTCGAAATGATCTAAGCTATTTCTTCTTTCTGATGACCTCATTTGACCGTGTTTTGATACATCCGACCCTAAGTACCCCATATCTCACCCAGGTGTTATATTTGTTGATTATCGAAAGACAAATAATCTGAGGACATTTGAAGAGGCGATATCTAATGATAAAATGGGAAGTAAAGGGGAGTGAATTATTATTCTAACAGGATGAACGTGTGGGAAAACAATGAGACAAAAAGGCCAAACTCCAATTTTCCTGAATATAGGGGACAAAATCGTGATCATCTAATTATAAGAAATTTTACTAATTAAATTATTTGTTTCTAGAACTAAATTTGAAGATTTAAGCATTTCCTATTCAAAAACTCATGATAGAGTTGTAGATACATTTCAAACCAAATACGATAAAAGAGTTTGTGAATTATCTTAATATTTATTTAATAGCAATATTTGATTAGTAAGACCTGTTTTATAATTGTCACTAAATTTATTTTAATGATATAAAAATAGTTTGATTCTAGGAAAATCGGCTAACTAATTAAATTAAAAATGACTAATTAAATATAGTACATAAAAACGGCTCTTTTTAAGACTTCATGCAAGCATGACTTTTCTCCTAATCTGTTTATTAGGAATGCACTTACCAATTGTCAAAGTGAGGACACATGAGTAAAGACTTTCCGGTCAAATAAAATAAGTTATTCAGTAAACACATCCTCATTAAGAGATGAATGGGCATTAAATTAGCGGGTTAAGTCGGTATTTACCACAGATTTCATAATTATCACTCATACAATTCGTTAAACCTTGAATTTATGATGGGCGTTTCTGTGTCAATAGATATGACATGTCTAGTAAACATAGTGAGCTTTGGTAAACTCTACTATGTTATAATCATGCTACCTAGTGCCGTTAATAATTTAACCATCAGAAGTAAATGCTGAAATGGACAACCATCTAGATTAATGAAAGAGTCGATAGCCTCCGGATATCCAAAAAATTCACTCATGAATCTAGGGATCAGATCCTGATATCCGGACTTTGGAAAATTAGAGTTCGAAGCAGTGGACTGTATTCACTTAGTAAAAAGTGCATCATCTGAATAAAAAATCCAAGGGAATCAAAGTACTTTATTTTCAATTTCTACATAATTATATTTACTTCTCTCGTTATTGGACTATATTAATACTCTCTGCACAAAAATGACTTTAAATAGCATTATTTTATTTGCCATGGGTACCCGAATGAGCTCATGAAAAATGATAAAAAACGACAGAATAACTCTTCCCACCGAAACAAAGCTCCTATTGCACTCACTTCCTATTAGCCTTCCACTTGTTCACAATCTGTAACAGACCGGGTGAGGAGGAAGGGGTTGGTGCTGATAACACTTGAAGATCTGTAAACTTCAACGTACGAATAATCATCCCAGTTTCGACGTTACGCGTGATATGTGGAGTTAAGAAAGTTCTATTTTAATGATTTCTAAATGCATCTTATTTATACCTATTGATCAAGCGGACTCTGAATTTCTAAATATGTGACTCTACGGCATGAGAGATCACTCCATTAAAATTTTTAGGTGCAAGGTAACGTAGTATTAAATTTCCAGTTATGGCTAATATGCTTTCAAAACAAAAGCCCGTATTCACTTCGTGATTACGCCTAATTTATGAGCTTTCACACTTATAAGTGGATAGCACCTCTATCCTGGTGGCTCGTAGTGAGGAAAAAGGAGGGAGGAATCAGGAATGAAGCGTGTATGATGGGGGAGGGGAAGGAGGGGGAGATATAAGTGAGGTGGTGACGGGTTAAACAGCTGATTGTTTTTCACTTATTTCACGATATTAGCAAAGGATAAAGAAGCAGATTTGAACTGAATCGTGAAATAAGTGGCCATGAAACTACAAGGGAATTTAAATCTTCTCTCGTGAGAAAAAGGTGCAGTTTTCTCCAAATTGTCTTGATGACCAACGTTCCATTGTTCACATTATCGAACATCAACCACAGCGGAAGGGAGTGAGTAGAAGTTTAGTTAATGAGTGGACTCTAGGTGTCATCAACTCTTTGTAAGTGAAAATGAAACAATAAGTTCAAAGTTAGTATCAGATTGGCCTTTGGAATTAAGTGATCATTTATTCTGTATGTGTAGTTTTGATTGATTAAATTCTATTTGATCCGTATGGCCATTGGCCCAATACTTATTTCAAATATACGTGTACGTTTTCTATTCACTCTAATTCAATAAAATCTATTCAAATCCATTCCTGTTTTTATTCAGCATTGCTACGGTCGCTTATTCCTCTGGCTTAAAATCATTTATTACTAGAACAGGACTACTTTAAACGGATATTTAGAGGAAAGATTTCATTTTAATAAGCAATTTATTGATTCTTTTATAATTTTCATGTAAATCTACTTAGAGTTAAATATCCCTTGAAGATATCGATTTATTGCTACCTTAGTTAGGCCCCACTACCTCAGTGCAATATTTGGAATAGTCCCAAATAATAATTTGTCGTCGTATTACATGTGCTGTATAACAGTATCAACAAATATAATAGGACACCATAACAAAGGAAAAACGTATGTGAATGCATAAATTCGTATATAGATGCTTATGACCTTTCGTAAATTTGACAATCTTAATGTATTCATCGCTTTTGGACTAACAGCGAGTGTGAACAAGTACTACTCAACGAAAAAGATGAATGAGAATGAAGTAGGAATAAATTAAAGACACGTGCATGTAGAAAGGTAGCCAAGACTAGTTTGCCTTACTACTGATTAGATCCGAGTTTTTCTCGCTTTTGCCTGTTCTCTTCAAAGCGATCAATACGTTTTGAAAATCATTGAATCCTCGTCAATGGTTATTGGATATGCCTTGTCTATTAATTCCTGAAATATTAATTTGAAGAGCTTTTATTCGTTGTCATGACAATTAAAAAGAAATTACAAAGTTTAAGCAAGGGACAACATCGGAACATGCGAAATAACAAAATAACCGGGCAAGGAACACAACTGGGGGATAGAATAGAAATATACACTATCTAAAATTTGAAAATATTAATTCTTCAGCTTTCCCACGTTGTAAAGCCAAAATGTTTTAATTTTTATGAATTTATCCCTGCTTGAGTTCTGGAAGAGTTCATGCCCGCGATAACTGGAGCTTTTTGACCAACTGATTAAATACAATAGTTAGTCATGCTATCTCGATTCATTAGTACCTAATTACAACCATGAGTCGATGAGACTAGGAAAGGTATTTCGAACATAACAAATGTCTCTAGAACTCCCTCACGGAGAATCCTAACTTCAACGACAGTTAATGGACCATATTATTACCATAAATGACTTATCGAAAGGCCACGAAGAATATCCTAAATTAGATTATCTGCCATTTAAGCCTTATAACAAAATGACTGGATCATTGTGATTAGGCACATATTAAAAAATTGATGACTTTCATGCAAAGAACTTAGGTAAACAAATACGAGTTAAAGTGAATTCAACTCGCTTATTTTATATATAATTATTTTCTTGATATGATACTGGTTCAACTTAGATTGAATCTTATATCACTGAGACAAGTTACATACCAATCTTCCACTCTTTCCCTTCTTCAGCACCTGAAACGGATTGTTAGACTATATGCCTAGGATGAGGGAAGCGAATTAATACGACCGGTTTCAAGTATGTAAAGATTTAATTAGTCGTTCCTGGTTTCAATTGTCGTCACCCTCTAAATCTTCTTTGAGAATTAAAGGAACTGGATACTAATAAGGTTAATAAAAAATAATTCTAAATCTTAGGGTTAACGGCAATGGTGATAAAACCCGAAACTATTGGAGTGGAGCTCGTAATCTCACAATTAAAAAATTACTGCATTTAGCTTAAATTAGAGCATAATTATGTGACCATATTCGCCAATTCCCAATTTAATCAAGGTTTAAATTGCCTATTTCATCCTACCGATCGTCATTATGTAGTTTTTATCCAATGTTTGTAGAAGATAGATCTAATTACGTAGATCTCCATGCTTCATTGAGGAGAAAAGGGAAGACCGGTAGCCACGACATTATTTGCCCAGACATTCAGCAGAGAACCGTCCTGGAAAAAGCAAATAGGAATTAGGACGTTTAGATTTGTAAGGTAGTACTGCCACTAATAGTAATAATAGCGAAACAATTTCCGAGCCCACTTACAAAATGCGCTTTCCAACGCTCATTTTCGGTAGAAGTGGCATCGCGGAGCCTCCCTGGTGAGAGACTCGAATTCCACCGCTTTTACATTTGTCCCCCTTAATCTATGCGGTTGGCTATTTCGCTCACTGGGTGTGTGCTAATGGGAACCGAACCCGTGACCTCAGACATGACAAATATGATGGCCAATGCGCCACCGACGCAATAGAGTAGCATTATTCAAATTGAGTGAAATAGGATCACTCGAGGTTAATGAGATGACCTATATCGTTAATATCCATAAATAATATATATTAAAATATCTATACATGTCAAATATCAATAACATGGAATTATATTAAATGGTACAAATTCATATTGAAAGTGAGATGAGAATGCTCTGAGAAGCGATTATCACAGACACAAAGATGATCCGTCTGTCAACTGATAGACTTTTTCAGTAGACAGTGCGACAAGATTATATGAAAAGAAAATGGCTGAGAAATCATATAAAAGCTTGTCATCCAGATTTCCCATATAATGGAGATAAAGAAATGAAGGTAAATTTGAAAATCAGTTTTTCTGATGGTTATGAAGATTTTTTACGGACTCTCTGGCTCTCACTCTTAGTGCCTAATACTTCGCCTTGAAAGCGACTAATCTTTCTTCTTCTAAGTATTTGGATCAAAATTAAAAGTTGTGTAAACTTTTTGTCGGGCTATGGTAACTACTAATAATAAATTCACATCAAATTAATGTGGATTTCTCAATTTACGTGTTTATCGTTAAAAATTTAATAAATAAAAATATTGTAGATACTCCATTTCTGTCTATAATCTATTTGAATAAAGTGCGGGAACTAAATTGTCGG
>CAADRB010000075.1:262794-337226 GCA_900708905.1 Hymenolepis diminuta | reverse complement strand
GGAAATTAATATTAATATACCTCTCTTATTAATGAACAACTCCGTAGGAAATATGCCACTACATCCCAACAAATTCAAGGGTCTAATTTCAATGGTCTATTACTTTTCCCCATTATACTTCTCTTCTGCAATAAATTCTGAATTGAATGAACAGGAAAAGAAGAGGGTTTTGGAATGAAAGCGACTTGCCAAAATCAGTAGCATAGGAATGAGATTTACAATCTAGTCTTCAAGATGTTTGATGATGAAAATTAATTTCACATCAATAATTAGCTTAGGAATTGAGGTTACTGATTCAATGATAAGTGTGATTTTGCTATCTAGGAGACTCTATCCAAGATTAGTGTCGATAACGTCTCTACTAATGAGATTGGGAAGTTTTTACCTGGTATTTTCTGCACGATTACCATTCTGTCCAAAAAAATTAGAAATGTCACCAAACAATTAAGTAAAATTTCCTGCCCTGTTTTATTTTATCCCACCTTTTTACAGTGAAATTCATTTCTCGTTTGACTGCTTGAATATGATGGGGAGGTTAGTACGCTGATGAGTTGTTTCTCCTAATTAGCTCTTTTAACAGATCGTTCAAATTAACTGTGACTGATTAAGGAAGCGTCATTTTCTATTTATCATTCGGATTCAAAAATTTATGAATTCCGAGACACCCAAAAGTCATAAATCTATTCCAGAAAATTCAGTTCATGCCAACTGGTAGAAAATAGCATATGCAGATCAATCGAAATTTAAGGGTCCTAATTTACGTTTTACGAGCTTACTTAACGGCACTCTAGCTTCTTACACACTCTCGAATATCATCTGCCTACCAGTACTTTGGAAAATTATGAAACAACGTGATCAAGATATGACGATTTTCCGCCTTGCAAAGCACAAATGGCTAAATGAATGAAGTTTCTTGTAGAAATGGTTTGATATCTAAGATATATCAAATTATTAATGCCATAGAAATGTCAGCAATTAAGAAATTGAAATATAGATTGGCGTTCAATTGCCCACCCGTACATCATCACTTGTTTACACTAATTGCTCAAAATCAAATTCTAGTAATTATCGATTAATATGAATTTTGGCGACTGATTGCCATTTTAACGGATATACTTTGTCAACCATATAAGATAAAATATGCAGAAAAAGTTTCCAATTTGCAAATTTCGGTCATGGAGTTGAGTGACATAATCCCAAAGGAATACGATCTCATGAAAATTACATTCTAATTTTAGGGATGAGATTTCATAATGAATAATTTAAACCAGTTGAAATTTGTTTAAACTTATAGAAGCAAACCCGGATTGATGTAGACTCAAAAGATGGGAAGCAGAAAATTATCGGAGGTGTAAATAAGAGCATGGTTGACCTATGATTAATGCGTGTGGATGAAAGGTATGGAATTAAATGTTTCCAAGCCCATATGGAAAGGTGTTTTCCAACGCTCATTTTTGGTAAACAGTGCCATGTCGCAGCCTCCTCGGTGAGAGGCTTGAATCATGCTACCCCATGTATCGATTTGACTTAATCAGTGCGGTTGGCCATTCCGCTCACTGGGTGTACGCTGACGGGTTCGAACCCATGACCTCTGATATGGCAGACGAGTAGGTTACCCAATACGCCATCGACGTACAGATGCTTTCAATGAATTTATGAAGTTCAAAATGAAGACCTTCTCATCTGATTTTCACAAATTCCTTTCTCATTCTTCCTCTAATAAAACCACATAAATATGCTGTAAATTTCTTGAGAAGGTATGTCTAAATGAATACATAATGATTGAGCATATGAATATAAGTATTTTCTTAGTACACGACTCGTGAGAGCGAGTCAAAAGGAAAACGAGCCACAGAAGCGAACTTCATTTAACCCACGAGACTGCTTCATTTTTTTCCCTTGATACATAGCATAAAATAAACGTCTGTTGTGATTAGAGAGGTCTCCGCTTAAAACTGATCTAAGTGCAAATTGTGTGTGTTTATTTCTCCTTTCTTCTCCCCTCGATTATTTCCCCTTCCACCCCTGAGACAGCAAGTGAGTCAAGTGGGAAGGCAGAACAGCTCGTGAACAGACACGTTATTAGTAATTTATTGATTGAGTATTAACTAATGCTAAACTTCCACAACCTTCCTTCCTTATCTCACGTTATAAGCAAGATAAACCCCGTCCGAATTTGACGTCATTCTCACAATTAGAGGGGACAAGAATCTCATCCATTTTCTCGTAAAAAATTGTCAGTTATCTTTTGACTAATCCTCTAAAAGTCTTAATTTCTCCCTAGTCGTAGGCGACTGCCTATCCCAATTCAGAAGAGACCAAAAGTTTTTTATAAATTGAATTAGCTGTCTAGTGTCCAAAAAATTTGACTGAGAAACTAATAAAATTAACACGCTTGCTAAGACAGTTATTACAGTTATATTACATTCGATCAATTTAAAATACTGAAAATAGTGAACGAATTTCTCCCCTCGGTGAAGGTTCATAATATCTTTATTTTGCCTTGATGAATCAGGATGCACACTAGTTTAGAAAATTGTGCATTGGTATCTTTTCTACAATCAGAGATTATGGACATCTACCTGGGGGAATTTTGTTTTAAATAAAATATTACTGCATTTAGAACCAAAAAAGTCGTTTATAATAGATAAAAGTGATTATGAGTTATAACTGAGGGAAAATTACACATAGACGAGTTTTCCGTACATTTTACTTCTGATATTAGATTCCAAATTACTGTCTAACCAGAAAAGATCACTTGATCCAATTTAATTTACTGAATTTCTGCGACATCTTTTTATTTATCCTACTCTGTTGCATTCTGTCAAGTGATAATTAATTTTGGGCTGCTCAAGTGGGAGAGGGTAGTGAGGCGAAAAGATCATTTTCCTCTTTCCTTGTACCCAAATCAAGCGTGGCCAACACTTTAAGTGATGGAATTGGGAAGTACTGGGTAATAAAATTCAAATTCCATTTAAAGAAGTCATAATTTGCAGATCCACTCGAAATTCGAAAGCTCTACGCTCACTAGTTTACATTGTATTTGCACGAGTCCTTCTGACTCCTCTCTATCATCTTACCCTCCTCCCAAAGGATCATTTATCAACTCCTACCTTTGTATGATATTTGATTTTAGCTCTAATTTATTTAGACGTGAGTAGTTTTCAGCATTTCTCGATGATACAGCTCACTGAGTGGTTGCTTTATTGATAAAATATTCGATGACTCAAGCCGGAGTAAACTAACTGACTGTTTTGCCGTAGTTTCTTAATTAAACAAAAGGTGTCATGGTAAATTTTATGGAGTGATAAAAGTGGTGAGACAGAAAGTATTCTGATTACCCTATTGAAAAATATTGCTGGTCATTTAAAGTGAAAGACACAGTTACTGATAGGAGGAATTTATTAATTCCAATCAATTGACTACTCGCTAATTAATGGGTCACGGGACTGAAAATCATTCCCTAAATAAGAATGCGACGTCACAACTGATATATTTTAATTGTGAGGACCACATTTCCCCTCTTTTTCTCCCTCCAACTCATTTGCCTATGTTGCAAGTTGAGGAGACGCAGATTAATTCATAGGCTGACAATTAAAATCGATTTTTAAAATATTCACCTGTGGATTGGAGTGATAATAGTTAATTAATTTGTCAGATTTTAATCCAATTTTATCAGTCTTTGTATTCAGAACAATCTAGCTAATTGAATGAAATTTTGGAGAGAGAAAGTTCATTAAATATCCGAATTATGCAGAAGAATAAAGCGACATTGTTGAATTAAATTTTGCGTTGGTATTTTAAATTTCCACTACTTTAAAACAGTTTAGGATTTACGAACCATTTTCTTGTGTTATTCGTGATTAATAAATCATCTTTTCGAAATTCTGTCACTCCTTTTACCCCTACGATCAGACTTGAATAGGTAAGACCATCAGTGAAGACTGCATTACTGCCAATATTGGTTAACCAGTCAGCCAATCATCCATCCATGTAAGTACATTTATTTACTCAGTAGCAAACCATTGGTTGAGCTACAAGTCTTATTCCTCTTCTAGGAGTCTATGAAGCCGTATGAATAATACATTTATCTGGCTTTTGAAATGCTAATGCAATTCCTTAAGGAAATGGGGAATTTGTGTGTCACTTACATGCGCCCTCCCCTTCCACTTTAGTCATAATTACCGATTGCGGATGGAAATGGTAGGCAACATACTACTAGTCATCCACACGTAATGCAACCGAGATGATTATGTTAATTGCTGCGTCATCGACACACAATAATAGAATTATATCTTCGGAGGAAGTACATCTCAAGAATGTCTTCTTACTTAAGAGAATTCCCTTGGTACCGAGATTTGATTTTTGAATAATTTAATCCACATCGACTATCGAGAGTGGGGAAAATAATACTATTTATATCAAATGGGGTCGACTGAGGATTTGTGGGACGTTACTTCAAGATTTTAACATGTGGGAAAGCAGTGAAACATTAATGTTATCGTCCTCCCACTTTCTTCAAAACATAGATTATGTAATTGGGTCTGCCGGCACATTTCACACTACAACACGCAGCGATTAGATTTTCAAATGTCTTTTAATGTGGTAAAATGCTGGAGACATATGACATGGCATTCTATTTTAAATTATAAAAAAATTAAGCTTACCTGAGACCGATACAAATTTAGTGAATGAAGAGAACGCTCTACCTACAAAAAGGCATAAATTAGAAAGAAAAATCTTGAAAGTCCGGTGTCTGAACTTATTCACCGACAATAGTAAAATGGAATTTTGAAAAAATAGGTCACATAATGCTCAATATTAATGATACACTTGAAACTGATATCTCATTTTGGAGAAGTATGTAATCCTTGGATTCAACCTCACGAATCTCTCTATGCCTTCTTTAATTTCGTATTGCTAGCTGAAATTTGCAACTTTTGTTCACTTTATAGAATTGTGTCAAACGTAGAGATACCTTTCTTGTATGTAGAAATTGTGTTATTCTAATTTTCCTTGAGACTCTATAGTTGTGACTGCAGAATATACGTCTAACAAAATGCCCCTTATCTTAGCGTTATTATTGCTAATTGCATTCAAAGATGTATAAACTGACTATTAATGCGGAATTAACAAAGATATACATCATAACTTTTACACTATCCGAGTTTTCCACCAACTAGAACAATTGGGCTCTCACCAAAGGCAGCACCACGTACAGGAAGTAGGCAGGTCATAGACAAACGCTTATTAAGATGGACAGAAATAAATAATTTGATCATTTGAATTCGGCCCTTAACTTCAGATCCAGTGAAGTTGATATTACTTAAGCAGCCACAACATTATTTCTAGATGCCTCATATGATACTACTAGAAAACTAAGCAGAAAGAATTTCAGTTCAAGTCGGTTTTTTACTAACACAGCATAAACATGTAGCTTGAATGTTTATATGGCTTGTGAGCCCGTAATGTAGCACTAGCGAGATGTCATTCCTATTGATTAAAATAATTCTGTGTGCGTGTGTAGGAATTCTGTTCAGAGCATGGAACATATTCGGTTCTATTTCATATTAAGGACATAAGTTGCAATGTGTTAAATATAACAGCTCCCTTAATAATATTACCTATATCTCAATGCGTAATCTGCACACGCACACCCTCCTCCCCCCTCGCCCCTCCCCTCCCCCTCCTACCTCAGATTCCCTAAATGACCGTTTGTGGACGGAAATAGCGGAAATGTGCCCTTATTCATTCACATGCAATGTATCTGATTAGGCCAAGCAATCTATTTCAAAATCTCTTTCTATCCAATTCCACTACACAAAAAACTTTTAAAATTAAAATCATTAGAAAAACTAAGTGGGGTTCAGGGGATTTTTCAAGTACACTGGACTTCCTGAATATTTAAGAATTGGGGAGATGATGAGAGAGGCAAATGCTTGTGACTACTTAAGACCACTGTTTCTTTTCCGCCGTACACCAATAAATACTGGTGTAGGCCGAATTGAAGACGGGAAGAAAAAAATGTGAAAAAGAGGAACGACAAATTTGATGGCACATTTTCCGTTTTTTCACTTGCTATAGAGTTAGTGTCATGTTAGTGCCATCTCCTTCGTTGATCACTTCAAGGAAAGTGGATTGTATTCGGTCTTAATTTATCATGAATAACATAATATCTTTCGGCGGTTAAATAGAAGTTCAAGTATCAAGGAATTAATCGATTACTATCTAAAGGCGAAGTTGGCTCTGTGTTTCACAAATAGCCCCTGTTAACTTTGCTGAAGCGTTGTCTTAAAACGGAGTATTTATTTTACATAGACACATTTTTCACACTAATTAAGAGAACGAAAAATAATTCAATTGCATCGCTCATGTAAGAATTTTGGTTAGCATTCATCTTGCATTTCATTTCCTTGTAAGACACGTAATGACGATATCTAATCAAACTGATCGCTTTTGTATTCCTCTTTGGAGGCACGCGGTGATGTGTCGTCAAGGTGGTAAAGTATTGGTTGAAATGCTATCTGGCTAACTGAATAAGATTGTTTGTTTGTCCAGTCAGGACCAGCTGGGTTGTATCATCCCTCCCCCACATTCATGTGATCTGCTTATCTGTGGCCTGAGGTGAAGATGGGTGGGAGGGGAGATTAGTTCCGATTTGTCTCTATGACATATGTTCGAATAAGATGTGGATAACTTGCGCATCTGAAGATTCTCCGTTCCTAAAATGCAGATTGCTCGATTCACCTTAAAGGATGACCGAAAAACAAGATATTAGACAAAAACATTGTTAAGAGCAATCACAAAATCATATGGAAGCTGGAGTGATGGGTTTTCCATTCAAAAAATTTGTAAATTAATAGTGACACACTTTGCCTCTAGATATTATATGGTCGTTTAACCATTCATATGGTTTATTAATTCACCCTCGATTACCAGTCAAATCGAAAATTATTCATTCATTAATTTGAAAATGAATCTAGCTATATCCTGATATGCTTTCTAAAATTATAATAATATTTATGATTTTTAGAATTTACAACAGGATTCTCGATATTTCATTTCTCAAAAATTAATTATTTATTTTAATTTTGATTTATACTTGATTTTTCTGTTGCTATTTTGTCCTTCGTAATCTCTCAGATGCTGAAAATAGTAAAAACAAGTCAAAATCTAGATAGAGGCGTTCTGTGTTGTTTATTTTTGAAAGTAAACATGTAATCAGAGAAGAAAAACCAAATATCTAGTCTGTTATCCTCTAAGCAAGTCATGGAAAAGTTTTAATACACTTTATAAATTGAAGTGATCAGCAATTGCATGGAGAGCATGCCATCCGATTAAGCATGTTCAATTATTTTGAAAGCCCGGATTATAATAAAAGAAAATTCCACTTTTTTGAACTAACAGTAAACAGAGTAAGAAATAAGATAAATCCATTATATCATGAAGCTGGTCATTCTTTTTGATCGTTCATATTTTTTCTCTTCTTCAACTTGGGTAAATCCTAAAATGATATCATAATAAAGCACGGGTAATTTTTTCCAATGTGCCATTAAAACAGAATGAATACAAAATAAAGAACTTGAAATTCTAAACAAACATCGTGTTCTAATTGATACCAACCATTTCTAATAAAGTCCATGGGCTTCAAATGTCAACAGCTCTTTCCGCCTGACTGTCGAATTCTGTATAATTTTAGGGGAAGAAATCATGAAACATGGGTTATTTCGAATTGAATGGTAGCTCATATCCTGCAACTCTTCATCTGACATAAGAATGTATGTGAGATACAATTTATTCTGCCACGTTTTCCCTAGCTTCACGCTTTAAATCTTCATGATTTGGAAATTTAGATCAAACTAAAAATAGAGAAGCAATCAAAAGAAAGTATGAACGATAAATTCTGTTAATTGGGCTATAAGTTCAAACTGTGAACTATCTCTGTCAGTGCTAGGTTATAATAATTATTTTATCAGTAGCACCCGTGGCTTTCAAAATACTTTCATAGCTTGCACGAATGACGTCAAATCCAGACCAATATACGGGTTTTAGGGATGAACAGAGCTTATATTGCCTAAGGGGTGAAACAGAAAGGGAAAAGGTTCATACTTCCAGTGATAGCGGATATCAATCTCTAAATTAGAGACAATGTGTCTGCCACGAGCCATTTCCTTTCCTTAATTGACTCAGTTGCTATGCTTCACTATAACCAAGTCACAGATGTTCACAATTTAGTTAGTTTTGAGTGGAGACTCCTTGAATCACAACAGGTGTCTTTTGAGAGATATTTGGAAAAAGGAGCGAAAAAATGAAGTTCATTTCGCTACTCGAAATAGCTATCTGATAAATCACACTGTCTTTTCCCAAAGAGCAAACTTAAAATGTTGACTTTTGTCTATTGACTCATTATTTTGCACTCTCAATTTTAATTCAATTTTAATTCACCTTTATGAATATAAATATCTCAGTATTTTAACTTGTTTGTCGCCCGATTTAGGACGTTTTAATCTAGGCAAAAGAGCACAGCTTTATTAATATATATATATATGTGTCACTTAAGAATTTATGCAATTAGATGGACTTCAAGAGTTCAGAGTCATTTTTTACTCATTTTGTATGAAAAGCAGACCGCACCGTCCATATTATTATCTTTATTCTTCGATTTTTCCTCCTCCTCATGAAAAATATGACATTATGCTATTAGAAAACTTCGGATATCAGTAGAGAGACTAATTTTCAATAAACCAACTTTTATGAAGTTAAAGATGTGCATTTATGGTCTTAACTCCAGTTAGCAAACATTCCGAAACTAATCTTGGATGATGGGTGTGTACCTTTAAATCATCATTTTGTAAAATGAAGGAAAAAGGATAAAGAGAGAACAGGAGTAATCCGATATAGGGTTTTCTGGTTATTCCAATGTGTATATAGCTAGACGCATTGACCAGAGGCCAATTTCCTTCAAATTGTGACATATTTCACTTACTTACTTACTTCGCATTCTGTCTGCTATCAATTTTAGTTCACTTTACTGAATTCAAAGCAAATTTGGGACTGATTAAAACTGTTCAAAATAAAATTCGATCTTTGTAATGAAAATGTATCATCTATGAAAACTTGCCCTTGTCTTAGGGCTACGATATTCATTCTCATGGCTGATTAATAGGCTAATATTTAATTAATCTTAATGCATTAATTATTAACTTTTTCAGATTCTAGAATTCTCACTTTAGTTGGTTATCGAATTTTCCTCAATGTAATATTTGACATTTTGAAATCAAATAATGTCATTCTGGGGGATAGCTTGACAGCCACCGAGTAGTTTATTCCAATCCCTGTTTGAGTATTGATGACTGACCATCAGAAATATATATTAAAATATAACTAAATTTTAGTATCTGTGTCACTATTGGCGTATTGCACCTTAAAGGAGTACTCATATCATTTAACCAATAGTTTGCTAAGGACATTTTGTTAATAACAGTTTGGTTCACATAGATAGGTTGTCATTAATAATTTATCTTTTAAAAAAAGAAAAATTTGCACAATTTTGCCATTTATGATCAGATCATGTACCCTTCTGTTTCTCTTCATAGTACTCAAGAAGGTAAATTGTTTTTCGATCTTGGACTTCAGAAATATGTCTTAAAGCGCTGGGAAGTAGTTTTGTCACATCTTTTTTTTCACAATGCATCCAAACATGTTAGTATAATCTGCCAGTCAAAGTTGAAAGCATATGTTTGAGTTTAACGGAATTTACATTCGATCCTCGTATTTTTGCGGTCAAAAAATTTGTAAAAATGGAATACTCAAATGTGGTCAGACTGATTAAACTGGAAGGCTCATCGTACGCACACGCTTACTGTAAATTACTTTGTAAATTTAATAAATTTCATAAGGCAAAATTCACATTTTAAGCGAAACACCATTGTAAATAAAAAAAATGAATTATTTAAGTTTATTTCACATCACTGATGCAATTATTTTGTGCGGTTAAAATATTCAGGCAAAAGAGACCCCAAATGGTTTTGTGATGGAGTATGTTCTTGTGTTTACAAGACGTACTTTAACTTTGGATATCCTAATTAAGTGCTAACAAGTAAAATTTGTAGAAATCTAAACACACACACACACAAAGCTTTGCAAAATATAAAATTTTTATTGACAAAAATTATCGAAAAGATTCGATATTTTCAGAAACTACTTTCACTTTATTCCTTTCTGAGCTAATTTCGCAGACAATTTTTCTGGATGTGATTGGTCACATTTGCACCCCTATTTGATCGTTTTCTGGTTGACCCAGAGCTATCGAGTACATAATAATTTGAACCATAATTTATTGCTTAAATAAACTGAATGCATTTGGAATTAATATATTTTGAGATAAGTCCAAATGGTTTGCATTTTTAATGACGTTTCTGAGTGGTTAATCACAATTAAGTCTTCTCCACCGCAATTAATTTGTTTATCTTTCTCTTTGTACAAAAATTTGCTTCTAGTAAATTGCTTGTAAATCAGTTTTTGTCATATATTGATATTATTATAATCCACTTAATTTTGTTCCAAATAATTTTATATGGATAAAAGAAAAATGATAGGCAAAAATGTTTTTTTTCCCAACTAATATAGCGGTTATTTACGGAGAATGAATTTAAGGGGGCCAAATGTCTTGCGAAAGAAAAAATAGCTTGGTGATTCTACGATTAAAAATACCGTATGAGCGTATTTTAAAGATAATGACATGAATGTACTGAACAACAAAAATGACTTAAAGACAACGTAGAAAGCTGGCGCGTAAAATAATGACACAAGGGGCAACATGTTGATTATATTTGACTGAAATCGGGAGGATAGAGCCTCCTCACTTGCTTGCCTTCTCAAGCTCGACCTACTAGATTAATACACGGTTCTTCCTCTTCGCCCTCTTTTTTAATCAGACAGTATCATCTCCTCAAATGACTAGAATCAGCATAAACAGTGCAAGATGAATATAGGTGAGTGCTTGATTCTAGTTAAATGTGTTAAAATGTTAATCTCATAGTTACTTACCTAATTATGAGAATGGGCGAGATTCTCAAAAGGGGGAAATTTTAGAAATTAATTAAAATTCTTCCAGGAAAAATGTTTGCTTTTATGCTCTATTTTAGCGATAATTTGAATGTTCACTTTTGTAATGATGGCGTTCCGCTTATTTTATTTGGTAATCTCTTTGAAGATCAATTTTGATCTGCTTTCTGTCAATAGAGTGCTGATTTGACTAGTACTAACAGAAAATCCAGAAGGCAGTCATTATGAAATAAGTGCATTTTTAACCTCTAAATGGTTTCAATTTATAGGTAACATGTACACAAAAGAAAAAATCATCACTACTCATCTTTTGAAATTTGAAGACAAAGAAGAAGAAGCTTACCTAACCAATAAGTTATCAGTCAAATATCCATCTATTTTTGACATCTATGACCTAGATTTCTGAATTACTCATAATACAATTGTAAATCACCGCGAGATAATTTTTGAACTTAGGATAGCTCCGTTTCACCGTTAAAAAAGCAACGGTGGCATACGAAATATCTCAAATCTTGACCAACTGAGAAATTTTACAGATTGACCTGACTAATTCCGATTATTCTGAAGAATGACTGAAAAGTACCTCTTCCTAAAGTATGTGAGTCTGAATACAGTTTTCCGATTGCAAAGACAGTGATGGGTCACTGCAGGCGTACAAACACAAATAGACTTAAAACCCTCAAAAACTCGTGCAGATCTCTTGATCATAAGCACTATAATGAAATTCCAGGCGTTTTAGGAAGGTCCAATTTCAGTAAACCATGGAAGTCTTTGGTTTGGCCGGGGTTTCATGGCTAAAACAGCCAACGACGTCAATTCTTGACTCAAAAAGCGCGAATTCCCATCTCAAGGAAATTAATGGAATGTGGAACTACCAACTATATGCAAATTTTGCTGAAAGGAGAGAGGTGCTTTTGTAATATCGCCGGGATCACTGTTTCTTAGGCGCAACAATTAACTAATACTTCCAGTGCTCAATGGTCAGTTTTTGAGTAAAAAATAACTAGGCGTGGTTGAAACGGTATATATCAGAATTTCATCCTTAACGTTGACAACAGATTAAGTACAGGCCTCTTCAGAACATCAACAGCATATGTTATTCGAGCAGAAAAAAGTAGAAGTCTCAAATCCCGTGTAGCAAAATTTAACTATCCCTTCCCAAACTATTTCCTCTCTACTGTGACTATTCAACCTCTTGTTCAAATAGTAAAGTGTATACTATCATCATTAAAATACTAACATTTTGAAAGCGAATGCCCAATAATGATTTCTTACATGTACAATCTCACTTTATGCCAGATTTTATAAAAAATTCTTTTTTCTGTAAGAAACAAGTCAGTAAATTAAATATTTGATTTTGAAAACTAGAAATCACTTCCGACACTTGGAATTCTCTTTACTAGTGATGTGAGATAAGAAGGGGGTAAGTGAGTAATCCTAGTGGTAACAAATATTCACTAAATTCTTGATAAGATGTCTGCTCATGAGAGATTTCGTCTTCTCAATTAACTTAGTTGCTAAGCTCCAAAGAGGAGGGGGAATGATATAGTTGGCTAACAGATGGTCACGAACTCAGATGGGGGTGGGAGGGGAAAGCTGAGTGGGAAATGAATTCAGGAAGTTTTCACTTCACTTGACTTCAAGTGGAGAAGCCTTCGATTTATACAGCAGGTGTGTCTTTTGGAAAGGGGATGCGACACGGTAAAAGAAAGGGGGCGAGTGATAAGTTGAGTTTTTTAAAATTGGTCTCGTGGACATGATGAGGTTCACTTGACGACTGATCTCCATCTTACTCTCACTTTATACGAATTTTTTTAAAGACACTTTAATTTACTGATGCACTGGACAATTGAAATGTTTCAGGGTTGATAACTGGGCGTCTTTATTCATCTCTCGCTTTTCGAGATGAAATAATCCTAAATAGTCACAACAGATTAGAATCATCGAACTGGGTAGCAAACCAACTGTTATATTAACACTGAATCGGACTCCGAGTGCTAAAACAGTAAAAACTTCCTATTTCGATTAAAATTGATCAATTAAAATAATAAAATTCTTAATTTATAATTTGTTATGAATGCCCTTACTTCATTTGGCAAGAGTCTTCACTTTTGTTACATAAGTTATAAAATTTGATAGAGCTGGAACGATGGGAATTAGGGAATTTGACCTTGTGGTCAACCATATCGGTCTATCCAATGCACTCGAGTTGGCCGAGGGTCTGTGGTTTGCAAAATACGACAATTTGAACATCGGTGAGAATTTTACCATTGGGAAGATGAGATTTATGTAGATTTCAGTCAATTCAGTTAGATTTTATATATAACATTCTAATTAGTTCTTATAATTTGAAGGCATCATCTATGAAAACATGTCTGTGAGGTTAATGTAGTACATTAAGGCATGCCGCTACATGAATATCGGGATACAATAATGTAGGCTTTCAAATATCTACTTGTTGATTTACTGAAATTTGTAAAATAAAATGCAAACCGGCAGAATAATAATCTACCAAAGATTATCAATACTCTTAAGATTCTATACCACAACAGAATTCTCCACTATCTAATATCCAACTGCAGGCGTGTTTATCCTGATGACTTGCAACATCGGTAGAAGAAGGAACGAAGATCGATGCCAGAGATAAACATGTGTTGATCGTGACCCTTTGGGGACGACGATGTCCATGTGTCTATCTAACCAATTAATCTATATCTACAGTCATTGACCCGAGGTCAATCCTATCAAAATTGCATGTTTCCTTTATTTTTCAACAAGAATTGGATTTTGATTAGGTTTCAATAGACTCGGAACAATTTTCTAATAGTTTCTTCCACTAATTTCATCTATCCATTAGGATAGGACAGCTTCTCAGTTCTATCGCGATCTAATAATCTGAAATTAGTATTTGATCCTAAATTGAAAAAAATTTTCGTGTACAATTTTATATTTAACTATTTCTGAGCACACCTTACGGATCTCTGTTAACTTAACAATTTTGCTACTTCATCTTTGCTATGTTAAAACCGTGAGCTACACAATATCATGTAAGATCATTTGCATTCACAATCATTGGAAGAAAAATGAATTAAGGCGGCAAGACCGACCTTTCTTCATTCAATAGCACGGGTCAGTAAGCACTAAAAATCATAGACAAGCATTTGCTACAGTCCAGAGACGAATCGTGAAATTGGAATTTTGGAAAATGAACTACCCACTTAGTATTATACAACCCGTATCCAAGCATCAAATGAAAGGGGACTCCTTGATACCTTGACTTTGCTCTCAGCATCTTTTTTGACCTCTTCCTCTTTATCATTTAGTGGACTCTCTGTTCCTCCATATCAGTTTCTTCCCATAACTAAAAATTGCACGTTTTTGTACTACTGTGGTTAATAATAATGGAATTTTGTCTGAATATTACTGGTCACATTAGCGTTTACGATTGCCACCCAGATATTAGGTTATTGTACAACATTCATGACGAAGGACTGACTTTTATCTCATAATGCTTCGTGGCCAGATAGCCATCTCGAAGGGGAAAAAGTCAATTGGAATGTCAACTTGCTCATCATACTTAAAGTGACCTATCTTTCAAAAGCATCAAACAGATCGATAAATTGATGAAATCTTCCATTTCGCAAGCCCTATACCAACACAAAATGTACGATTTATAGGGAAAAGAGGGATCAAATTTACTAGGAAAATAGCAGCTGAGATAAAATACAATAAGGAAAGCTATTCTTGGTACGGTCGCCAGATCTGAAGATGAGGAGTTATTCTGGACCTTTTGGATGATGCAGATTGCTGAGATGATGATGAGGAGTTTGGGATGGTGGACGATGCGGAAGACTGCGACTGCTCAAGACCGCTATCAGCACTTTCCCTTTTCCTTCCACTGCGTTCTGCTGGAGTCGATGTAGCTTGGATGAAAGAAGGATTAACACGAACAGGTGAAAGTGGAGACTTATTCGATGCTGGTGATAAATTTTCCATTTCTTCTTCTCTCAACGGGGAGAATGCTGCGTCTTGTATTCGATCATTTATCCTCTTGGACTCAGACGACAGTAAACCAGGAGGCAGAACTCTCGCTTTCAAAATTGGATCTTCCATCGCATTTTTATAGAGGGATTTTATCACCGTTAGAGAGTCCGACAACATTTCGCACATCTCTGTTTTTCGAATTTTCTGAGAAATACAAAAGTTTCATTTAAGTGAGAGGTCTGACAAATATGACCTGGTCATCAATTGAATCAATAATTCCAGTTGCAATTTAAATAAATAAGAGAGGACCCAAATCTGTCTAAAACACTAAACTGATCATAAATTTAAATTGAGCTTACTTCACCAGCCATCTTGAAAACGAAATCGTACGTCGTCTTGATTTTGCTATTGATTTTAGCGCGTCGCCGTCTTTCGAGATATTTCTTCTTGTCCTGGCAAGAAATGGTCATTCTGATGAGTTAGAGTTTAACAATGACGCCAAGAATGTGAATATGAATTTTACAACAAATTCAAAACCCACCTTTCTGTTCCTTTCTCGTTCACTCAACTGAGTCGGCATTCTTTGAACAGCCGAGATCGTTCCAGAAGGTACAACATGATGAAAAATTAGTTGTTGACCATTAGTGGGAATAGCAGTACACATAATAGGAAAAGCGGACACTGGATACTTAATATTCTGGTCCTGTGTTGATCCCGGTAAAATCTGTTGATCGATATTAGTCGGGAAAAGAGGCAAGCGATGACTAGAACACATTTTCGTATACTGAAATGCTAACTATCCATCTATCAACGTGGCCATCCACAAATATATAATTGGCCCATGCGTAGCCAACCGGGGATGCAAGAGGTCACAGTTGCTTAGTTCAACCAATCAGAACACTATAAGGTGTGTGTGCGTATGTGCAGAAGTGACTTGGATTTGCAGCTTACTGTCTTTGAAAGTAAATTTTAACTAACATATTGAGTTATTAAGGGTTAATAATAGATACTGTGGAGTATGTATGTATAAATTTTGTTATATCAATAGTTGTCAAATGTTGTAGGTTACCTTTTCCTTTTCTTGTCGAAAATAAAATGCAAAACATGGGATATAAGGTACAGTAGTGATAAAATTATGTAAAATATAAGTTCATATTGATGCGTAAATCGGTCAAAGACTACAACGCATATTTTACGTTCCCTCAGACATTCCGTATTCCACTTTTATCGTCTATGAATATTCTATGGATGCTACGATCACTTCATTTATCAATGCTTCTCTGACCGCTTATTAATTTTTCTAGATTAGTCATCTCCTATATTAAACATATTTGATTCTAATTTCAGTTTGAATTGATTTGTCATAATTAATCAAATCAAGTAGAGACCTTCTGATAGGGCTATCAATTTGATCGTAGGACACTGACAGGGCATAGATACAATGCATTTGTCAAGTGGCAGGTTACTATTAGGTTCTCCCAGAGAAGCTCAAAGACATAAATTGTCAGGTGGCTATTTCTAGAACTGACTTATTGTATCGGCTTAACTTGTTCATCTCTGCGGAACCAGCTGTTCCTTTTCATCTCGTGGTCTTCGAATATATCACTCTGCCACCTAGGTCGAATGCTGAAAAAGAGCTCCAATGAATTATGTCTTATTTTTTCGCAAAAATGAAGCTAGCTTAGCATGTCTCTCTGATTAGCAGCCCATCACAACGTGCCCAATTGCTACTCAAACTAAAAATACATAAGTAACCTCAATTCGTACTAGAAAACTGTGACATCAGGATGATTTGACTTGATTGATTAAAAACATGGACACGCGACCACTACTATTATTTGATTGGCTGCTGACTTGCCCATAGGTAGCATGCACAGGTGGAAACCGCTGGATCAAGTGACGCCACTTTCGAAATATTATTTCGATTTAAATTAATAAAAATCAACCTTGGACCAAATTCTAAAAATCTCTAAGTGTATACAAAGTGATTTTTTATACCTGAATGGTATAGCGGAGTATTACCTAATTGCATTTCAATGGAGGGGGTAACACCCTTCACTTTATTTCCAGTGAATGACAATTGATTTGATTGTAAGTCAGTAAATTTGCTTAAAGGAATACCCGATTCTACCCAACGTTATCTCAATAAATTTGAGTAAATCGTACCTCTTTTATCATGGGGAATGTTAGATATTTTAAAAAGAATAGTTTTATACAACCACCTCTCTTTCCATCCGCATGATATGCAAAGCTGAATTTTGAGGCCGCATCAGTGCATTACATTTCCATGTCGAAGTCGGAAGTAAATATCAGATGTGCCTTGTTAAGACAGTGTATTAGTTGAGGAACTTGAAAACCGACCCACTTGAAATCCGGGATTAAGTATCAGATTGGACCAATACAAAGGGGAGATTGACCTTAGATTTCTACTTGTGCACGAGGTCGACCTGTTAAAATAATAAACAATCTTATCCCCCTTTTCCCTTATCATGAAGCATCTTCGCCCTCAAGTGATTCATGTTAATCCAAACAATATAAGTCGCACCTGTATGAGGATATACGTGTGCTAGCTTTGAGGCAAATATTTCAAGTTCAAAGTTATGACTTTCTACATTTAGAAGAAAATGCTTAAAGTATTATTATCAATTTGGTAATTTTCAAATTTAACAAAAAATCATTATATTTCCTAATTTGTTTGTTATTAGTTTGTTAATCCTCCTTGACCATTTCCGACTAATGAGTCGGAAAATTTTCTGTCGTGATTTTATTTCTGCCATATTTGCAAAACCTCCAGGCACTCACTTATATGTTAACGAAAAATAATCATTACCTCCTAATATACATTAGGAAGCATATAATAACTCCTGAGTCTTCTTCGAAAACTGACTAAGATATCTTGGGTTTAAAGGTAGTATCATGGAGTCTCCCTGGTAAGAAACTCGATATCTTATTATTTAGACCACATTACTTTGTTGGCTAATTAAGGTTATCCGACATGTTTCATCCTGAAATATATTAAATGTGCTCCAACTGGCATCGAACCCGTAACCTCTGATTTAGAGGACTAGCACGTTAACCACTGTAGCACTGGCATACAAGCGTCCCTCTGGAGTTCCTTAAACCACACAAGACTTCGTTACGGAACCTATGGTCATGAATTTTTGCATGACCAATGTCGGTGATATTAGCAGTAATCTTCGCTCACCATTTTTACATTCAAACTGATTTTCGAAAGTCCATAGTTTTCTGATAAATGCTAAAAATCTTTATGAGGAGTTACTTTTCAATCACTGCATGATTTTTGCTCCGAGATGAATGGAAATATTATGAGATTTTCCAAATAATAAATTCCCATTTTCCTCCATATTATGTAGCATGAATACTTAAATAACTGCATTCTTTACATTGAAAGCTGAGGGGAATTATTCGTAAAACTATTATCGTCTTCGCAGGAATTGTAAAATTAATTCAAAAAGAGGCGCGAGAGAGAGAGAAATGATAAAAGAGTTCTAAGTTCGAAATTACTGGTAATATATCTACGCACAAGCCATGCTCTTCTCCGAATTGATTTAATTACTATGCCATCAGTTAACTGTAGTTTATTATCAGATTGCCATGTGCCGGAAAAAAGGATTTTTGAACTCTTTGTTTCACATCACTTGACGTTAGATAGAATCCCCTCTGGAATCTAACCAGGTTACTTTTCAAAGCATAAAGGAGACACAGAGAGAGGGAATGGGAAACTTAAACATATCCCTGGTAGAGTGTTTATCTGATCATCTCTACAATAACTGACTTCGGAAAATCCTACTTTATTAGATGGTTGAAATAACTTTTAGTCAGTTAATCGAAGGCCGGGCAAAGAGATGAGAGGCTTAGTCAACTGTAGTCAAAATTCTAAGTGAAGAAAGTGGTTCTAAAAAAGAGGTAAACCAATCCTCTATCGAATATTTCAAAACTACACTTCAAGAGATGACGAAATGGAGAAGAAGAAAGCATATTCAAGTCAGATCAGAATAGATCAGATAAAGAAGTGTTTATCTTGGCCTCGACGGCCATGTTTATTTGATCTCTCCTCACAGATTAACAGGAGGTCAGTTCTTCCCCAAGTGTGATAATTTTAGCACCTGCAATAACTTCACCGTGACGTTGTAACTATACTGTGATTTATGTAGATTTAATTTGAACAAATTGGGATTACTCAGTGGTCAATTTGAGAACTAGTCCATGCTTGTGGATTGAGCCATTGGGTGGATTAATAAGCAAGCCATCGATACGAATCTAATGATTGTAATCATGGTAATTAATGACTACATTGTATTTGTATACTAATGAAAATAGAGTAAATAAATGAAACAAACTGGCAATACCACATCTGAATGAATAATTCGATCAACCTTGGCAAAACACACTGAGGTTACTTAATTAGCATGAATAAACATTAACAGCTGACCGCAAATTTGGTGAGGGGGAGGGAGGGGGAGCAAAAATCATAACCTGTGACCTTTTGTTTTGAAAGCGAATTGAGAAAAGGCTAAATTAATATTACAACCTCAGGTACCAGACACTCAGATTATTTTCATCTTGTTTACACTTGTAACTCGAATAAAGGCTACTTTCATTTACTGATTCGCAAGTTATTGGAAATATTAATTTTTTTATTCACTACTCACTTAATTGGAAGTCATATAGTCTTATAATCCCTTGGATGATCTAGCGCACTGCAAGGAAACTTTACCCAAACAGTTGTATTATTTCTATGCTTCTTAACAGAAAGTGATGGTATATGGCTGCAGTAGTCTAGTGAAAATCTTTCGTAATGACACTTGAACTATTTTTTTAGATGCTTTTTCCTTCATTCCCTTAGAAATGCATGTTAAATGAAGCATCCTTATATGGATGAATTTGATTAGTAAGATTTAAAAGCATCAAAGTAATTTGCGGATCAATATGCTACCAATGATGAAACCCAAATGGTAACAACGAACTGTAATCTTCATAAATTGGGAGGGTACTCGACTGTATATACTCGTTGATAAGGTAATGATGAATTAACATTACATTTGACAAATAGAATAAAACAGCATGGTAATTTTCCGATAGTGACCCTAAACCCAAACTCAAACACTTCAAGAAGTTGGTTTTCTTTAACGATCCCTTAAAATATTAAAAACAGGAAAAAAGAAGAATGAAAAATTTTAAAATCTATTAATTTATACACAGCTTTTCCAGATACTTTCTCTTTCCAAATCTTTATCTAATGAGCCATCGATCTATCTTTATTAAAATAGGTTAATCAAGTTGGATAAGATTCGATCATTGTTTGAATAAATATAAATTACATATAACTACAACACGTGGAATTTTATTTCCTATTTAAAGACTATTTATGGAATGCATTTACTTTGAAAAATTGCTACTTAAGTTTCTGAGGTGAGCAGAAAGAGAAATGGGGGAAGGAGGGACTGAAGAAAATCAGATAAAGAAATGTTTATCTTGGTCCCTCTGACCAGATGGCGTTTATCCACATGCGTTGATCAGAGGTCACTCTCGTCTTGGCTGCGACGACTTTCACACCTGCATTAACAATCACATGTCTTCGCACATCTTGGAAATAAATTGTTTTATATTCATTAGGCTGAATTAGGCTTAATTTCAACAGTTTGGAGTTGTTCGGTATGAAATTCGATTCTTGTAATTAAAATGTATCATCTATGAAAACATGTCCTACATTTGGAATTATGTCTTACACTCCCGTGGCCGATTACGAAATAGAAATTCAATTAGGAGGAACCAATTAACTCGTTCAAGTTTTAACTGTATATTTCGCTTTAAAAATTATTAAATATTTTTTCCCTTACGATATTGACATTTCATTTTATTCTTCCTTTTTATAAAAAGTAACGTTTCTCATTAAACTGCTTATTCGAACTTAGGAATAACTGCATTCTGCACATATCGTCCAAGGGAATTGGACATCATTATACAAAGTTCTAGCATCTTTAAGCTTGACTTCTCTTTCCTCTCTACCACAATTCTTGGTTATTTTGAGGTTGTTACCTGGAATTGCATTAACTGCCGATGTGGTATTGAAGAGGAACTCAATTTTGTGACCTGATACATAAATTTTCTTCGAAAACAGATCAACTTGAACAAATCTTAGAAAAACGTCAAGGAAACTTTGTGAAACAGAGAATTTATGCTGCAATAACAGCAAGAACGCTTGATGAAACTGATAAAGCAGTTTACGAAGCATCTGAGCCTGAATCCTAGACAATCAGAAAATTCCATCCCTAAATTATGCCTTGATGACTATGCTTTACAGCTCAATGAATCGCACAATGGTCCAGAAGCAGATCTAACTGATCTGGAAAATGCAAATATGTATTCAGCAAAGCTTTATTTGACATCTCTGAGAAGAAAAAAGTTAGTCGCCTTCCTCAGCGATTGGGAGCCAGGGAGTACAAGAAACTGTAAAGCTGCATTCGTCCAAAAGAACCGGACGATCTCAAATTTCAGGAAACAGTATCCATCCTCTGCAAACTGTTCAGCGAAAAATCATCTAAATTTCGCAAATGCTTTAAATTTCCAACATTGACTAAGAGACGTGATGGGAATTTGACTGATTGAATCATTTTGAGTAATCAGATTTCAGATCTATTTCCAAGGATCACTTTAAGCATCCTTTATTTATTTGTGGCCTGCAGGATTTCTGCTATTCTGATGTCCTTGTAAGAATTTTTTTATATAATTGAACAAAATCATGATATAACCTTACGGGATTTAGGTGATGAATGTCGTGGAATGGACGCCGACCTGGATGAAACAGCTATGACCCACCAGAACGCCTGTGAACATGGTTATGCCAGAAGAATTGAACAGCTATCCAGAAAGAGATACATGCATGAAAGACTTTCACATAATAAATTCCCATCATCATGCTGGCACTACTACAGAGATTGTCCTCACAGAAATCACATTAGAAATATCTGCAGATAGAAGGGATACTAAGCAAAATATTGTAGCGATAAAAAGGCAGACTGAGTTTGTCGTTCATTTCTAATGATAAAAGTTGCTTGATCAGTGTATTAATTGTAATGTGTCTATTGATCATTTTTCTCACTGGAATAGACTTCATCGCCGGGCCCCAAGGGGAAATCCACTATATGTGGATAACAGCTGGTCACGAATTTATGAAGGCAAAAAGAGCTCAAAATTTTCACTTCAGTTAGATCTAAGTTGAGAAATTCTGAATTAGAACATGCAACTTTTGAGGGATGTTTGAACTATTAGATGGGTCAAATAATTATTACTCTCTCATAAGTAAAAAGTAGCCTTCAAATGATTTTTACCTCGTCTTCACTGCCTGTGATTTATACAAGACTACTTTCATTTACTGAATCGCTCAGTTATTAGGATTTTCTTTAGTTTTTATTCGCTACTCGATTAATTAAAATGGAATGGAATACGACGATAGATTTGAATTTTAGTCACTGTCATTCCAATTTCATCTTGACTCAAATTCAAGATTTGCAAGAATCAAATATAATTAACTTCAAATCTCCCATTTGATTGATCAAACCCACTTTAATAGGGCATAGATACGGCTCACCTGCCAAGTTTCCTACTGCGTGTCCTTTACAGCTTCCAAAAGAAGGTTAAGACCACTTGGTTTCCCGTTGTCAGCTTGACCAATGGACGGGAATTGGCAAATTGGATCAGCTCAGCTTGTTTATTCGGATGGAACTAACTGCAATATTTCACCCTTATGATGTCCCGTGGTCACTGCACCTGCCAATCTCTATCCTGGGGCAGGAGAAAGGAAGGGGAGTGATTACTTCCCGCTTTGTCTCTATAACATAAGTCCTAATTGGATTTGCCTAAATTGCACTTTTGGATGCTTCTTTTTAAGATAGCTATTATTAATTAGAGTAAGTTTAAAATTTTTACTCCCCGTCTATCAAAACAATAAATGTGGGCTGACTCGTTTGTGAATGGGAACTAGGCTGTCTAGTTTCAATATCATAACTCAGTCTCAAGGTGATGTATCTACAATCGCGGGTTATTCTGTTTAGGCAATTCGATCGTTAATCGGACTATTCTAAGGATTAAGGGAAAGACTTATTATCTATTAGCGCATTTTGATGAGTTGCAAAATAAATTGATCATCTTGTGGTTATTTTGAAATGGACACACAGATGCATCGGATGTGATGATTTCAAACTCTAGGTCACAAATCGGCTGAATTTAAGTTAAAGCCGTCTGTCTGGACTTTTAATCATTTGTCAATGCTTTAATTGCTTCTTCTATTCTTCAATTAAGTACCAACCAATAGTCTAAACCCCCCCCCCNCCCCATATCTTGCCACACCCTCTACCTGCTGACTTTAATATTTCTCCCCTCTTCCTCTTAAATTAAGGACCACCATGATGTAATTGCTGAACACCGGCCATTTGAAAATCATCATTAGAGCTCGCATTTTAATTCTCTTAGCAAGTTCCTGTTATCAAATTCACTCTCGCCTTCAATTACTGAACGCGATGGTAAATCCCATTTCAAGTTTGCTTCAGCAAAATATTGACTTGTACTCTATTATATTACTACTTCTACAAGGCTGAGCTTTCTTGTTACAGAATTGCACATTTATTCATGTAGAATACACTTGAGATCCATTTTAGTACAACCAAATTTGAATTTTCTCAAGCTCAATGAACATTAATCACGTATAGTAATTCCATGAAAGACCCACCTAGCGTGCGTAGCGCAGAAGCTGTGGTAATTGTCCATGCTTTGAAGTTGCAGACCTTCAAATGTCATCGAGTCCCACCCCGGTCTGTCACATATTGTGGACGCGTGGAGGCCTTGAAAGGAATAAAGTAGATCCATGTGAGAATGTGTAAGGAGGGACTAGATTTATTTGGGGGCGTTTTGTCATTTTTCGTGTCATTTCTTTAGGTAGCAATTAAGTACCATTAAGAAAGGTATTGCATAATGATTTCTAATGTCGACCTTATTGGTATAAAAGCTTAAATAGGCATAAAATATGTAACTAACATTTGATGCATATTTGAAGGAATTTACTTGACATCTGTAAAAATGAACTCCATATTTCCATTTCCATCAACAGCTTGCAAGCAAGGATCTAAAATCACATCACTTACTTCGGTTTGCAAAATTATCCTCTGTTAAACCGTTGGCAATGACTCCCCTAAAGCTTCCTGTTGGATGCCACAAACGTGTAAAGATGAAATTTACCATTTGTATACTTTCAAATAATTGCTCCATTTTCAAGGCCGCTCAACAAAATGAAGAGAAAACGCCGGCATGAATATAGCCCTTAAAACCAAATATTACTGTTAAAGGATAGAAAAGGTAATATTAAAGACTTACAGAGCTCTTTCTTCAATGTACTAGAATGTGAAGGCCATGCATCTCATTGTCCAGTTCATATCCTTGACACGCTCTTTAAATAAATAAACCTATTATTATTAACTTTGTTAAACTGTGTCTTGGTGATATCAAGGAGTCTATTTATTTTACGACTCATTGGAATATTTCTGATAGTAAATATACAAGTAATATATACCTCGACTCCGTAATTCCATGAGGTTCTCTGAGTAATGACAACTAAGTTAATTCAGTATTCAACAAATAGCATATAGTAATAATTGGTAATCATTTTTTCGACCGTTATTATGGGTTTTTTTCAACAATCGAACTAGACCTAGAAATGCGTTCTAGAACTGTCTCACTAAAAACAGGATCTATTTTAGTGTGCCCCAATTCCATGATCACTGACTGCCACTAACGCTATAGTAACTGAAGAGAATGCTGTAAAACTACCAAATCTTCGAAATGTTTTCTTTGAATTTGAAAAAAAGTCTTAAACATGGTCAGTTGTTAAGTAGATTCGAAATCATACCTATGGAAGATGGGTTGATGACCGTTAATTGCCTTAGCGGTTAATAATAGTATAAATCAAAATAAAATGTGAAAAGGAAAACATAGATAAGTTGTCTTTAGCATGATCTGTTAATTTAATTCCTATCTGTCAAAATTGTCAGGGCGGCATTATTGAAATTAGTGACCGTGTTCAACCCAGAAAGTTTTTATTCACGTGTCCTCATTTCGACAACTGGTAGATCACGAGGGGAAGTGTGAATGCATACTCAAATGAAAAATTGGCACGTTTTAATAAAAGCGGGAAATGGTGCTATATATATATATATATATATATATGCATTAAGATTTTATCCGT
Organism: Hymenolepis diminuta; assembly: GCA_900708905.1. Classification (NCBI taxonomy): domain Eukaryota; kingdom Metazoa; phylum Platyhelminthes; class Cestoda; order Cyclophyllidea; family Hymenolepididae; genus Hymenolepis; species Hymenolepis diminuta. The sequence continues at coordinate 311,917 of CAADRB010000075.1, read as the reverse complement.
TTCTTTATTTTAATCAATTTTTACTCAGTGGATTTTCGTCAAATGAATAAAATCAATATGTTTAATTTGATTGCCTGCAATAAGAAATAGACTGTCACAATATATGGCAATTAATAAAGCATTTTGATTAATCAATCCCATTCTCTTTATAAAATTACGGAACCAACTTCAGTGTCACTTGTTATCTGCTGCTTCATTTGTTGGCGACTGTAGAAGAAATTCCTGGAAGTTTAAACGTAAAACAAATGGGAAATCTTCTTGAGCTGACGGGCTCAGATGTCTGAGAGAATGGGGGAGTTTGACCTATTCGTCCCAATGGTTTCCCAATATTGCTCACATTTGTCCCGAAACTCTGATTTCTCCTTTATTACTAATAGTCTTTTCTCAGACTCTCAAATGATTCACCTCAAGGCAAACAATAAAATTCGCACGTTTGAGATTGTGGGTTCTTAGTTCGGGTCAAATGTATCAAAATCCAGGACTTGGAATTACTTAACACCCTGGGTTAGGGTCATTACGTCACATGCCTGAAAGAGGTAATCAGAAAGAAGAAATTGTAGAAGTCAACTGAAGCTCTAAATCTAACACTCAAATGGAAAGAAAAGGACACCTATGAGTCCCACTTACGGGCAACTTTGTCAACTCTCTAAAAATCTGTTTTAATTCGTGCCTATTCATCCACAAACTCATTTATGATTAGATTTGATTAGATTTTCTTACAAACAGTAGCTTTAATTAAAATAAGACTTCCCAATTAAAGCAATGCTTAATTTGTAAGGTAGGTAAGAAAGGTACCCTGCAGCCGCTCTTACGAGAAATTCACATTCCATCACCTCCGTTGTTGACCATAATTAGCCGGGGTGTGCACCGATAGGCACTAATCTAGTGACCTCTGATGTAGCGGATGTGCACATTGACCATTGCGTCAAATTTAAATTTCCTATACTAAGTCAATCATGGAAGTGAAAACCATGTGCTTTTTGCACATATTTCAAGATTTAACAAAGTTTTGATTTTTTAAATTAGTAATACATTTACAAACCTTAAACTCTGAGTATTTAAACGTATAAGATCGGCTCTCAGTAACATACTTAACAAACAAATGGAGTTTCTATACCCCAATCATTTTTCTCAACTAGTGGATGGGATGAGATGGAGATGAACAAGTAGTTTCAGTAATATTATCTGTTCATATACCACTTAACTGAGAATGTGCATATTTTATCTTCGGAAAAGTTCTTGTCCTAAAGAAGAGAAAGCGATATACCTTGCTAACAGATGGCCACAAATCAAGGTGGAGAGTTGAATTTGAAATCAACTCTTAATATTTTCATTTCACGGCACTTGAAGTAGAATTTCCCTTGAATGACAACAGATGCGACTCTGAATCGTATATTGAGGAGAAAAGGGCCACCATAATTTGCATCCTAATTACGAGTTTGGGGAATATAGAGAGATAAAAATCTTATGAAAATCAGATAAATTGTTATTTTGTTCGTGTAGTTATTCAGGCAAATCTCATGCCCTGACCAGAGGTCGAGTTTTTCTGATCGTAATAACTTCGGATCTATATTAGCACCACCTTATGACCGCGGATAGTGTGATTGAAGATACCTATGTCCGTGAAACTCAGTAGATAGCTATTTTGTTAATAGCTATACAGTCGTAATGTTTCATTTTTCATCTGTTAGAAATGGTGTATTTTGAAAGAGAAAACGAATTTAGGTATTCCTCATCACTCTGTGAATAACCCGCTGATTGGGAAAAACGAATAATAGAATTAAAAATAAATTGTTAATCTCATTTCAATTATATTTATATTCAAATAAACCTTTCTTTGTCATTCTTCTTTAATTAACTTTTTGCTCTCCCATATAATTTATTATGTATTTAATCGACTTAAGAATAGGTAAACAGTTAAAGAATGCTTATTCTGAACACTACTTGTTAAACATCTACAGTTTAATTATTTTCTTCAAACGGTTCCTCATTTATAAGGGATTAGATCGGAAAAAAAAGTGTAATCTCATATATCAAGGTGATCATTTAAAGTAGGGGTTTGATTATCGCCATACAAGGAAGTGATATATTATCATGACCTCCAAAAGGAGAACTGTTATGCTTTTCATTCACCAAAGCTAAGAAGAGTGTGAATAGTTTCAGATAAAATAGCCTTTTCACCACTAGAGGAAATGAATCTATCAGTGGGTTTTTCATTAATGTTTTGCTATACCCCAGAGGGCAAGTTGAGAGTAAGCGATAAATCTGGCTAACAGGTGTCAACAAAGCACTATGTGAATATGAGAAATAAAATCTAGGCAATAATTGTACATGAAGACCCCATCGAGAATCACAAATGGGCACCCCAATAGGAAACTGAACGGAAAACAGAGGAAAAAGTAAGAAATGGGGAAATCACCAACGCGGATATAAGGAAGTTGGCTTGACTACAAGGAGTTGCTGACTCCAGGTATGCACCTTACTCTCACGAAATATGAGTTCATAGAATTTGAGGATTCATTAAGTAACTTGTATTACCTCCACTGAGCATTCTTTCAACTCATCACCTTCCTTGTCAAGTATAATCCAATAGTCTATTTGTTCGTTTATAGTCATCGATCTTGAGAGGCGTGCCAGAGTATATCAGATATCCACATTAAAACCTTACACTGGAGTCAAATTATTTACAATATATTCAATATTCATTTGCAATCATTCACCGTCTTAAATAAAAGGGATCCTCCAAGAATCACCCATTCACCACTGATTGCAGTCCATGGAAGAATTCTCAATTGACTATATCCGATTGCAGGAGCGTTTATCTCGATAAGTTGCAACCTCGCCACATACCATGATGCGTGAAGAAGGGATATGGACACTATAAAACCTATAGGGATACCATAAAAGATGTGTTTATTGTGACCTTAGAGGCGATTATGGCCATGTGTTTATCTTACCAATTGATCTGTCAGCACAAAGTGTCCCGAAATCAGTCCCATTCGATTTGTGATAGTTTCAACACCATTTCTCCCATTTATACAGCAAGAAATTTAATGCCAACTGGTATGGATTTTTCCTTTGAAAATGTGAATCATACAATTGAAATGGGAATTGTAGACTGAAGGTGTAACTAGAATATAAATGGAATGGGAAATCGCTGAAAATTGTTAAGGGTGTTTAAACACTGACCCACTTTGCCTCCCACGATACCTAGCAAAAGCTTAACCTGCCCTACATGTCGCAATTCCTTTATCAAACCAGTAGCAGATACTACCATCCACTCTTTCAAATAGCGATGTTCTCGACTTCCATGATGGTCAACAGTCGTTTCCTTTCAGAATCATTAATTGATAAATGTCCAAAAGAGAGAGGATGAATAGAACACAGTATACCTCCAGTTAACCGTACTTAATTACAAAATTGCTAATAGAATGACATGTAATCATTTTGCTGCTTAGTCTAAGAACGCTTGAACATGAGACAGAAAGCAGCATGAGCCTAATCGCATTTCAAGTGACCGATCTTCAAAAAGCACTGATTCGGTCGGGCAGTCGTTAACGAACTAACCTTTACGCTATACATCCTTTATCAATACAAAATGCGTGATATACAATCAAAAGAGGGATAAAATATATTAGAAAAATAACAGCTAAGGAAAAGTTACAATGAAGATAGCTATTCTTGGTACGGTCGCCATATTTTGGGATCAGGAGATATTCTGAAGGTTTTAGGTGGTGGTGGAGTTTCAGAAGCCAATAAGGAAGAAAAATTCAGAATACTAGATGTGGAACGTTGTGACTGATCAAGACCACTATCAACACTTTCTCTTTTCCTCTTACGACATTCAACTGGCGTTGATGTGCCCTGTATGGAAGATGGTTTAAGGGAAAAGGCATATACATTCGAATTTGTTGGTATATTCTCCTTATCTTCTCTTGAAGTATGGAATGCAGGATCCTGCGTTCGGTCATTTACCTCTGGGAAATTTGACAGTAAACCAGGAGGTAGTACTCTAGCTTTCAAAATTGGATCTTCCATCACATTTTTATAGAAGGATTCTATCACTGTTAGACAATCCCCCAACATTTCACATATTTCCGTTTTTCGAATTGTCTAAAAAATAAAAAAGTTACATACAGACCAGAGGCTCTCGGAAATATGAGCTTGTGAACCATTATATTAAATCAAATTATTGCTTAAAAGAATGTGGAATGATTATAATATATTCCAGAAGCTACGCCGATTATCAATTTGAAATGAACTTACTTCATCAGACATCTTAAATACGAGATCATACATCGCCTTAGTTTGGTTATTAATTTTTGCGCGTCGCAACCTTTCCAGATATTTTTTCTTGTCCTGGAAAGAAAAAATTTTATGGTCTAGATCCAAACAGTAACGCTGACAGTATAGAAAACAATTTTATCACAAAATCAAAACTCACTTTCCTGTTCCTTTCCAGTTCACTCAACTGAACAGACGTTCTCTGTATATTTGAAATTGATGCAGAAGTTGGCGATGGTACAATGGGATGGAACCTTGGTTCTTGTCGGCTAGTAGGAATAGTGGAATACATAATAGGAAAAACGGGCATTGTATAGTGAATATTCGGATTCTGTGTTGACAATGGTATTGTTCCCGGATTTGTATTGGTCGAGAAGGCAGACACGTGACGCTCAGAGCACATTTTCTAAAAATGAGAGACTGAGGTAATTCATTTATCAGAATGGTCATCTACAAGCAAGTCATTGGCCTGCAGGTAACCAATCAGATTTGTGAGTCACATCCATCAAGATTAACCAATCAGAATTGTATAAAATGTGCGTGTGTAGTATAATCACCTGGATTTGCAACCAGCTGTTTTTAAATGCAAATTTTGATTAATTAAAACTTAATAAAAATTCATACTAAGTATGGGGACGATATATAATAAGCTTAATATAGTGAGTGAATACAATAATTTCGCAGATAGTTATTTTTAAAATAATGGTAAAGTTTAGATTATCTTCATTTGATTTTTCACTTTGAAGTGATGGTTAACGTTTTAAAGCATTAATTATGTTCTCTTAGTTTGGTTTTGTTTATCAATAGGAAAATTAAAAAACGTGATGAAATTGTGTCATTGGTGACAGATAAAATGAAACAGGTATTTGGTCCCTAACAAGCCAGTATTAGGGTTAATGACTTTCGTATAAATTTGCCGAGTTGTTTTGATGTCGTTAACTGTAACTTCACTACTGATGTCATAATCACATAATTTATCCATGTTTCAGAGTAATTTGTCATGATTTGTTAGCCGCTACACTTAGCATATTAAATTTGATTGTAGCTTCGATTTGGCATAAATTTATCTTAATTAATCTTATAACTTCCATCAGTTTGACCTTAAAGACACTTTGACAGAGCTTAGATACCGCGTACTTGTCATGCAGGCAGGTTCCTACTTAGTTCCTCTAAAAATGTTTAAGGACAGATGTTGTCAAGGTACCCATTCCCGTTCAGAGAAACTAGAACTGATTAATTGGATCTGCTCAATTTGTTTATGTCAGCGAAATCAACTCGTGGTCAGTGGTCGGTCATTCAGTGACTTAATCTGGATGCTTGAAATTGAGTTAGGGAGAAACCAATATCCTAACTGCCCCTCTGTGCTAAAAGATCTAGTTAGATTTGGTTAAACTGACCATTAGATGAAAACTGATTGCTGAAAATCGGTAACTGAAGCCTAAAACGTTTTGAGGGAATGATCACGTCGGTCATTCGTGTGAAGACTAAATGAACCGTTAATTACGCATAGGAATTTTCATTTTTATGGATTTATACAAGCGTTACGAATGGTCCACTTAACCTCTGATGATTCTTGCAATATCTATGGTCAATTGATTATTTTTAGAAGCTGAATGACTGCCATGGTAATCTGCTCTCAAGGTGACTAAATTATGTCTAGAAAACAGGAAACTTATGTTTTAACGTTCTAATTACTCTTTTGCTTTAGTAACTGCCTCAAATAGATATATACAAGGAATTGTTTTATTTATTAAGCAAGTCAAAGTTAGTGACATGCTATAAGAATCTAAATTTTCTTTATCTATGGCATATTTCCTACCTACAATCTCAACTCTTTCCATTTATACAATCGAAATACAAATATTTTATACAAACACACGCATAATTCATTTAGATATAATTATTAACTAGATCAGAGTGAGAAACTGAGACCTGAGTGGTTATAAAACATTTCACGCGTCTTCTGAAGCCATTTGATTGGCTACTGGACCACCCAATAGTAGTGTGTACAGGTAGAAGCCACAGACAGTGGAAATGATGGGTCATAATTTACTTGCCAAGTGTACCTTCATTTCAATTAATGCTAAACATTACTTTTATGACCTAACGCGTTTTTTCCAGATAATTATTGTGAAACCAAATAGTATTTATCGTAATCATTGCATATTGAATTCACGCCACTTAATTAATTTTTCAAATTGTTGCATCGACGATGTGGAGTTAGATTGAGTAATCAAATTCAGTTTCAGGTGTTTCAAATACGTCAAGTGTTGGTACTTGAAAATCACCCAGCTGAAAGCCAAAATTGGTTATCTAGTTTATTAAAGTGAGACTGTGTGGTTCAAGGGAAGAGGTCGTCAGTTTTCCCATTTGGACACACGTTTGACCTGTTAGAATAATAAAATGCTACCTCCTCCCCGCTTTTATCAGGAAATATCAACTTCCACATATCTGCATGAATGATCTAAGGTAAACGATAAAAGTCACACCTGTGTGTTATTTGGGTTAAATATCACACGATTCGGACTAGAAATTAATTACCACTTTGAGCTCCGGATTTTCACCATTCGAAGTTCGAGACTGCGGAAGGAAAAAGAAATTGAAGGAAAATAAGTAAAAAAGAAATTAATAAAGAAAATAAATGAAATGTTGAGGGGATGGAGAAAATGACATCCAAAATAAGAAGTCTGAGCTAAGACCGAAGAAAGACACCAGCGAAAAGCCCTTTTGAACCTCAATTTTTCATTCGAATTAATGAGGACTATCTGTCTGATACGTGATAAATTTAAAATAGCTAGTCATACATAGAGAAGAAGAAATAGATATGATCATATCATACATTAATAAGCATTTCAAAATATTATCGACAAGTTAGGTGTTACCAAATGTCGATTGAGTAGATCAGATCTCCAATGCCCAAAATAAAGCCCTGTTACATGCATATTTTCCTGTCAAGTGTTTTAATATTGAACTAACAGCATATTTTTCGATTTTTAACATTATTAATGCATTTCATCATAATGCCTTGTAGTATAGTTATCTTTATAGGGCCATATCTATTATTATTGCCCAGGGTAATACAAATAAATTTTACAATTTCTAATTGTGGGAAGCAATTGACATCGAAAATTAGTAAGTCGAACTAATGATAAAGGGAACCAAAAAGATACAGAGAGCAATGTCAAGGTGTCAAAGAATCTTACTTCATTTGATTTTTGGACTGTGATTAGAGAATATTTACTAACTGGACAGTTCACGCCCCAAAATTCAAATTTTACGAATCATCTACTGGATTGCAGCACATGCTTGTCATCAATGTTCAATCCTTATTGACCGGCGTCATTTATTCAAGAAGGGTTGATCTTGCCATTTCATTTCACCCTTTCTTCCAATGGTTGATAAGGCAAATGATCTAACATGATATTCCACTCCTTACAATTTTAATATAGCAAAGATGAGGTAGCTAAACATTCTAACTTAAGTTTTTAGTCTTATTATTTAATCTAATGGTGACGTTATAAAAAATTTTCCTATCGCTAATACAAGTTTTTTGTTTCCTTCACTGGATTGACTTGGTTACTAGATCTCAGCGGTCGAGGTGGGAGAAATTAAGATCTTTTTAGCAAACTACCGTGAGGACATACGGAAAATGAACTCTAGATGGTGGAAATCTCCATCGGGAACTCATAAAGGGGGTGACTTCATCAGAATAAAGAAAATGAGAGAGAATTACGTTCGTGGATATAACGAAGTCCTATAGACTATTAAAGGTAATTATTGGAAGATCAAAATCTTACTCTTACAAACACTAATTTCCGAATACCGATTAGATTACTAATTCACTGACGGATTAAGTATAATTTCTAGTTAGTATGCTTTCAGCTCTATGGCAAGTAGAGTTTGATATCTAAGTTTTTCCGTTCATTAGCTATCCAGTTGGATAGGCATTTCATAAATCAATCATTCACCCTACTTCACACTTTATAACATGCATTAACCCTTTGAAATAAGCAAAATAAATATTACAAATTGATATTCTAAATGGATTACTCAATGCTTTTGGTTGAAGATAGTGAAAGAATGTCCCATTTAAACCATTTCCATTTGTAAGAGTTTTAGCTTAATAACTTGTAGCATCACTCATAAAAACTTTCAAGAAGGAAGATTAATATCGGGGATAAAGACACGGAGAATCTCATGTATTTATCAGGCCAATTGGTGTCTTCAGAAGAACTGACCCTAAGTCAGTCTCCCCTACGAATTGTGACAGATTCAATTGCATTCCCCATACTTTTTAAGAATAATTTAATATCGGTTTATGTCAAAACATTTGATTGTACATTATTAAATCTTACTAATAAAATCGGAATAAATCATCTTTGAAAATTTGGCCTTAGTAGCACAAAAATAATCTCATTTAGTACCATCGATTTCCAGTAACTAGAGCATCCATCTAAACCACACACCACTGTTCTTTCAAAATTGGAGTCAATTTTCCTTCCTGATTCCAACTTTATGAAGACTCTTCCAAGGATCCAAATTGCTAACTTTGTCATTTCTTCGAAAATCTGTACAGAGTTACGTACTATCGTGGGCTTTTTTAAACTTAGGTAAATAGCCGAAAAGAAAAGAATGTAATAGCTCAGAATTTTACAGTCAAAAAGAGAAGAAAGTGCAGTGTTATCTTTTGAAAAATCAATTTATTAAATATTGTGTTACTATCTAGAAGTTGATATCCGAGTCAAGAAAGTGGAAACAACAAATTTTGTTTCCTATTTTGGAGACTGATTATTTTCAGATTTATTTTAGCACGTTAGTTCATATAAAAATTATAAAGATGAGGAACTATTTTATAACATAGGGAAAAACATAAAATAACTACTAAACAAATTAAGAAGGATAATATTATTTTATTGACAGTGTTTATCATGGCTGAGTGCTCAGAGGTATGCAAGGGAAAGATTCTGGGAAATTAAAAACTGATATTTTGAAAAATTTATTTTCCAACTTGAAATTGAACGTAAGAGATAGTTTTGGGGGCTAAAATAAAAAATTTTAACTCTTCCTATCCTCCTACAGTTAAAGATAAATTAGATTACTTGATATGGTTAGATCCAGTTAAAAGGAAATGGTTTAAATGTCTAATACGTTCTCATTAAATAAAATAAGATATATATTTTTTTCCCAAAATATAAAAAAACGTGGACTTATCTATACATATTAAGAGGGGTGGAACATCGATTAAATCAAGTAAATCGTTAATGAGTCCATCGATCCACCATCTCTCTTGTACAAATTAGAAAGCATGACCCACTGGAGGCTGCACTTATTAAAAAAAGTACCAGTTAAAATAAACAATACATTAATATCATTATTTTAAATGCGGTCACCAGATGTGGGGATCAAGAGTTACTCCGGATTCTTTTAACGTCGAGATTCACGAAATGACGATGAGGGAAAATTTAGTGTGTCGAAAGATGTGGAGGGCTATGACTGCTCCAGACCACTATCAACACTCTCCCCTTCCATTGGAGTTGATGCAGTCTGGACCAAAGACAGATCGGTAGAAACAGGAGAACAAGCAGATGCAAAGGAATTTGGTGTTGAATTCTCCTTTTCCTTACCTTTTCTCAACAAAGTGACAGGATTCCGTATTCGAATACGTCTCCCGGAAGAATTCGATGACAACATACTTGGCGGCAGAACTCCCAATTTCAATATCTGATCCTCCTCCACAACATTATAAAAGCATTTCATCAGTGTTAGACAATCTCCCAGCATTTCACATATCTCTGTCTTTCTAATAGCCTGCAAAAATAAATAAAAATCACATAAATGAGAAGTCCGAGAGAATATAAAACTCGATATTTATTAACACATCAACCTCTAAATCGATAATGCGATCCCAAATTTTAATTAAAGTGTGATGTTTAAAATATATCATAGAAACAGCGCATAATTTATTAGAAATCATACATTTTCACTGGACATCTTAAAAACGGAAACTTAAATCGCTTTGGTTTGGCTAGTCATTTTAACGTGCTCCTTTCTCGTTCACTCAGCTATGCAGAAGTTCTTTTGAACATTCGGAATAGACGTAGTAGAAGACAATGGTACAATTAGTTGAAACATTTGCTGGTGATGGCTATTGGTAATAGTTGGATACATAATAGGAAAAACAGGCACTACATGTTGGGCGTTCTGGTTCGGTGTTGATATCGGTTTAGCTTATTGATTCATATTAGTCGGAAAGAGAGGCATCTGACGACTGAAACACATTCACCAAACAGAAATGAGAAAATTTTGTTTATCATCATCCACGAGTATATTATTGACCCACTTTTCGCCAATCATATTTATGAGAACACGTTTACCTGGGTCGACTAATCAAGGTGTGTGACGTGCACGATCAACCTGTACTTTATCTTGGATTTTCAAATACAAATTTTACTAAACCTGTCTTATTTTGATGAATCTAAACCCAAACACAAAGACAGCGTTTATAATAGATCACAAGACATATGTAAGAAATATTTATAATAAAATAATAATTTAAATAGTGACTGAAATTTCTATGAATACTTGAGTTCTGATTTATACGATATTATTAATTTACTTTTGTCCGTCAATAAGAAATTCGACATACTTAGTGAGATCTAGCAAAAATAATTTTGAACAAAGACTGATTATTTATTAGTTGAAACAGTTGACCCTAACGAACCGATCTGACAGTCTGGTAATAACTTAAAGATTAATAATTGATATTCTAAGTTTTGTCAGTCATATTGTGTCGACCGTTGTCGACTTTGGCTTCAATTTGTATGATCTACTCTCTCTACTTACCTATGTAGCGTAAGCAAATTAACTGTTTTCCTATCTACTACTGTAATTTTCATTTTACTTCACATTTGCCTTCATAATATTGATTATTCTGCTAATCGCTTTCAGTTAGACCCAAAGACACAGACGGAAATTATGTAAAACGCCCATGTCAAGTGGACAGGTGATTATTCCCTATAGAGGTTTTAGGATATGCGTTATAACGGTTTAAGAACTGAATAATTGGACCAGCTCACAGCAGAATCGGGTGTACTTTCTCACACTGTGGTCAGCGAATCTGCCATTCTATGACCTGAGTTAGTTGAGGAAAAGGGAGAAGTGAAACTAATATAGAACTTGTCTCCATGACATAAATCGTAAAAAGGATTGTCTAAACCACAAATCAGATTATATTTCTCCCTAATAGTCCATCAATACTTATTTAGTTACTACCTAAACCGAACCAAATTGAAGTATCTCAGTTGGTAACTGAAAACTGAAACATTTGGGAAGTTTATTCTCGTTAATGATTAATATATTGGTAGAATTACGAATTATACATTCATGGAAATAGCCAGGTTTTTTCGGAATGTAGCATTCGGCCAGTGGTGATTCTTATGATACTTCATGGTCGATTTATCAGTTAGGGAAGTACGATTGTTAATTATCTTTCGCTAGCTCATTAATACAATCATGATTTAATATTCTAACCGTTAATATTTGACAATTAAACGTTACGAACTTGTTCTAAACCTTTTATTTGATTCATTAGTAATAACCGATAAGTTACACATTTAGAAGTAATAGTGTTTCGGGTTCTTGGAATATGATATACTATCATTGCATCTATCCAACAGGTATTTTAATGGACCTTTTCCTTCACAGACGTAACACGAAATCATGATATTTCACATTATAAACATTTTTTAATTTCATCCAGTCCGGAAATAACATAAATAACTTGATAGCTCGTGGTAGATTGATAAAGCTCTACTTAATAAGGCATGGATACAGTCCGCTTACTAAAAAAATCCCAATGATTGTCCTCTACAGCTCCCCAAAATGCAGATTAAGGCCACACGATTTACCGTTGTCAGGGCGACGATTACCTCGACGAAACGAGAAATAACTAATTGGATTACCCCAAATTGTTAGTTCACAGAGAATCAGCTGTGTTATATCACCTCTTTCCCCGTGGTTATTGCGATCCATCAATTTAGAGAAAGGGGTGTTATTACTTCCAATTCGTCTCTATGGCTTAAATCTTGTTCATCAAACCAAGTACAGCCGCTACTCTAGTCCGACAAATCGAGTTTGTTTAATTTATCTCATGGATATGTATTACTTTCTTAAGAAAACCTTTTCTCTCTAGAAATTGGAGAAAGTATCCCCGAAATACTCTTTGGAAATTTAGCATTACAATCAAGAATACTTCGCTATAAAGCAAAAAACCCTGTTAAATTGTTGCTAAAACCTGGGACTTCCCGATTTTCTCTCATTCTGGAATGGCAGTCAATTGTGCTCAGAAGTATGAATACATCCAGCTCAAAATGATATTTTCGTGTAAATCCTGGACCAGATTAGGTCAAACTATTTGTGTACTCATATACTTGAATTTTACTCTTTAATCATATTTGGCAAAAGCGTGTGAATGGCAGTTTGCGAGTAGATTTAACAAAGGTTTAATCGATTGACAGGCTTGGCATCCAAAAGTTTAAACAATTGTCTTGGAATAGACACCCGGGTGCATGAAATGGACCTGGATCTCTCACCGTCGACAAAAATTATTTTTGAATGTAGGTAGAAGTTTGCTGATGTTGGGAGGCCAAATTAGACATTTTCGGTGCACTAAGAGTGCCGTCGGTGTACTCATAAGCTCATGTCTCACGTACTGAGCTATCGATTGTTAAATTTCTACGCTCAGATTTAAATATGTAAGACCACCGGTGAAGACCCCATAACTGCCAGCATTTGTCAAATGGATTCCCTTTGTCATCCATCCAATATACAATTCTATATTAGTGCATTTATTCAATAGCGAACCGTTGGTTGAGCTACAAGTCTTCTTCCTTCCTCATCCTAGAGTCTGAGTAATTGTAGCTCCATTAAGTGGGCAAATGAGCAAGTTATTAAAGCTGACTAGACGTTTCATCTTTCTTTACTGCGTTACAAACTATTTTAATCTTCTCGTAAATAGCAAACAATTACCTGGAATTCCCCCACATATAGTCACCCCTGTAAACAGCTCTATCATTTTTCGCCCCATCTCTCTCCTAAGAGCCACCACGATAGTATTAATGAATACTGATCGCTTCAAACGTCATCATTAAAGGTCCATTTTAATCGTCCGGCATGCTATTGTGGTTACTCAAACACATCTTGCCATGTTCAACTCCAAATGACCACAAACTAAGTCAACCTTTCTTAGAATCCTACAACTGTTTCTTTTAATTTTACATCTTCCTTCATGTACAGAATTACACACTTAGCCACTGAAAATAAAGTTGATCGGTAGGTATAAATGGGGTCTGTTTAAACACGACCAATAAAAGAAGCCTAGCAAGCTCAATGAACATTAATCACATATGGCGACTCCACGAAAAGCCCACCTAGCACGCTTGACGCGGACGGTGCGGTCAGTATACGTGCTTGGTGGTTTGTGAGCCTTCAGGTGGCACTAGCTACCTCCCCCCCGGTCTGTTAACTATTGTGGACGCATAGAGGCTTTGCAAGAAATGGGTCCAAAGGTGACACTTACTAGGCAGTTCCACGGCTGGTGTGAGAACGCCGTAACAAGAGAGGAAGATGATTGATCATGTCTTTCCGATGCATTTTCTTCTAATAGCAGTATGATACTAATTAACTGCATTTTAACATAACACTGCTCACTGACAGTGTTTTTCTCTATTAATGAAACAGAAAATGCTCAATATTGTTAATGCAGCTCAAAGTGGCAATGTTTGGTGATTTATAATATCCGTGGAGGTTAATATAGGTCTAAATCAGAATTACTTTGATCAAAATGAAATAGAAATTTATTTTAACGTTTCACACAACCTGAGAGACATTTAATTGAATTGTTGTTGTAAATTTAATAATGTGTTTTATATACTGATCAAATAATTTTGAAGATGAACGTTCGGCAAAAAACGGCCATTTAGACCATATAATCACATATTTGCACGCTGCACTTGCAACTTTAATACGAATTCAATTTAGCACTCCCATCGGTGTAGAGCCACATATAGACAAAGATGGACATGCACTGCATTAAATTGTTCCAAACCAGTTCAGAATTATTTTAGTTTTCATCTTGAATGAACAAAGCTAATTGAGCTCTGCTAACTTAGGTTGTTTGGCTACCTCATCTTTGCTATATTAAAACTGTAAGGAGTGGAATATCATGTTAGATCATTTGCCTTATCAACCATTGGAAGAAAGGGTGAAATGAAATGGCAAGATCAACCCTTCTTGAATAAATGACGCCGGTCAATAAGGATTGAACATTGATGACAAGCATGTGCTGCAATCCAGTAGATGATTCGTAAAATTTGAATTTTGGGGCGTGAACTGTCCAGTTAGTAAATATTCTCTAATCACAGTCCAAAAATCAAATGAAGTAAGATTCTTTGACACCTTGACATTGCTCTCTGTATCTTTTTGGTTCCCTTTATCATTAGTTCGACTTACTAATTTTCGATGTCAATTGCTTCCCACAATTAGAAATTGTAAAATTTATTTGTATTACCCTGAGCAATAAATATAATAATAGTTCAGATATCTGAAGGAATTTATTTGTAATCTATTCACAGTAAACCCTTCTTTATCTTTTTCAAAAGCCTCCCTTATTGATAAATTCATCATTTTATTAACCAGGGTGATAATCTATAGAACTCATTCTCAAATTTCAAGTAAAATTGTTCAAGTACCTATACCCTGACTGAGTAAGCGCAGGGTATAACTAATTATTTGCTAGGGATGTTGTGTATATTAATGAAAAATTTTAGAAAATCACTGTTTTAGATAGAATATTGGATAATCCCCAAGCCTTTTGAGAAATGTTTTCCAACACTAATAATGGACATTTTGGGGTCTCTGATGGTAAATCGCGTTTGGATATCGGCTTTAATCTGCGACAAACACAGAATCACTTAGTTTCCATAAGAACTCGTCATTTGCTGAACTACTCAGAGTGAAGTACTTTGTACGGAAAGATATGCCGCATCTGGCATTTGCCTTCCGTTGACAATCATTTACTCGATTTTGAAAAAAATATAAACTTAGTACCTTGTCATTATAATTTTAAAAGGAATCAAAACCATATTAACGAGAAAGCATTTGATAAATTAATGGTTAAGAGCATAACTGGAATACTGATTAGAGTTACCCCCTTTCGATTGTGACCTTGAAGTATACAAACGAGTCAATAATACTACTATAAGGTTCATAAGAGATAAGAGATATAAGAGATAAAAATTTTATTTTCTCAAAAAAAGTATTCAATGAATACTTTCCTCACCTTAATACAATTGACAGGGGAAAAACCGCAGGTAAAACTATTCAAGTTGGCCTGTTAATTTTACACCTATTAGTCTGTTTATAAGGGCTATTTTTTGATGGGATGACCTTAATTGACCCAAAAAGCTTTTACTCACGTGTCCTCAGTTTGGCCACCAATAGATAAAAACCCTCAAAAGGAATTTTAAAAATGTTTATACAAACTCTTACCAAAGGCCGGAAATTAATAAAGATGGCTTTTATGTATTATAATATCTATTTATTAAATTATTAAAATCAATTTGAATGTCATTATCAAATCAATCGGATTAGTTAAATGTCGTCATAGCATGGTGGTTAACGAACTCTGATATTTAAGTTTTGAGATAAAATCTGCCGCCATGTGTCTCCAGCTGCTTCAGATGTTAGTAGTCAAATAGGAGATTCTTGAAATTTTAAACGTGGTATCAGGCACATCAAATAATGGTGGAGTGCGATGCGCGGTAAAATCTTCCTTTTCCAAAAGTCGCAAAAACGTCCCCAGTGCGAGATGGAAAAACAATAGTTTCCCTGCATCTCGCTGTGTTTTCCACTAAGTCACCCGTTTGTCCTGCTAGAATAAAAAACCACTGCACATTTACTTCCTTTTTTATCATTGGCTATCTCCTCCCAAATCCTCAAATGATACGTCCTCTGCTGAAAAAATCAATGGAACACTTAGATGGGGTTATGGATACTTAGTAATTAGCAATAATGTAATAAAAGCGGGATTTAGTACCGATTTGAGTAGCGACCTTTGAACTGGGGATTGAATAAGATAAATGGAAAGGAGAAGATGTATAAATCAGTTGAAATTGCAAATCAAATAATCAAAGAGAAAGAAAATGGGGTTCGAAAAAAGACGTCTAAAAGCCTCGTTTAGAAGCAAACTTGTTTTCCCTCTAATGACCTGTTTTAATCGGTACGATCAATTTGTCACTTCATTAAATGTGCTTATTTGTTAATAACATTATAAGCCGCTGCTCAACTTCTGGCAAAAGTTTTCAGTCAGAAATTTCAAACACAGTCATTCATTTGTCCCTTCAACAGTTTTTAAATTAAAAATCATTAGCTCTTTAAATATCAGATTGTAACAGAAGTTCTGTGCAATTTTTGAGTTATGTGTTTAGAGCACGATTACTTCAATTTATCTTGTTAATGTTGTATGCTTATCTATGCTAATTAACAAAATATTATTTCTTCTTTCGGATCGTGTGATAATTATGGTTATTAATAACTATTTCTACCCCTTATGTACACTCCAAATAAAGAGCATACCAGGCATAATTTACTGTTTGAATCTCATCAAGGGAATACGGCGGGCTCAGCAGCAAAAACACTCAAAGACACTTATGCAAATAATGTTGTGAATGAAAAGACCTGCAGAAGGTGGTTTTCTGCAGGTGGTTTCAAAAAGGATGACTTCAGCCTGAGAGACGAGGGACGAACCGAGAGCAGGGTGCTCAAAAACCCAATCCTGAGCAATTGCAAGTTGCCACCGATGAAAGTCCAACCTGCACTACTGGAGCAGGTAGTAGTTCAGTGAGCAAAACCTTCCACGTAAGCCGCCACATGATCATATATAGGGAAATGAAAAGACTTGATTGGGAAGGTCTCAAAGGCTGGCAAATGGATCTCACATGGGAAATGGAATTTGTCAGAAATCAACAAGCAACAGTGTGTGATTTGTTGTGTTTCACCGCGTTCTCGTGAACTTCAGGCACCTTTTTTTGACCGAATCATAACTAACAGCGACGAGAAGTGGTGGATCCTTTACAACAACGTTAAGCGCAGAAGACAGGGGCCAGGTCAAGACAGTGATTCAAAGCCAATCCCACAACCGAGACAATCCGGAACTGCACCCGAAAAAATGCTTCTATGTGTATGGTGGGATTTGAAGGGGATTGTTTATTATGAATCAATGGGTGACGATCAAGCGATAACATCTGAAGTCTACTATCAGCAGCTAATTCGTTTAAAAGCAGTTAACGGAAGGCAGGAAAACGGTCTTCTTTGATCAACCGGAAGGGAGTGATTCTTCACCATGACAATGTCAGACCCCACACTTCAAGAGTAACCAAAAATCTCCTTGAAGAATTTGGCTGGGAAGTCATACATCATCCACCACATTCTCCCGATCTTCTCTTGCACCAACCCATTTTCACCTTCGCGGGAGCTTGCAGAATCACTTAATGGGACTTCGAAGGCTTAGTTCAAGAGGAGAAGTGGGAATGAAGCTAGTTTCTTTCCGAGTCCAAACTGGCCAAATTCTATGTAGAAGGAATCGGAAAGCTTATGGCAACATGGGAAGATGAAATTAATAGAAATGGTGACTATGTTGAACACTAAATAAATGTATTTTGACAAAATGTTCACTTCAATTCAAATTTAAAAAATGGGCAGAACTTCTCTTTTAATCTGATAGATTTCAAGATTTCACAATATTTTTATTTTATATGAATCAACTTAATGATGCAATGATTTTATAAATAGTGGAAGCCCAATATCAGACCTATAAAACAAAGGAATTTTATTTAGCTGAAGTCAATTTTCCCGACCAATGCCAGGAAATTAGAAGTGGATAACCGGGCAGTATCAGCACTAATAACTATTTAAACACTTTTTATTAGTAATGTTTCTGTCCATCAGTCATTTCTCTTCTAATCTGCAGGATATTTGAGGAGAGAAAGCGATCTACTAATCTAACAGATGATCATGATTTGGAGAGGGGAGGAATGAACTTTCGATATTTTCATTTCACTTAACTTCAAGTGGAATCCCTCATCGAATTGCAACAGGTGTCTTTGGAAAGTGGATGAGACACGGGTGGAAAAATGGGAAAGTGATACGGGGAGTTTTAGGAATCAATCTCATGGATATATTGAAGTCCACTTGACAACTCGTAGAAGTTATCCACCAGTCATCATCTCACCCTCATACATTTCGAAAAAGGCATCCTAATTTACTAATGCACAAAGTAATTGAAATATTTTCATTAATTTGGTTTTACCAATTTTTCATCTTTACGAGTTGAAAGCATCCAAAAGGTTAACACCTTGTAGTCACCCAACTAGGTAGGCACGTCAGAACCTCCTTTATTTATGTTGATTCAGACTTCTTATGCTAAATTAATATCAGGGTACAGTTGCTGATAAAATAAGGAAATTTTACTGATGGAATTTTGACCTATAATGTATCGTATGTACGCTACTTTCATAAAGTATTTCATTTACCAAGAGTGTTTATATATTTCCAAAGAAAAGGAAACCAATAAAAGCTGGAATGATGAAAATCGGATAAGGGAGACTTTATCCTGACCTGGAAAGCGATCATATTGATCAACTAGTATGAGTTAGCTGAGAATCAGTCTCATTTGAAATACGGCAGTTTTAATGTGCATAAATTTCGCACTTTGGGAATTCATTAAAACATATCGCAACCTATCAGGACATAATGATATACATATTTTAAATGCATTGATATGCATCCACATATCAAGGTTTGCAAAATAAGACGAAAATTGATAATAGATTAATCGTACGGTTTTATTCCATAGAATTTTACCTTATTTATTTCTAATTATGGAGGCATTTATTTTGATAACTCGCCTCATCGTTACATAAAGTCAATTAAGAAGAGGGAAATATATCCAATACAGATGTGTTAATCGTGGCCTTTAGGGGCGGCGATGTCCTTGTATTTATCTAACCGTTTGATCTAGCCGCGCAAACCAACCTGAGGTCAGTCCTCTCCGAAATGTAACAATTTCCACACCGTTTCCATATTTTGCCTCAAGAATCTGATACCCATTTAGTACCAAATTTTTGAGATTTGTTCAGTATTAAATCTTATTCATGCATTTGGAACGTAGGCTTTTTAAAAATTCGTCTTTATTAAGGTTATGTAATGTTTTCATTTTCAAATTCCGTTCATTTAACGTTACTGGTTTGAGGTAACTGATATAACGATCTCCAGTAGACATACTTTTTTGAAATAGGGACTATTCCAGCTTCATAATTCAAGAAAGTTCTTCAAAGGCTCCACTTTGTTTATTTGTTTGTTTAGTCATTTCTTTGACAATCTACACAGAGACACCCATTATTTTACCCACGCCTTAGATTTACGTCAAAAGCAGAAAACGAGAAACATTCAATATCTTCGTTTTATAGAAGGTGACAGATCACAGTTTTACAATCAAAGAGAAATGGTATGATTGAGAAATGTTAATTTATATATTAGTATTACCGACTACCACTAATATTCCCGTAAAATTCGGTCTAATACGAGCTTGTAAGAAGAAATTGGCCACACAACCAGTCTTTCATTCTCGGCAACCAGCTGTAAACCTTGGGATTTATCCCAAGTCAAGTCTGCTCTGTAAAACGCAAAATAAAGAGAATATATGATCTTCAAATTGGAAATTTCAGTCAAAGCCCGAGAAGAACTTAAACCCAAAGATGAAAACATCAAGATCTACGTAAGGTAATTATTAAGTTCCGCAGCTTCCCTAATTAATACATTAGAACTTGAAAGATATACATCATTTTGACCAATTCTTATCCTTGATACGATCTATTAACAAATAGACTTGCTATTAGAATCATTTGAATATTCTGTTCACTAAAAACGATTATCCACATGACTGGGGTCTAAAGGGAGTTTGTATTTTCAAGGGATCTAATTCGAACCAAAGTGACTACTTTTGTGCTAGAATAAGACATTTTCACTCCTAATTTTAATGTGGTTCAAAGGCAGAAGACATGTAAGATTAATTAAGCTTATTAAGTCCTAGGATAATAAAACTCTCTTACGAATTTTAGGTGGCCTTATAGAGGATTTATCATACCTCTGTTAGGAAGTCAAATCGAATATTTTCAGTACACTTAGAGCGCATTCGGTGCACTCACAAACTCATTCCTCATGTACTGAACTATCGATCGTAGGATTCTACGTCCAGACTTGGATATGTAAGACCACCACTGAGAACGCCATAACTGCCAGTATTGGTTAACCAGTCAGCCAATCGTCCAACCAATATCCAATTCTATATAAGTACATTTACTCACTAGCGGACCGTTAGTTGAGCTAGAATTTTTCTTCCACCCTCTGCCTATTCTCGGGTAGTTGTGGCTCTATTAAGTGGGCAAGTGAGTAAATTATGAAAATTTCATAGAAGCCGTTCTTAAAGCCAAGTGAACTTATTCATGGATAATTAAAAGTTACTGATCCTAGAAAAGCATAGATTCAGTCAAGCAAATCATAAATGAACCAATCGTTTCACCAAACCTCCTTTACAACTCAGAAAGCAAGTCGAAAGAGGGGTCCGGATGTATTAGAAAAAAATAGTTAATTCCAGTTACAGAGTCAAGGAAAATTAATCTAAGTAGGGTCGCCAGATGAGGGAATCGGAGGTTATTCTGAATTTTTTGGATGGAGGAGATTCACGAAATGACGATGAGGGAAAATTTAGTGTGTCGAAAGATGTGGAAGGCTATGACTGCTCCAGACCACTATCAGCACTCTCCCTTTCCATTGGAGTTGATGCAGTCTGGACCAAAGACAGATTGGTAGAAACAGGAGAACAAGCAGATGCAAAGGAATTTGGTGTTGAATTCTCCTTTTCCTTACCTTTTCTCAACAAAGTGACAGGATTCCGTATTCGAATACGTCTCCCGGAAGAATTCGATGACAACATACTTGGCGGCAGAACTCCCAATTTCAATATCTGATCCTCCTCCACAACATTATAAAAGCATTTCATCAGTGTTAGACAATCTCCCAGCATTTCACATATCTCTGTCTTTCTAATAGCCTGCAAAAATAAATAAAAAATCACATAAATGAGAAGTTCGAGAGAATATAAAACTTGGTACGCATTAACAACTAATAAACACTAAGTCAATTACCCCAACACCAGAGTAGATTAGTGTAAAGGTTGAAATCTGTTCGTGAAAATTAGCACATTCTCGATTTGAAGTCAACTTACATTTTCACCAACCATCTTGAAAACGAGATCATACATGGCCTTGGTTCGGTTACTGATTTTAGCGCGACGACGTCGTTCCAAGTATTTCTTTTTTAGCTGAAAAAAGGCGGTATTTGTTGATTATTTCATGCCAAATGGTATATGTTGAAATAGTATATGAGAAACTTATCACTAATCCATAGATTCACCTTTCTGTTCATTTCCCGTTCACGCATTTGATCTGAACTCTGAGTATTTGAGGTCGATTGAGAAAATGACAAAGATACAACGGGGTGACTGCTTACAGTAACATTAGAGCATATAACAGGAAAAACTGGCACTGGATACTGAGAATGCGGCAGAAAGAGAGGCGCACGACTACTAGAATGCATTTCAGCATACTGAAAACGAAAAAATAATACTTACTATCGTGGCCATCCACGAGCTCACCTTTGGCCTAGGCTTGGCCAATCAGTTCTGTGAAACGAATAAACCAATCAGGATGTTAATAGGACTGTGTGTGTAGACAAGTACAATCAAGGGTATATCGTAGCTCTGCTCTCTAGCGCGTTTAAAGTGTAAATTTTAATAAGTTTATTATTTTTATTGGTTTGTCAAATTTACCACTAAGCCTAAATGTAGTATTTATGCCGAATCTAACATATCTGGGTATATTAAATGAATACATGTATTTTCATTTTCATGGTGAAGTTTTCTTTTATCTACTTGAATATTTTGCTTCACATTACCAATATCCTTAGCCTGTCACGAAGAAAAGACAACTAATAGTATAATAGGTTAGGGGACGATTACCTTTCCGAAATATGAGATAAGGTCAATTAGTAATAAGCCTACGCTGTCGTAAGTTGCTCCCATAATAATAGTCTGAAGACAACATGATGCTATATTTTAAGAATTATCAGCCTTCTTAAGTTCTGCAGTGTCTTCTTTATCAAATCTGGTTAATCATTAGTTTAAAAGCTTGTAAAATTCACTAGGACCTCAGGCTTGCACTAATCAAGTTTAATTAATATGGCTTAGATACAATGCACCTGTCAAGTGGACAGGTTCCTGCTGAGCGCCCTTACAACTCCCTAAAGTGGCTTGAGGACACACAGTAAGGTGTTGTCAGGGTGCGACTCCCGCTTGAAGATACGTGATGTGACTAACTGGATCAAGTCCGTTTATGTCAGTTTAACCAGCTGTGTTATCTCACTGTTCTGTGACCTGGATTGAATGAGAGAAGGAGGAGAGAGTGGAATTAGAATCTAACTTTCACAGTGCATTTAGTCCTAATTAAATTTGGCTAAGTTACGCAGAAAAGTACCACTTTTAAAAAGAGGGAAGAATATTTCTTAATTGCAGTCCTTCAAAAATGATGTGATTGCCGCCCAAACCCGGCAAGCGTGAATTAACTCAGATGGCAACTGAAAATTACAATGTATGGAGAGCTTGGTTATGGCATTCATTCATCAAGATGGATTACTCACTCATGGGAATCACCATCTGATTGAACAGATGGGCTTATGATACTACTTTGGACTTGCAGCGATTTTTTTATTCTTTTTGGCCAATTGATCAGTCAGCTAAAAAATTAGAACAGATAGATAATTCCGATTCGTTAATACAGTGAACTGAACCTAAATTACTGAGATTGTGTTGAGAAAATGATACGTTGCAATGATCTTAGGACCCACTTGTTTAAGATTAGCATCTACCTGTCTTGAAAATAAAGAAATCCTACCTATCGATTGAATAAAAATAATTACTTGCATCGAGGTTCAGTATTTCTACAGATTCTACCTCATCGTTTATCTAAAATACGTGTTATATAAGCAAGATCTTTATTTAAGGCCTTGATATTAACCTCGCTTATTGTTAATTGCGAATCAATCCGCATTTTTTTGTAATGCCAATCTGAACAGAAATGTCAATCTTTAACAGTTACTTTTTCAACTCATTTCCCAAATTACCCCCTACGTTTTGATCCGTCAGTGAATGAACAACAGACATTTTTTTCAAATGGGGTCTAAGGTTAACGAAAAGAACCTGAATTAAAGGATATACCACTTATCAGATTCTTACAAACGACCAGGTGGAGATTTCTGACCATTCGCCGAAATCTCCGATCAGCTGTTTTGACAGCCCTGTGACTAAAAAGGAGTCTCAAATGAACGTCTAGGCATATGTGAATTTAAATGTTACTTCTCTGTCTGGACTTTTCATCGCTACTATCACCCATCACTACTCATTTTACCAAATACGCGCTACATTATGGAGTGAAGCAATAAACAATCAGCTGCCACACACGTAGACTTGTAGCAATTGTGACTCTCCACACTTTGAAGTTTTCAGGTTCGATAATTAATGGGTTCTTACCTGGCCACACATTTCGGACACGTGGTGGACTCGAAGGAATTGAATCACAAAGATGTAGATGGTACCTTATGTCACTTTACATCGCCCAGTGTGAGAACGCCCGACATGGGCGATCATTTCCTTCATCTACTTTTTTGACAGGTTTATTTATGAAGCTTGCTAAGGTGCAACATTGAAGAAATTTTCGATTTTTCATCAGTAAAGCTAGGAAATCTCGACGAAAAAGACTTGATCTGCAATCGCAGTGACCTAATGTGAATGTATTAAGCAGAGAGTGGCTAAGAAATTGTGTCATCCTAAAATAAGTTGTGAATAAAATGTACCCTCTATTTAGACACGTGAATTTGAGTCATAGTAACAAGAAAATCAAGGTAATTGTTTCCATTTGTTGCAGAGTGACTACTCATGTATATATATATATATTTTTTCGTGTACCCCAGAGAATATCGATAGTTTGGTCTGGACTTTATGAATAGAGGTATGAAACGCATTTAGCGAGCGTTGATTCCTTTTTAGAAATATAGATTTAATTTTTGATGGCTTTACGTTCGATCATACAGTCATAGTAACCAAATAATCCAGAGCTCTTCATCCAAGGTTTTAGAGCTCAACTTTCATGCATTGCACCTCCATCGGGTATCCCATTTGATAATATCAATAATTTGTTTTATGCCTTCTAAAAAGATGGGGATAGGTCCAGTGCATAGAAAATGAGTGCTAAAATTGCCTAGGATTCGATTAGCTACTCTAATTAGGCATCTTGACATTGGGCTTAAGATTTTCTTCATACGATTTTGATTTGAACTTCAGAAAATCGGTATTTTAAACAAGGCTGAAATAGAGACTAAGTGTTAGTGGAGGGAGGATTTGTCAGCTCCTGAAGTGTGAAGAGAGTGAAATAAATGAAACGATTTTCATACTACATAATAGATTTTTTAACAGACAATAGCTCTCAAAATTTAGCACAGAAATTTACGGCTTTCGTTCTTGTGGACTAAATTTGTCTGCTTATGTGCACCTTCGACAGCTGTCTAAGTTGGGAAGGGGAGATTTTTACGGCGTGTGGATCGATATCTAAGTGTTTGATTATTCTCTGTCGGTGGCGCTAGTTGAATTTTAAAATTATCCCAAAATATATCTCATTACGAACAAACGGCTTCTTAACTAATCAAGCAGAGACAATTCATTAATTGCTATATAAAGTAAGAAATTAGGACATAAGTCTTAAATTTGTCATTTTAAATAAACAAGATATCTCCAATCAAACTGATTAAAACCCTGATAAATTCTATTTACTTATTAATAATGGGAATAAGTTCGTGTTCTCGATGGCTCTTTGATAACACGCATTTAAATGTTGTCAAGGTAACAATTCCCGTGTGTTGAAGCCTGACCAAACCAGCTGGATCAATTTGGTTCATCTTGTTCATCCGGTATGAAAAAGCTGTGTTATTTCACTTTGTGGACACCCAATATGTTAATCTATGTCCTGAGTCGGATGAAAGAGAAGAAGGAGACTAGAATGCTGTCTGCCTCTATGGTCATAGTTAACTTTGCCTAAACTGCACATTAGAACGTTGCTGCTCAAACCGATCAAGAAAGAGCTGTCTCAGATGGTAATCGGAAGCTGAGGGGTTTGAGTGGTTTGCTAATGTCATTCAGTCATGCGGAGGAAGAATGTAAAATTTTTCTGCGTATGAATTAATAATTAGTTTGGTTGTTGCAGAACTTATGAGTAATACATTTGGTTGTAGCAACCCAACTCACGACAATGTGACAAGTCGTTCATTGAAGTAATAGATTCAGAACTAGTTACCATGATGGTGAGACCATATATAAAAATATGTCATTGTTAATAGTACAGGAATTCTCTAATTTTAACGGTCGCTTCGAAATATTACTGAATTCTACTTAATTCGGAAGAATTCCTATATATATATATATATATATATTCAAAAATCTATTTTATCATAGATTTTTAGGATAATACATCTCTAGGGCATTACCAACATCCTGTATACAGTGTTCATGCTCAAAAGTCTAAGTCATTAAATAAGTAATTCAGGCCTAATCTACGATTTTTTCAATACCATTTGGGACGAATATTTTTGCTTCCATAATTAGAAGTGAAGAGAAGAATAATCATTCATCATACATTTGCTAAGATAAGCTGACTGGTTAATAGACGTAGCGGAAATTTAACCGACCAGCTGTTTTAGTGTCCACATGGTCAGAATGTTCAAACAGGTGCCAGGCCTAGTGTAGGCAAAAATTTTGAAGTTCTGAGTCCAGCCTTATCACTCCCCCTTCTTTACCTCGTCAGGTCTCAGCTATATCATGGAATTAATTAACGAACGATTAGGTATACCTCTCCCTCTTGTATTAATCCAGAATGCACTTTTTTCGCTTATTTATTCGGCATCTGCTGACCAAACTAAAAACGAATAAATCAGAAATCTTTACTTTAAGCCTAGTGATTAGTTCTAGGCTCCTTTATTTTTTTACATTATAAACGAGGAAAAAAGATAGTGGATTGATCTTTTAAATATCGGCTTTAGCTCATATCTTTAAATAAGGAATGCGTCATTTAACATATGGGAAGGCTTTGATGGTTTCTTTAATCTACCTTGAGTACCAGCTGAAAATCCAATCCAATCTTTTGAACTTTGGCGATTCTGCTTTTCAGCAAATTAAGACTGCAGTTTGAAATAAGCAATTACATATGAAAACAAAGGGCACATTTTGGCCGAAGAAGTAAATGGCCTTTGAAAATTTTATCCAAAAACAATCAGCATCTACCTTCAACCGATGAAGCAAAAAGATATACAAAAAGGAGTGATCGTAGCAACTACAGCTGTCTATTTTTAAGGTTAATTTTCCACATTTTACCTTGTTTTCCTTTAAATTTAACATTAAAAGGCATTCTCTTTTATCATATTTAACCATATTCATACTGTGTTTGATAATATTTTTCGTTTCCAGAAAAATTTGAATTTAAATATGAATGTTTTCAAACTAAGAACCAATTCAACACATGGAAGTCACATAAAAGTGTGGGGGGGGGGGGTTACATTGAATGCATAATATGTTAGCTACTGTGGTTCTTCACGCTTTGAAGTTTCCCTTCTCATAATTAATGGGCTTCGAGTGTCAAATACGCCCGCCATGGTTGTCATATAATGAGGTCGCGTGGTGAATTTGCAGGAATTAGACACATAAAACAATGATTAGTACCCTGCTTGTACAATCCCTTTCTTCATGCCTTCTGCGTGAGAACGCGTGTCAAGGCGGATGATTTATTCCGTCGGGTTTTGTCACGCTGCCAGTTCTGCGTTTTTTTAAAGATCCCAAACCTGTGAAATAGTTGCCATTACTAACTGTAAGACAGCTGGACCTGAAATTCATTCCTGAATTGGATAACCATGCTCACCATCGCATGGCTGACTGAATGAGGTATCAAGGGATCTATATTTCCCTGAACTACTAACACTGTAAGGTACCCATTAACAATAATTTAGATCTTAACATATATATATTCTTTAGAGCCATTACATTTTATATTGTCTCCTTTTGCAAGAACACATTTGAAAGGTTGACTGAAGATAATTAATTAAGTAAGGTGTATTTTCGCGAATGGTAAATTGCTAGAATTAACCATCGACATTTCTTATTTAATTTTCTTGGTGAAATTATAAAATCAAATCTAAAACTCAAGTATTGAGTTGAAACAACCCATCTTGGCCTCTTATTGGACTTATCATCTTAGAAACAAACTGTTCGATATAAATCGATCATAGATTTTAGAGTGTAACTATCCACCCATTCCGCCTTAGCAGACTGCCTTCTGGATTTAATCGATAATTACATTATCAAGGGTAAATAGGAAGATACTTCTTGTTAAGGACAAAATTCAACTGAAGCTTCTCATACCTAACAGGAAAATGTCAATAATATTTAACTTGGGTAGAAGAAAAGTATCCCGGTGCCTCATACGACCAACTTGCATTTTGCCGTCCCTCTTATTAGCTAAACTTAATTGGCACTGTTGGACATTATTCCAAGGTAATATGTACTGTAATTTTCTCCACCAATGTTTGAAAGGCGTTCACTTTTTCTTAGTTGGATCGCAATAACACATTGTTTTGCACATAGTTCCACAAATGAATATCCAGTGGAACGCTTCATTTATTAAAACTATAAAAATTATGAAGTCCAGAAAACGGCACAAAAAAGGTTGAGACAAAAAATTGTAGTCTAGCTTTCGTTCACACAGTCTGCCCGAGTCCAGACACGATAACTGTCAATAACCACTTAGGTATAGAGTGAAGCGAATCACTAGGATGCGTGGATCGAGATAGTGTCCACATTCTATGTACTATTAATCGATGGAGCTTTACCTGGGAATTGTGGGAAGAAGAGAGGGTTATGAGATGACCATGGAATGCACTCAGACCTCGCAAAAGTACATCAGACGAAGATTACCACATCATTTACTCGCGACGAATAGAACATGAATTCGGTCTGATTAATTAAGAAAAATTTATGGTAAAGGCTTTTATGGCCAGTAAAATTGCAGGCTAATTGCGATGACTAACCTAAGGTCGAGAACAGATTTTGCTAGTACCAGAAATACACTTACTGAGCAGACCGCGTACATTACACGAAGGAACTGTAAGACTACCATTAAGTTTGACCTGATAGCCGCGGGGGTCATACACCAATTACATTCTGGCTGACAACTAGAGCTTTGATCACTAGTATGCATGAAGGACACTTTTCAACGCCGCTGAAAGAGTGACTGAAAGCTGCAAATGTGTGGGAATTTTGGTAAATTAGGTCAAATTTAAAGAGTAGACCCAAACTGCCGCACCAACCAATATTCATCCGATAAATTATCACAAATTTAGTATATCCAATTACAGATGCCATTATTCGAACACTATCTATTGACAAAAACATTTCACTTGGTCGAACCTAACTTACATTTTGGTTTGAATATCACCTGGGTGTTAATTTCCCAAATACATGGAGAGAAGCATTAGAACATTTGATTTGGATAGAGGAACGATATTCTGGGGCCGCTTTGATGGGAAATTTGCATTCTATAACCCTTTTAGTTGACCAGAGTTAACAGGTGCGGTTGACCACCCATTTCACCGAATGTGCATTGATAAGCAGCGATCAAGTAACTTCTGACATAAAACGAACACCTTGATCACTTTGCCACTGTAAAGCAAATAGAAAGTTAAAGTAGAGTATTTGTTTATGTTGTATGAGAAACCCCTTCAAACTATTAGCTTTGTTCCCAAATAAATGCGTTATTTTGGTAATCATTCTCTGTAATTGCGAAGTTAGCAGTTATCACACCGTCTATTTCTTACTAATACACTCTGAGCCAAAATGCTATAATTGAACGAATATATTTATACACTTGTTCTGCGATAGACCTCAAAATTTAGCACAGATATATCCAGTTTTCATCCAGACACGAGGATAGTCAATAACCCTTTAGGATCTGAGACAGGTGAATTACCAGATTATATCTGCACTCGGAAAATTGGTATATTATGGGTCAGTTGAGGTGCACCGGGGAGATTTAGCAAAAGTATCAGATTGTAACAGAAGTTCTGTGCAATTTTTGAGTTATGTGTTTAGAGCACGATT
Source organism: Hymenolepis diminuta (assembly GCA_900708905.1). Classification (NCBI taxonomy): domain Eukaryota; kingdom Metazoa; phylum Platyhelminthes; class Cestoda; order Cyclophyllidea; family Hymenolepididae; genus Hymenolepis; species Hymenolepis diminuta. The sequence goes on along the minus strand of CAADRB010000075.1, from coordinate 282,270 downwards.
ACTTCAATTTATCTTGTTAATGTTGTATGCTTATCTATGCTAATTAACAAAATATTATTTCTTCTTTCGGATCGTGTGATAATTATGGTTATTAATAACTATTTCTACCCCTTATGTACACTCCAAATAAAGAGCATACCAGGCATAATTTACTGTTTGAATCTCATCAAGGGAATACGGCGGGCTCAGCAGCAAAAACACTCAAAGACACTTATGCAAATAATGTTGTGAATGAAAAGACCTGCAGAAGGTGGTTTTCTGCAGGTGGTTTCAAAAAGGATGACTTCAGCCTGAGAGACGAGGGACGAACCGAGAGCAGGGTGCTCAAAAACCCAATCCTGAGCAATTGCAAGTTGCCACCGATGAAAGTCCAACCTGCACTACTGGAGCAGGTAGTAGTTCAGTGAGCAAAACCTTCCACGTAAGCCGCCACATGATCATATATAGGGAAATGAAAAGACTTGATTGGGAAGGTCTCAAAGGCTGGCAAATGGATCTCACATGGGAAATGGAATTTGTCAGAAATCAACAAGCAACAGTGTGTGATTTGTTGTGTTTCACCGCGTTCTCGTGAACTTCAGGCACCTTTTTTTGACCGAATCATAACTAACAGCGACGAGAAGTGGTGGATCCTTTACAACAACGTTAAGCGCAGAAGACAGGGGCCAGGTCAAGACAGTGATTCAAAGCCAATCCCACAACCGAGACAATCCGGAACTGCACCCGAAAAAATGCTTCTATGTGTATGGTGGGATTTGAAGGGGATTGTTTATTATGAATCAATGGGTGACGATCAAGCGATAACATCTGAAGTCTACTATCAGCAGCTAATTCGTTTAAAAGCAGTTAACGGAAGGCAGGAAAACGGTCTTCTTTGATCAACCGGAAGGGAGTGATTCTTCACCATGACAATGCCAGATTCCACACTTCAAGAGTAACCAAAAATCTCCTTGAAGAATTTGGCTGGGAAGTCATACATCATCCACCACATTCTCCCGATCTTCTCTTGCACCAACCCATTTTCACCTTCGCGGGAGCTTGCAGAATCACTTAATGGGACTTCGAAGGCTTAGTTCAAGAGGAGAAGTGGGAATGAAGCTAGTTTCTTTCCGAGTCCAAACTGGCCAAATTCTATGTAGAAGGAATCGGAAAGCTTATGGCAACATGGGAAGATGAAATTAATAGAAATGGTGACTATGTTGAACACTAAATAAATGTATTTTGACAAAATGTTCACTTCAATTCAAATTCAAAAAGTGGGCAGAATTTCTCTTTTAATCTGATACAACCGATAAAGAAAACCACGTCAGTTACCCTGACTAAAATAATTTGGTCTGATTAATGTGGCACTAAATATGAGAAATATTTTGATTAGAAAACTTTTTCCAGTTAAGTCTAATTACCTTAAGCAGTAACCAATTTTAGGTCATTTTAATGAACATATTTTGAAAGTGGTAGCAAATCGCCTGCTGTGAGGATAGGGTGCACATTCCTTCATACTATGTTAAAGTTTGAGCTGCTAACCACAGGGGTCAAAATGAGCAGCATTTGATTGGCAGGTGAAGTCTCAATCGCTTCTAAGCGTGAGGGGTACAAGCAACATTTGTCAGAATTGATGATAGACAACAACAGGTATATTGTATATTTAGGCAAGGTAGGCCTCATTTAAAGAGCTGACCCACAAAATGGCACACTATCACCTGATAAACAGTACTTCGGACGTGGCTTATACAATTAAAGATCATCCACCGTGCATAAGAATAAAGTGTAGTAGGAATTTATCTCATTTACATTTTAGTTAGAAAGTAACTTCTGCATTACAGTATCTTAATAAATAACTTCCTAAGCTCACTAAATACTTGCTTAAGACGAAGCAAAGGCATCCTGGAGCCGTCCTAATGAGAAATTCATATTCTGCCGGCCCTCATGTTGACCATAACTGACCAATGGGGTTGGCTATCACTAGATGAACATCGATCTCCTGTCTTCCGAATTTTACACTTTGACTACCGCGTCAATTTAGAGCTTTTGTCTGCTTGTTAGGTAAATGGACTAAGAAATTCATCCATTCTCCTCTCTACCTTAGGATGAGCCTGAACATCCGCCTTCATCCTCTCCTAGTAGTCGCAAATTTAGCATCCGGAATGGTCGAGGAATCACTAAGGGATCTAAGCACAAGCAGATTATTCCTCAACTCGAATATAGTGCTATGGTGTGGTCATTGAGACAAAATCATTCCCCCTGAACCATCCCAAAATCAGACATTCTGCAACTCAGAATAACCTTTGAAGAAAGTTTCTCAGATTGTGAGAAACATTCCTTATTTCTAAACTTATTCTCATATAAATGCGTTATTAGAGCTCATTCCCTATAATTGCGAAAATAATAGTTGCGAATGTCAACCACATGACTTATTTCGTATAAATCCAGTAAAATCTTCAGGGTTAACAAAATACAAACAGATGGGTGTAAAAAATGATATATTAAAAAACTCTGGTATATCTAAATAAGGTAGAAAATAGTTAAATGCAATGAGGAATAAGTGAGAGAAGGATTAGAGATAAGGTCTCCATAATTGACGTTTCTTTGGAGGTAGTATCAAATCGGTATGGTTCCTGTTGTATTCGATTAGATAGTCTGAACTGGAAGAATTCTGAATTCCTCTATCATTGCACAGTTTAGAAGGACACAGTGAGAAATCCTGAGAGGTCTGACTATTTATATTCGTTGTAATGCTTTTGTAGAATGAATTCAATCTTTTCTTGACTTCTGGTCTTTCATTCATTAGGTAGACCATACTGTTTAAAACCTCTTGGCAGAAGGATAGCATTTCAACCTTTTCAGTTCGCAAGGCTGATTTTTTTACCTATTTGGATAATCAATTTTAATCGAAATAAACTAAGAATTTGAACAGTTTGAAGTACTCACGTTTTCCTTTCCGACTAATGAGAGAGCAAGGTTATGTAATTGAGTGATTTGGTCCGAAATTCGAGCGCGTCTTATTCTTTCCATATTCTGTTTCTTTAACTAGAAGGAAAAGCAGGTTAAATTATTACAAATATGTGTCTTACGCGTTTCGATTCCATTCGATCTGTTCTTCCATTTGGAGGTTGATTTTTAATTTGAGAAAATACTGGAAGCATTTCAAAAGTTAGGAGAAGATGAACGTGCGACTGCACCAAGGGTAATCTTTTAAACTGATGACACCTTAGGTGAACAGCAAGAGCCCCCTATCTGCGTGAGTTGCTATTGGGCGACTCAGTAACCAATCAAATTATGGCACACTTCGCGGTATGAGTATTGGGAATCACGTGCGTCAACCTGAAACTTGGCACGCTTATGCGAACGGTTTGAAAAACTTATACGAGAAAGGGGAAAAATGAATTTTTGAAGGACACCAATTTTTTCCGACTGTGAAGAACTACAGGATCATGTAACTGCGTGGTTTTATGCGGAACTGGATCAGAATTTGTTTATTTAACCGTAGAAAATAATAAATTCTAGGGTATTCTGATTTCCTATCTATTGAGACGAGTGAGATCTACTATGCTTACTCTTAGTCTATTTGAAATTTATTTAGAGGGCCTTTTCAAGATGAAAAAAATTTTTTTTCGTTCGTCTTACGATAGGTGTTTAATAGAGATGAATCAACAGCTAATACGACATGTGAATAAACCGAAAACTGATCAATTATTAATACTTCAAATGCATTCACATGAATCTTACTACACTTAAACAAACGCTTTTCTAAATCGGCACATTGTTATTATGCAACCACCTGTAAGACGTATCTTATTTAGACCGTACGTATTTGACAGTCGTCGAAATATATGGAATAAATGAACAAATAAAGCATATTATTTAATTGCAAAAATGAGACAACGAATAAACTGTTTTAAGTATCTTAAAATTTGCATTTGATCATTCTGGAAGTTATCTAGTTTGCTCGACTTATTTTTTTCTAAAGTAACTGCAAGCATGAAAATTTTGTCAGTCAATAATGTGAACATCTGTCCGAGTACAACCGAGTTCACCCACTGACCAGTTAATAATGCACTTGAATGAACAATGCGCAATGTGAAAAAAAGTAAAACACAGTTTCAGACTATCAAACAGACATATGGGTTATTTCTATGGCCACGTTCAAATTGAGCTTACAAAGCATTCACTTGGAGTTTTTTGTCAGTGTGATACAAAAGTACCTACGAACAAACAAACAGCCTGATAGAAGATGTTCGGGCGTTAAATGCTTGAGAAAGTGTCAAGTTAGTGATACACTATGAAGTTCGGAAGTTGGTTCAGAAGTAAAGACGTCGATAAACTAAGGCAAAAGGACAGAATCAAATCGATTTTTTAAAACTCAAGATAACAGGTTATATAGTGGAGTCCCGAGCGATTTGAGAAACTACAGATGAATTATTATGTACAGTCCGAATGCGAGTCAAATTCTACTCATGTTAAATAGAGAACTGACATATATATTATATGGTTTCCAAAAGAAACCAGTCGTTTCTCAATCTTTATATATCAAAGGGAATATCAGATAACTCGACTATTTTATCGGCCAATTACACAGGTTATATAGACAATTTGAATTGTAATGAATCGGTAAACTTTGTGGAGGTTGTACTTGCAAGTATAGCGTTTCCTTTCCTCCAGACTATAAAATCCTTCACCTGTCGGCCAATTTTCCAAAAAAAACATATTTCTATTGATAATTTTTATGGCCATCAATTCATAAAAGTGTGTCACTTCATCACTTCATCATCATCATTTCGTATGAAGCAAATAGTGTTTAGAAAGTATAATGCACTTGCGACTACTTTCGACCGCCGATTGGCCCAATAGTAGAGCGTACTGGTATAAGCCAATTAAATCAGTTGATGAAACTTGATGAAACTAAAAAGGTAACATAATCTTACATTTTGAATAAATTTGTTCGTTTGTATCTCTTCGAAGATACACATGCTGATGTTGGAACGATACAAAGAAGATTGCTTGGCATGGATAAAATACAAAATTGAGTTCTTATCCCCTCTGTAAACGGCAAGGCCAACATCACAAACTAACCTAGTGGTCTGAGCACATGGATATGGATTTAAATAACGAGATGAACTGCTAATTTGCAGATGCTACAATCAAGCATTTTTCGGATCAGGAATCCATGGGTTGGATTCCGAGATTTGGATTCTGGAATGTCAGGTCTTGCAGCAACGAAAATAATGCTTTTGAATATTATGTACTAACTATCTGAACCGAAAATTTTATCTTACGGTTTTAACTGAAACGAAAATAACAGAAATACCAAAGACTGTATTTATTCCTGGTGCCACTATGTACACTTCTGGACAAATGACCAAGTCAAACCAAGTTGGTAGTGTTACCTTTGTCATTAATGGCTCTCAACTCCAAGTTCAATAATTTGAACCTTTCTTGAACAGATTGGCCGTGATCGTAATTTAAGTCAGTAATAATTCTCTGGGTATTTTTGGCTCCAATTCCTGGAGTAAGAAATTTTATATAGACAACTTGATATGGTGTTGAGAGACATAAAGCCAAACCGTGATCATCATGGGTGATTTTGACTGCCGCCTAGATCCTGATTCTCACAGTAGTTATGCACAGTGGGACGCTTTTCAGACTGCGTGAAGACTATAGGAAGTGGACTATGCCTGCTAAGCTTTGGTGGGAAAAAATCAACCAAGACGACATACTTGGTACCATTCAAGAACTGACCCGAGGTATTGTCCAAGACAAGGTTAAAAGCGCCACATTTCTTGACTTAAGAGCATCCAGAGAACCTGATGCAAACTACTGTTAGTTACTTGAAGTTAAAGACGCAAGTATGGAAAACAGTTGGATATAATGAAGGATTATGGTGACATTGTGAATGCCATTTTGAAAGTTGCTACTCAAACCTGTCAGAAGCACAGTACAGGAATAGAAAATCTAAGCCGTGGTATGAAAAGGCTAAAGGTCTTTTGAATACTAAACTGTAGGAAAAATGGAAATACGAAAACGACAACTATGTGGCCAATCTACTGAATCCTATGCTGCCCTAAGAAGTATAAGAACAAAGTCAATTCATTTATCTTAAAAGCAAAAGGGAATTACACGGAGACTGAAAGAGAAAAACTTCCAAAACTGATAGCCACAAATGAACTCATGGATTACTGAGACGGTCGCGACAAGCTACCAGTCAGATTTTGATAACTCCTAAATGTAATAAGTTCTCTTGGCAGACACTATACCAAATTATTCAAATTCTGAAATAAGTATAATAGCTGGAGACTATCTCGAGATACGAACTTAACTGCTAAAGAAATTCAATTAACCAAATTCCGATTGGGATCACCTAAAAGCCCAGAACTGAGTAGACTAATCAAGTGGAGTGGATATTCATTTGACAAACTCCTACCATGATACTTCCATAATTAGGAGGATGCTGAATGATCTGCATTTACAAAGGAGTTAGAACAGACTGCTAGCTATTGAACTATCTTTTTTCTTGCTATGGTGGTGAAATACTTTGCATCAGTGGTCTGTGAAAGGCTAAACTTCCATACAAGAGGACGCCTATCAAATACCCAACATGGACTTCGTGATAGAAGATCCTTGCTGTAAGAACGGTAATTCAAGAAGCCATCGGTTGTCGGTGCGGAACAGTTCTCATTTTTGTTGGTTCTAACTTGTGCAATCCTATCAAGGCTGTGTGCTCGTGCTACCCTGGAACTTGGTCAATTACATAATATTCCGAAAGATGAATCGAGTGAGCTCATTTACCTACCTTGGTTCCACAGTGAATGACAAAGGTCTAGCCAATGATACTGTAAAAATAAATATAATTTTGGTCCAAAAGACATCTAGTGAAATTCAGACGTATTTCAAAATCGAAATTGCTAACAAATGAAAATCGAGCAAAGATAGTGGAAACGTTTATTGGATGAGTCCTTCTATAAAATTTATTTGCAGTTGTCTATTTTAAGGTGGATGATAATAGATTAAATGCCGTTCAGAACACTGCCCGAAGAATGATGTTGGGAATGTGCAGCCAAAGACAATTGAGCTTAAGGTTCTAGCAGAAATAGTCACCCTGAGAAATCTTGCTGAACAACTGTAAGGCCATAGAGAAGTCGACATATTAGCGAAAGAGCTCTTGAAGTCCCACTTACTAAGAGCAAATACCACTAAATCTGTACATACAAAGAGTTGGTTACTACAGCTTCAAACGGATGGTAAAAGGTTTTGGGAGAGAAATAAGGTGAAGTTGAATGATGAACATTATTGAACATCTACCACAACTGAATAAGAGAAATTAAAAATGTGTAGATTCTCAGTGTCGTCGGCGCTTTGAGACGGCAGTGGCGAATGAATCAACATAGACCCAAAGATGATGTGCCAACTGGTAGACTTCATTGTCCAGTAGATGGAGGGCAATAAAAATTATGTAAAAAAGAATATCTCCAAAATTGTATGAAAACCTGTCACTCAGACTTTTCGTATAAAGGACAGGAGAATGAAAAGGAAGCGCAAGTTTGAGGGAACATAAATCTGAAAAGGCAGCTGACCTGATAATTTTGGAGATCAGTTGGAGTGGGGTTCTTCTGATTCCCTGAATTTCACTTCTACTACCTTCTCTATAATTTTCTCTTAAGTAAACTTACTCCCATTTCATGATCTTTCGATTCCAATGTGTTTGCTTGTTTCTCCATAATGAAGGGTTATAAAGCATTTTAGCTCTACTATGGAAAATAAATAAGGTCCGGAATTAGGTGTGCACCATTGCAGAGATTACCTATAACATGTCGAGAAGTTGCAATTTTTTGGACTACTAGCCCTTTTAACAATTTCAACAAGGCCTACTCAAAGAGTACAAAATAACTTTAACACATCGCGGATGAATAATTTCAAGTTGATGTGAACAGAGATTTTGTTTGCATTTTCATGAAACAGTCCTGGTTTTTTATGTCCTATTTACTAATTTATAATCGCGGATTGATTTACAAATCTTACAGTTTTGGAAAAATTTACAGTTTATTTCTGAAATGAATAAATGCTAATTTTAAGATATACGCAAGTTATCGTTGTCAGAGCGAAAACTTATTCCAGTTCAGTTTAAACTATGTACGTTATAAGGTAAATCATATTAGTTCAAATAAACATTGTAGGAGATAAGCGTTATTTTCAATTATAATGAGAAGAAAACATGAAATAAAATATAAATTTTCCCAAGGGAACAATTTTTTAACTTTCATTGTCTATACGTCTGCTAACTCCTTATAACTCATGAAAGTTAGATAATGAAAAGTAGCTTTTCTCACTTCTCTCTCTTTCTTGAAACGTATCTTCCACTCAATCTTACCTTGTTTAGAAACCTTTTCGGCTTTCACTTCATACAGAACAATTTAGGCAGTTCTACTTTCTACTGACTAACTCAACCAATCGTGGCGGCTTATATAATACAATAGGTCCATTTATTTAAAGATAACATCGAGGGCAAAAAGATGTATAACTTTTGGGTTGTAGTGCTTTAAACGGACTCTGTGAGACTTTATGAGCATCTGTCAGCATTCCGACAGCCTTTACTTGTTATATTTAGTTCTAAAGGTCATATTCAAGGAAAAATCTATAATTAGTGGAGCGGCCTTGAATTTGGAAAATTCGTTGCATAGCCAATTTCTTCTTTACAAGCTTGTATCCGACGCGAAGAAAATATATATATGTATATATAAGACTATCCAGTAATCTCCAGTTTGATAAATTACTGACGATATATTTTCTGCTGATGAAAGGCAAAGGAATCAGTCAGATTTATCTAGATTCGACTTTTGATTTCTACGTTTCATATATTAAGTTAATATTAGTGTATACTTATTAGAATACATAAAGAGGATGATCAATTAGGTGAACTAAAGGCTCATAATTCATCACCTCTAATGTGGATATGCTATCACCTTAAAAATAATGGTTTTTCGAGTTTAATAACAATAGGGTCACAAATGCACGATGAGCGAAAATGAGGACGGTAAAAAAATGTTAAACGTTAAGCAGAATTGGACATCAGTAACATATGAAGTTCGGATGACACAAGCTGCTCTTTGAAGTTTTCAGACCTCTTGTACTTGATGGGTTAGTTTTCACATAATGTTGGCCGATGGAAGTGTCAAAAGATACCTCATGTCCGGTACCTCTTTGTCTCATGCGTGAACGCGTGATGAGTAGGGTGATTTATTTCGTAATCCTGTCAGAGGCTGTAATGTATGAACTTTGTTGTAACACAAAATGCCATAGAAGCCCCAGTAAAAAGTTTTGACAACCGATTGAATATATAAAACAAAGTGATTAGTGAGAATTAGTAAATGAGTAAGCCAAGTCGAATTTCCTTTTCCAAAATTATTGCCCCAAGTAAGGGCTTCCGAACAATGAGTGTCAATGGTATCATACTCTTTGAACTTGATAAATAGTGAAAAAATGTTTTAGCTGCTTAATAATCGATAGAATTCCGAAAATTCAGTGCACAATATAATTTGTTAAAAATAAGAAATTTGTACCACCGAAAATGGACTTTTTGATTTTCAGGTATTTCGATTCTACACCATTTATTATTAATAACACGTGGCGAAGACAAAATTGATAAATTCCAACTCCAGATAGTATAAATAGTTTACTTGAGGACATGAAGGCCAAAGGGCAGGGAAATTAGTAAAATTACAATTTTAAATTTTCATTGCGTAAGTTATATCAGAAAATGACATGCCCGTTTGGCATACGCTCTCGCAGTCTCACAGTGGTTTGAGTCTAGCCACGAGCCTAGACAATGATTTCTCAGTTAGAGGGTGGGAATCACTTAGGGGTAAAGATCGAAATGAATTCTCAGAGTACGAGTTTTCCACGAAATGCACTCAGTTTATGCAATAGTACACCAGATGAAGAAAATTAACTTAACAATGGGTTTGGTCAATGAGGCTTGCGAAGGGTATGTAGTAGAAAAAATCTTAAAAATGTCTTCAGATTTGGTACACTATGCATATTAAAGTTGCATATCTAGAGTTGTTTGTCGCTAAGTAATTGTGAAGTAATTAGAAAATGGCCCGCTAATTCTAGGTTTGAATATCAGCAGTGATCCTTGTCAGGAAAGACGATCTGATAATAGACAAACTCAAATGAATAATAAAGTCATTTGAGTCAGATATTTTGTCCTAGTTATTGAACTTACTCAGAGAAGAATATACCAGCTCTTTGCTTGGCTAATACTGCGCTAAACTTCCTTATATTTTTGCTGTAAAACAAAAATTTTGATACTAATATTTCAACACATAGAAATTGAAATTCAATAAGAGCTGTATAGCTATTATCAATTTCGTAAAGTATGAAATATTCGCGTTTATTTATGTTTTTATTTCCAAGTAGGCTTAATTTATCAAAGCTCGTCCTCTGTAATTACAAAGTTGATAATTACATTATTTCTATTTATTTCTAAAGTATGTGATTTTTAAGTGAATACTGGAAGGATATCTCTTTTTCTTTTCTTAAAGTGTCCATTTTATGCATAACAAAAACAAAACCTTTGCTTTTCATTTTTTTATAGATAGAAACAAAGGTTGTGCATTACGTTACGCCTCTTGCCACTGGTTATCTGGTAATCTCAGCAACGAAATCTCATTCCTGAATTTTTGAATGCAACAATCCACATATCGCACTTTAACAGAGTTCTATGGATTAAATCGATTATTCTCCCGAGGTTTAATCTATTCTATTTTTGCTATTTTTGAAGTTTTTGGTCAGAAATTGAAAAATATGAGCCAGCTGTTTTTTAATGCTGTGTCTGCGGATAAAATATGAAGCTGAAGAATTGCAGCGGAAAACGTATATAAATTATGATAAATTTAACCTATCAAATAATGTTAAAATGTTAACGCATGATAGGTGAGGCAGAATGTTACGTTCGAAACTTTGCGCAGACATTTCTAACTTTTGTTTACACCGTCTGAGTTGGTCTAGCCCCAGGGAACATTCATTTAAAAAAAAGTGCCCATGCCTTACCTATATTTTGTGCACCTACTTACTGATACCTCTGTCCTACTTTTCAGTAACTTATCAACAAACAAAGAGCCCGATACCGTCTTATTGCACTTCATTTCGCCTGTGTCTCGCCCCGAACTGACCTCGCTAAGTAATGACGCCTCCGCCTTCTCTACCAATTCTGTTCAATATTCCTTCTTTCTTTTCTATTTTCTTTACTTCCAGTTGTCCAATAATCCTGCGATCATGGTTGGCTCTTGGTCTTTCATTCGGAAAGGCTCATGTATTCTGCTAGTCATTAGATTTATGATTTAATATCTAGCCTTACTGTGATGCGACCCCTAAAGTAGAATTACTATAGAGATTAGATCTGATTAAATTGACACACACTTGGCAGTATTAAATTAATAAAGAAATCAAGTTATTACGTTAGTGCTATGCCAAACATGATTAAGCATATTTCCATTGATAATGTTGAATAAGTGAAAGAAAAGTATATTCTTAATGTCCAAAAATTTTCAATGTGGTACGGAAATGATATGTCACTTTAAACAATGCTAATTATTGAAAGAAATTTAACTTAAAGTCCTTGCTTTAATTAAAATTTATTATATTTAACTAATGAACATTTCCCTTTCATTGGGTAAAAAGGGGAGAATTAAGCCTTCACAATCCATTGTCAGATTCGAAATTAGTAAGGTCATAATTGTTTAAATGAAGGAATTAAGTGTCTTTAAGCACTTTGATTAAATCGCAAATTTCAGCAAATTTAGATTTGTGTAGATTTTTTAAAATTATTTCGAAAATAGTAACTTAACTTACATATGGTTTTATAATGTAATAATTTTACTATTAATGAAAAGAAATCGGATTCATATTTTAAACAAGAAGAAGGTTTTAACAAAGTCATGTCTAAGGTGAATCACTAAAAACGTCAAGGAAGTTTGTGATTTAATCGGGTTATCGGGGGAAAGCATCCAAAAACGATGAATCCCGTTTCTAAAATTGTAAATTACCACTTCTGGGAAATTCAAGCACAAAACGCTGGAAGACATGACGGCCAAATGTATGTATATGCTTTCAGAAAAGTAAGTGATGTTTTGTTGTACTATTGGCAAGCTCACTGCACTACAGGCATAACAAACAAGAATTTCAAATGCTCATTTTCCATAAGCTGTAAGGCAAGACGCCACAGCTTAGAATATAATACGCGATGTTGACGCTAAATTCAATACGAGCCTCTCCGGACGACCTTTCGAAAAAGCAGCAAACATGTAAAGAAGAAACAATTTCCAATCCCATGTTTCCTTGAAATATCTCCTCCCATCTCTAGTTATGCGACTACTTGTTGCAAAAGCATTATGTTTACCATCTTTTTAAAAGAACGCGAAATTTTTTCGTTATTGTAAAATGCTAACGCTCGGCTTATTTTCATTTAGTATGGGTTTTTTTAAGATCGCTAATTTGTTATAACGTATTTTATTACTATATTACATCTAGTAAATATAAATTCGAGATTCAAGATCTTGCACAGTAAACTTTCGAAAAGATATTGACAACATGATCTTAAGTAACTCTTAAATTTATACAATGTTTTTTTACTTAAAAGGATTATGTGTAGGCTAATCACAAATTCCAACTGTAAAGTTCTCTTTTCACGACAATCAACTTTCTTTATTCCAACCATATTTCACACACATTATCATTAATGTATGCTTTTATTTAGCACCATATTATATAAAAAGCAAATTGACTTGATAATATATACCTCAAGCTTGCGATGAAATAAGTTTAATCAGTGGTACCAAAAAATGATACGAATCAACTGATTAAAATGAATTCAAGTTGTTTTATATCTTAAATGGTTCGATATTAAAATTAAAAACAAGATCAATAATTACAATTCAAACCAATCATGTGTAATATATGTGGTATAGGGCGCCACCATTAATGGCGACGAAACCTGAACTAACTGCAAAATAACCAGTTGTGTATATTTTTTCCCTTTTATATGCCAATCACAAGATTGAACTTAGATGAAACTGTGACCGAGGGACAGCCAAATCACAGGGACGCCAACCGCGAAGAGGACAAAAAGGCCTAAGTGATAAGAATTAACTTCAGAAGCTCACGTTTAGGTGCTTCTCCCGGGATTCCTGGTCTCCATCTCCGTGATCTGAGCGACGAGCGGAATAATCCCATCCACCCTCTCTCCCCTCTCGGATAAAAAAGATTGTCAATACTCGTCAATAAATTCTTTCTGACGACCAGACGTCTTACGCATGCTTATAAACGATTCTCAAGCTAAAATTGAAGGTTGAAGAAAAATTTAGATTTTTATTTAAGTTAGTCCTCTAATAGGATTTACATACTTCTTTTCACAAATTATTATTTAATTATTTACAAAAGCGCACTCAAGTAAGATGATTTAGGCACAATTATGGCAAAATGTTTTGCCCAATTTATTTTCAATTTTCTAGGCTATATTAATTTCATGATTATTGGGAGTTTCAAAACTCGCTTCAACCGATCAATAGCTTAATCTCTGTTCTTGCAACATTTTGCTGAAACGTGAAGAATAATGAAGAATGATGAAAATTATTTTTATTTTTTTTGGCTACTATGTATTTTATCACATCGACTCAACAAATAGCCCAGAACTCGTAGACGTCCTCATTGCTAATCGCCAAGTTGCCGATTGTGAGATAACGTCATGTTAACAAAATTATACAATTAATCCATTTAAACTAAAATACAATATTTGTGCCTTGTTAACAATTTTGCATGTTTCATGCCCTAAAAGACTTATTTGTTTTCGTTGAGTTGTACGTAAAATATTTTTTACATAAGATGAAAGTGTGGCAATTTAAATTTGATTACCCATTGGCATTTTGATGTGCCACAGTGAATGTTTGGTAATATCCTACATATTCATAAACAATAATAGATTTTGTAAATGAAGCGAATAATTAGGCTGCACGATCGAAGATTAAATCACTTTATTTTCATTTAATTATAATTGAGAAAATTTTAGCTGGAGTTATTGTTGATTATTTTAAAGGGACTTCTTTTGAGTTTATCAGTTTTATTTATGATCTATTGATGCAGATTGGCAGTATTTTCATTGAGAACCGATAAATAACTGTATACTTTGCTTTTTTATGTTTTCCCTTAAATTAGAAAAAAAAATTCAACAAATATCTTTCTTGCAATGATTTTTAGTAAAATGAAATTAATTAATGAATCTCAGGTAATGAGCTGTCTATTGGATGAAAATAAGCTCACTTTACTTTAATAACGAAGCTAAAAACAGGCTTGAAACCAGAATATTTAATTTTTGCTTATATATGAATAATATAAAGTGAAGTGACAAAAGTTATGCTCCTTCTCTTAGACAGAAATACATCATTTACTTCTCAGAGCCTTAATGTGTCTACATTTAATAATAAATACAGTTGAATATACTAAGAGCAGTATATATATATATATATATTTGCAATCATTAATTTATCTTTTAATTAAGAATCCTACTTTGGATTATGATGAAGAAAATTTAAAGTTACAGTGTACCACACTATACTATCCAGATGGAATCTTAACAATGTCTCTTTCCAGCTTAATTCTCTAAGTCCTCCAAAAATAAAAGGCAAAAATAGAATCTTTTCAAATATATAATTTATTATATAAATATACGTGATGGAATATTTTTGGAGGAAGAATCGGATTTTTTACGTCTGGTAAATTATCCTTTTACTTTTGTCTTATTTAAATTGGTCAGGTTAATGCATGTGACCTTAAAAAGGACAAATATGTCCGAAATTATCACTTTTGCTGACTATAAATCGCAAAGTTTTTCACCGCACGTATTAGATCAACTGAAATTTTGAAGTGTATCACTGATAATGTATTTATATCTACTTGATAGACATAAATTAATTCTATTTATAAAATTAATCCGGACTTTATAATAACAGATGTATATTAATAAGTCAAATTCAAAATAATTAAAAAAAACACATTTTAATTGAGTAAAAAATCAATCTGCAAATAAATTCAAGCCAAAACTACATTTAAACAAGATATACTACCATGGGGGTGTTTTGAGTAGGCTTTCAAAATATTTGTTATGATTTATGCAAACCAATATCGCACAACTTTTTAATGAATCGCATTAATTATTTGCTAAAGGAAATCAATTATTTTTTAAGAAAAGTTGCATACACTTTGTATAATGTACTTTACATTTAATATATGGGTTAAGTTTATATAATTTATGTCAATAGGGATGGTTAAATCTATTTGTTGGTCAGTTTGACTTGCGAACAGTCAATAATTGTCAAACAAATTTTCTACACTCTGACTGCGTTATCCGCTCTAATGCTAATATGATTAATAATTAATTAACACACGTAACAGACAGATATTTCCCGTGTAATATGTAAATAAAACGCTAAACCATATAATTTATGTAAAGGATTCTCTGGCTTATAGCTTGGAAGATGTAGATGAAAAACCAATTAATTTAGTTCCCATTCCAACTACTTGAATTCAGACGAGAATGAGGAAGGGCCGATGATAGAAAGTTCAATCATCAATCAAGTTCAAAACTGAGAGGTTCAGCAGGCTTATGATAAAGAGGCTGTAATGCGGACAAAGGAAAATCGATAAATTGTATAAAATTCAAGGGTTGATTCATGCCATAAAATTAATAACCGATAGCGATGACATGAAATAAATGCATCATTTATGTCTGTAATGATAGCTTTCCGCGTAAACTAATAAATATATAAAGTGACAAGATAATCAAAATTCATAAATATCCAAGAAAGCACCAAGTTATTGAAATATAAAAAATAAGGAAATCATTCATTTGTGTGCGAAGATAGCGAAGGATAATTACATATATTCCATTAAATAAGAGAATATTATGAACTGGCAATCGAAATTTGATAATGAAATCCTGTGTGATTTATGAAACTGCAGGCGAATGTTTACATATAATTAGAATCTCAAATTAAATTTGATTTTCAATCCTTCCTACCTGTATATCATGTTTTGTGTAGAAATGATTACTAAAATGGTTATTTGACTTGGAGGACAGAGAATATATTATAATTAAGCTTACTAATATTTTTATGGACAGTTGAATAAATTTATTTATTATCTCTCCAGCTCTCCACATCCTGAGCTTGACTCTTTCAATATAAAAATCACTCCGATATCATAGTATAATCCTCCAGTATAATGGCCCATTTTAATTTGCACCAAGTCCTTTGAGTATGAACGACAATTTAAAAATTTAATGTTCAAGGCCTCTGAGAAAAAAGAACAAGGGTAATGTTTAGTCCTTGTTCTTATAATATTTCAAGGACTACTACTCTCTATTATTTGTGGTAATATTCTTATTTGAAGGTTATTACGAATTTCTTAAAAGCATATTCGGGACACTCCGACACTAGCGACTATGTAGACCCGCTGCCCCACTCTTCCCTCAAGTCTCCTACATGACATTAGGGTCACTAGTTATGGTGACCACAGAGTTCACTTGAGTACTATCCCTATCCTTGTAACTCTCTCTAGAGATATACAGACGTTAAAATTATCGGTAGTTGAGATATTTGTTATTTGGGGTAAAGGTGGTATTGAATAACTATGGGGATACATAGTCAAATGGGTACAAAGAGCATTCTTTTTAAACAATCCATTTTACGAAAAACTCATTTTAGTCATTATTTTATTTTTAGAATGGGTAATTCGTTCTGATTTCTCCACCTTTGGAAAAAAAGTGAATTGAAGCGGTATGACCGGCCATCAAAATTAAACAACCGGTCAATAGGTACTGAATAATGTAAATAAAAAATCGCTCAGAAATTCAGAGAAGACTTATGAAATCCAAATTACGGATTCAAACTATTCGTTAAGTGAATATTCATTTACGATCAGGTATTTTGATTTTGAATAGGTGGTCTTATTATTACCCACGATCACACAAATAATTTACGATTTTCCAGTGAGAAGCGACTGAAATCGGCTAACTGAAAGTCCACCAAAGGATATGGAGTAAGGGATTAAAGAGATACCGAGAACAACTCTAAGGTATCAATAAGTCATATTTCAACTGATTTTCGGATTCGGGTTGGTCGAAATTTACAAAATAGGTAAAATGTTGTTTAAGTAAATATAAATTTTTTATAAGTCACTAATAATTTAGACGCAAAGTATAAATATTAATAATTAAAGATGGAATTAGTGCCACCATTATAGCTCAATCAAATTCAAATTTGCGTTTTCACTACCAAATAAATTGAACTTGCTTGCAAAATGCTTGCCCAACAATTTTTGCAACAATAACCATATTCATACCATACTTAAATTGTAAAAAAATGGTTAAAAGTTTTAAATTTTTATTTTTGTACAGATTAAATTTAATTACACAAATATCTTCCTGTACTATTCAATGATAAATCCTTAATAGGCATATGTAAATAAAGGGTGTTTAATATTATAAGTTGTGTACTAACAATTATTTTGCACCGAGACAACTAAAATCTTTTTAAATTAAACTTATGTAATGTTGTAGTGATTTAAGTCTGCCCTCCCTTACCATTATGCCATTGTGGCATTTACCCAATTACGTGGGCAGCTACTTTCCCATGTTCGTTATTGGTCAATTTATGGATGTATTCACCTCATTGGCTAAAGTGACACCATTCCGTTTCCTATATAATAAACTGCATGACATGTATAAAAGCCTGCTTGTTTAAAGTACCACCATTACGTCCATGAGTGCGATACACTAACTTATTTACATTCCGGCAGTTTCACGTGTAATCCCCATAGTCAATTCTTAGAAATTCTAATCTTATTTGTTTGTATTGTGTTGCTCCAATACTACCACTATTGAAGCTGTTAATAGGTAAAATTTCAATTACTTTACTCAGTTTTTAGTAATAATTCAAAATATAACAGGGAAGTTATCAAATATCCTAAGTTGCAGTTGGTCAACACTACCAAAAATGCGACTGAAGATTAATTACGCAAAACAAAGAGAAGATAAGGAAATAACATCCCGAGCTAGCTCCTGCAATTATCATTGAATCGAAACCATTTTCGAAATGAAGATCTTTCTTCAAAGCCGAAGACGAACACGGACGCCTTGAATCAAAAGAAAGGAAAGGGAGAGGTTTCATGAAAAAGGGAAGGAAGCCATGATAAGAAAGTCGAAAGGACTTCAAATGAACTCGAAGAAGGAGTTCTATATGAAAGGTAATAAGTTTCGCTATAATAATGAGAAATTGTATTTTTTCTTCTTCTGATTTGTATATCAGCTTGTTAATAGTAAAAATGTACAAAGAAAGTCTATAACTGCATGATTAACAAGCTGACAGCTCCACCGAAAGTTCTCATTTTTTAACATCGAGTGTATTGAATCCTTTCGGTACATGTACTTCTTAATGAACATCTCGCATTAGCAAGAGTGATGCTAAGTTAGTCATTAAATTTAAACTCAATTAGTAGGTACTAAATAGTTGCTAAATCGTAATTTAAATTTAATTTATTGGTTAATCTTTTGCGATATTTTGTTTATTTGGATCTTTAAAATCTTCTTCCGAAACAACATCTAATCCCGCAAATGACCTTTTCTTCTGAGAACTTATGGAACTCTTAGTAAAACGAACTATCTTTTAGGTCACCAGCCCCCTTTACTGCTGAGGAATTGGACTAGTTAGGAAAGAAAGCGCGCACAATGCAGTTAGGGAAAGCAGATACACCCATTCCGGCTTCTGACCTTTGGCAAACTAGGACAAGTAATTTAACAGAAAAAAGCATTAATTGTTAGTCATAACACACCCTTTGTCTGCCCGAAACATGTTAAATTAGAACATTTGAACTTTCAATCTTGTAAACTGATTTCGCTATAGGAGATTGCGATCAGTAAATTCAAATGTTTGAACATAATATTTGGAATTCAGAAATATACTTATTTTGTCTAATATTTATTGCTTGTATCTGTTGTAAAATAGGCCAGTCTAGTTTTAGATACTATGATCCATCAATCCACTAGATATGGCTAGGCTGTATTTGACCCGGGGAGAGAGAAGAGAAGGAATTGCATTTACTCCTAAGCACACTATTACTTTTAACGAAACCATTTACGGGAAGAATATGATTAGCGATGGTACTGATTGGAGGAGCTGTTTAGATATTTGGACCCCACACTGATTAGGGTTATAAATTCTTGTGAAACCACCTGGTGCGTGAATTACGCATCCCATGCTAGTTAATAGACTCTGCGGGTTTATTCTGTCGGCCTCGTGTCATAAACATAATTTAAGCAAATACCCTAAAAATTAACTTGAAATTTCCAAGAACTTTTATAGAGATTTTAAGAACACTTAACCTGGGAAGAAGGAAAGATTCACCCTCTGCCGCACATTTTGTTGTCCAGAGTGA
>CAADRB010000075.1:246771-262335 GCA_900708905.1 Hymenolepis diminuta | reverse complement strand
ATGTATATTCCGTATGTTATTGATGCCTGAAACTTTGATTGCATTTTATGTCAATGCCTTGTAAATTAGTGCTAAGATTTCCATGCCGATCATTTCAAATCTTTAGCTGACATTTCATTCAAATTCAAGTCAATAAACTTAAAATATTAGGTCAACTACTCTTAATGGCCTTTGTTAAATTGTAACTCATGAAAAATGGAAAGCATTATATGAAATCGGCATAGATAACATAATCCAATGAATTGAAATAAAATTAATATTATCATGTTTCGCATTTTGCTGAAACTTAAAAATGTTGATATCTTATCTCTTCTATGATAAGACTAAGCCGCTGAATACTATGCAAGAAAATGAAATGAGGTGATAGGACCACTATCATGATTAAAAAATACGATCAATAAACAGTGGACATCGACGACAAGCATTTACTGCAATCTAGGAGACAAATCATTAAATTTGAATTTCGGAACGTGAACTGTTCACCTTGTAAACATTGTGCACTCCAAGTCCAAAAATCGAGTAATGTCTCTTGGGTATCTTGGCATTACTCTCATCCTCTTTTTTGATCTCATACCAAAATCATTTTTTGGACTTTTTGTTAACTGATTTCAGCTGCTTCCCACACTCTTTTATTACTGCGGGTATTAATTGGAACTTATATAAAGTTATAAATTATGAGTTAGTCCAGTTTTTTGTAGCTGTTAAGTTAAAAGTATCCCATATAGTAGTAGCAGCCGGCGAATGCTGTGTAGAACCAAATATAACCAGATATTACTGTGATAAACTTGAGTATGTCATAAGTGCTTATGAAGTGTAAATGATTGTGTGAAAAGGGGTAAAGAAGAAAGGGAGAACAGAGGAAGTACCTATGAGGTAAAACGATGGAAAAGGGCACTAATTTCATCCTTAAATGTTCCTAGGTAAAATCCTGAAGAATTATTAAATCGCTAATTGTGAGATCACCACGTCAATTGATAAGATTTTGATTTCCTCTAATGTATAATAAGTCAATAGGAACTTTCGATTGTAATGTTTACATTTTTATGACATTTGCTTCCATAAACATGTACCATGTTCATCGATTTCTCATTGAACTATCCTAGTTTCCCACCCCCCTCCCCGCAATAATAAAGCTTTATTCTAATTTCTCGTTATCTCGCTGTCGTTTAATCAACTTGCTTATCGATTTGTTCAAGTTGTGGAAAGACCACAATTTGAGTTTTCGTATACAACTCTGCTATTCTTAGATTACTAATAAAAAATCGGACACCTTTTTTTGTCCCTTTCAAAATACAAACGTCCTAACGCATTTTCTGTTTCCTTCTTATCGAATTGTGGTAAAATTCGAAAAGTAAAAATGGCAATAGTCCGGCAGATTTTCCTCAACTTACGTTACTGACTCCAGAGCCTAGACATGGTATCAGTGTGGAGAAGTTGACATTCACTAGGTTGGTTAAAAATTTGTCGGTTAAGACAGTTTTTTGACTAATCAAATTATAAGAAAACAAAGACGAGGTTATTTTGATATGGTGCGAGTGGCGACTAATTGCAAACAATTATTCTCTACTTAGTTGGGCTATTAGAGCTTTATCCAGCCAAGTTGTAGTTCTTTGATTATGTTCTTTAAAACTAAAATTGGCAATTATTTATTTGCTTATTGGCTAATCTCCACCCGCTGTTTTGATTGGTGGAAAAAAGTTAAAGTGAGCAAGGGAATAAATTGGTACCGACATCCAAACTCTTCGCATAATGATTAAAATACTAGATTCTGCTGCAGAAGTGCTTCTGATGCTTCTCCTGATTAAGTAATTTATTTGCTAGTGAACCTTTATTAATCCATAATAAAGATTTGCATAGATGGACATTGGTTTCATAATCTCTGACTTATGTAAGTTTAAGTTAATGCATTTACTCGAAGTGTTTTAAGTTACTCATTTTGTCAAGATTTAAAGTTTGATGTTGCATTAATCTAGATCGGCTGCGCAATTAATCAAACCTAAATAGCGCATTCTAGGGTTTTAAAGGTCAACATCACTAACACTATACATCAAAACTCCTATTTAGCATAAAATGAATCTGTCGTATCAAACTAACTACTTTTATTTACCTCTGAAACAGAAGTTTTTTAGAATTTATGCTCCATTTGAGGATCAAAAGCGTTTCAATTAACACTGAAAATAACCTGTTTGTGATTGGTTAGTATATCGGTGATTCAGAATAGAGCCGAACTTACGCACATACTGTTACATCCAATCACAACACTGCGCACATACTGCGCTGAGACTGCCTAACTGCGCAAGCCTAACATGAGCAGCTTGTTAAAGATAAGGTCATGGTCATATATTACTTTTCGATTTAACGGAATTTCTGACTTGTCAACCAAGATGATTGGAAGCATTAACTAAGCTATAATGGGAAAAAGTAATTTAATTAAAATCGATTGTTTTTTTGAAAATGAGTTCTGAGAATAAGGGCATAATTAAATTCAAAAAGAGTTTTTCAAGAGAGATTTAATAGTTGCATTTTAATTATTAGTTCATAGAATGCTTGTCTGCAATATCACATGGGATAACAACACATCATAGTACCAACGCATCTTGATTCATAGGTCGGCTCAGTCTAGATATCCACATAGCGGCTTACAAACCAGATAACCACTTTCCACGTACTCTAGTTTAAACCTTGCACACGACTTCACTTTCACTCACGTAGTGCAGACTCTATTTCATACAACTTTCACTTTTCTTCCTCTGAGATCGTTCAGTACACCGTTGGTTCATCTGCTTTGGGAAAAGTTATTATCCTATTAGTCTAACTCGGTCAGAAACTAAAAGTTGTTTTAATTGAAATTAGCGCTACTTTAGCGTCTTTGGCAAAGCAATGACCTGCTGTAAACGCTCTATTAGGAAATCCTCAATTCTGCTAACGATTTTCGGCGTTTGTGCTAGTTTGGAATGTACCAATGAGTATCTATTTAATGACCTCTGACTTGGCAAGTGGGCATGGTGACCGCACATATTAATTAAAACAGTTAAACTAACTAGTGTGCTGTGGCGCAATGGTCACACGTGCACGTATCTAAAGGTAGCAAGATCAATGCACACCCACCGGTGCACATCCACTGATGTTGATGGCCAACCCCACTGGTTAATTCTGGCTAACAATAAGAACAGTAGAATGCTAGTTGCTCATAAGAACGGCTGCAAGATACCCTCCCTCCACCCAGTTTAAGAGTTGGTAACGCTTCTCCTAATGGACTCATTAGACCAATTATTCATCAGAAAATCTACTACCTCTCCATCTGAATGGAAATTGACCTCAGCAAATGGAAAGACGAGATTAAAAAAGATTAGGGAAAATTAACCCGTTTTCTTATCGTAAATATCTTATTAGCTCCAAAAGTTAGCCAAATCAGCTATTCCAAGAAATAATAATACCCCAGTGTACACAGACTCTGGTGGTAACCAAGGTGACTCATGAGCAAAGAGATCCTAGGACATAGACTGCTGAAGATATGATGAGCGACACACCAGAGGACGCCAGAGACCCAGTGTGAAATTACGAACTACGGGAAAAGTAGTAATGCTAAGGATAAAAACTCAAATGCATTCTTACAATCTTTAAGTCTAAATTCATCAAGTTTCTTCAAGGTCGCTTCGCCCCTATATTATCAAATACTTTAATTTTGCATTCATAATTAGGCTCAGAATAACAGAAGCAATAATCTAACATTTTGCATCCTTACTGACGTTCAACTAGTCACTTTGATAATCGTAATAAAATAGATATTAAGTAAGTTAATATGTACAAATGTAAGTATGAAAGACAATATGATTGGTTCTAAAGCCACAATCCAGGAAAGTACAGGATATTGCTATCCTGATGCTGGAAATCAGATTGGATCCTCAGTTGTCGTGAAGGAAATTTGACACCGGGTTCAAGGAAGTACATCCAACCTTCTGAATCGATCACGTAAAGTGTGGAGTCGGCAGACGATTCAGTACTGTCCATTGTGTGAACCGTTGGTCTGGAAGAAGGTGGAGCGAAAGACAGAGCAACTATTGGACAAGGAGAGGGTTGGTCCAGCTAGAAAGAGGGTAAATCCAGTAAGAGACAAATTATAAACCGGTGTGTGTTAAAAAAAAGGTTTTTAACTTAGAACGAAGTTTAGCCTTCCTCATCCTGAGTTCTCTTTGTAACACAGAATAGCGAAATCCAGTTCGATTTCAATATATTTTAGTCTCTCAAATCCCAAGCCAATTTAGAAAAGCCTTCTTTAAAACTTCTTTTGAGTAGAATTTTGTCACCTCTCTCCCTCACGTTCATTAGCCAAACGTAATCAATGTTTTTGGTCATTCCACTCACGGACTCATGACCTCTAACTTTGCAGACGAGGACGCTAATTGCCTAATCACCAGCGCATTATAATCTCTCGATATTTGTGTTACAAAGAACCAACATAAAAACATCAAGCCACGACAACGTAGGATTGAGGGCATGCAAGTGGATTTAAGCTTAGAAACAAACCTAGAAACCACTAATTCGAAGCAGCCAATCTTCATATGAAAAACAATGATTGGACGAGTCGATAGAGGATGACAGCTTCAAAGCGTCTTCGTACTGTTCTATCTACGCAAGCGATTTCACTTGCTCCAATAGTGTTTGGCTGGTCCACAAGTCTACTGTCTACTCAAGTTTCAATTGACTCACCTGCATAATCGAGATAGTGTCAAGAGTCCAACTGCTAAGCCAAACTAGACAACCGTTGGGACCACCAATGAGGATACATCCTACATGATAACCTCGGGTAGGCGAGAAGATGATTGGCAAATTTTCTCGATTATCACAACCATGAGGTGAATTCATCCTCGTAGTGACTCCAATCTCCGCTTGAAAATCTAGGATTCTACTTGAGCACTGTCGACAGTCGGCTGTGAAGAGACCAATCCAGATTTCTAAATCACGAAAAGGGGCTATAAGTGTAAAGAAGCGTTAGGCATATTAAGTTAGAGTAGGTGAATAGTGAACTAGCCAAAAGATCCATTTGGTCCTGATCGAGTCACAACAAGATCTCCCGATTTCTGGTCGAAAGCAAGGCCGCATACTCTCCCAAAGACAGCACAATTGTCATCCATATTGAGGAGGGTAATGTACGCCATGGATACCATATCCCAGATAACTACCCGGCCCTCGGCATCACCACTAGCTATCAACCCATACTGAGGACAGACGTCAAGGCAACTGATCGAGGCTCCGATGTGACCGATCAAGCATCGCCAACCCGTGGATATAGCAGACGATGAAAGACTTGGCCTCTTCGATCTCTGAGTTTCAGGTACTTGTATGTAGTTGATTAAATATGGATGCTCATTGTGTATAGATCGATTCTGATTTAACTGAAACAGAGGGACAGTTAAAGTAGAAAGCAGATAATCGAGATTTCACATAGTCTTCGACAAAAAACAAACCTCTTCATCAAAATTATCACGAGAGTTAAATCCACTTAGAAGCTCTTTGATGGTTAAGATTCGAGCATACAATCCACCTGTAGAAGAACCAACCAACAAATGAATGACATCGGGTTCAGATATAACCCTTCCCGTAACATTTGGAACAACTAGAAATGTTGATGCTGATTCTGAAAACGACAATGATAGATTCATCGAATGAATTTCGATTCCGTCGAGGAAACGTCTAGCTTTAATGGTGATTACATGGGGTTGTAGGCTGATTTTGACTAGAAGAACAGGATAATGTGCGTGTTTGAGGAGAAATAGGTAATTCGACGTATCGAACACCAGAACCGTCCAAAACGAATAAAAGACACCGCGCAGGCAGTAGGATCTTGAACCGCCCTTTAGATTCGTATGCCAGCTGATGCCGAGCTAAAACGTGAAGTAGGAGTGATAAGAGCATGTAAAATTTAGAATCAAAGAATTATTATAATTATTATTTGAATATCCTTCAGTAAAATAAAAACTGGATTAAACATCACAACCTATTTAAGATAGGCATAACATACCGGAGAGCGAGGATTTCCAGCCCAATCACCCCATTTTAGACCCCTAACAGTATCTAGGGGCGTTCCAGCAGTAAGAGGAAGAACAGATGCAGCAACTCCAACTTCAGATCGAGTTTCTAGGTCCCATTCATCCACAGACAAAGACCTCACAATGGCAATCTTCGGCTCAATCTTTGAATGAGGAAAATCTACCTTTCCATTCTCATCATCTTCTTGCTCCTGTCTGAGTCCTGAAATCAATTGGTGGACAAAATGAGAAATGTCAGAAAGTTGTGAAGCAAGAGACAGGTGAAAAGGCAATCTGAAGCCATTTTCGGTTGTCGCCACAGACGTTCTTAGACATACTCTTCGTGGATGGGGATGTGTTGGGAATAGCTGTCGTGGAACTTGACCGTAGTTACGAATCATTGATTGTACTGCACTGCGTCGAACTGGGTCTTCAATTCTGTTCACGTCAATAGCACCGAAATAGGTCTGCAAGAAAGTATTTTTAAAGTGAATCCATCTGATAATCAAAATTAGGTGGAAAACAAAGTTATGAAGGTATCTTACAAATGGATGATAAAGATTAAGAGCGCGTTCACCAGCTCTACCAGTTTGCTTATAACCAAATACGAGATCTATCCACTCTGGTAGATGAGCTGTAACGTAGGGACTTTCTAAAACAGCCCTATTGATCAGGACGAAGAGGCGTGGATCTCCCTTGGACCAACTATAAATGGAAATAGCTTTAGAAATTATTTAGCAAGACTGAAAGTGATGCATAATGTAGGATGTTCTTACGGCGGTAGCTCAACTCCATCAACCACTATGCCATCATGACGAGTGCCCAATTCAAAGTTTTCATAGTTGCTGAAGAGGTCTGATCTAAAGAAGAACTCGGGAATCAACTCCTTAACATGTTTGGCTGAATCTGTTGCCATTGCCCACTCAAGAGCCATAGAATGGAAAAGGCGGTTGGGATTGTCAAAATGACCATCTTGAAGGGGGATAAAAATGTACTTGTTAATTCACGAAACACATGACTTATTTATTGATTCTCATAAGATACCTTGAAATTGAATGAGCCGGAATGCAAATGGTATGAGACGGAAGAGAAGATGAAGAACAATGGCTTCATTCGAGCAGAAAGAAGAGTAGTGATAGACGGGGCAGAGAATGGACCGCTGTTCTTCGTCAAAACTGCACTCAAAATGATGCTCCGCTTGCTGTGCATTTAGATCCTCATAATTTTTAATAACAGCAGCTGCTACCGCTTCTGATTGTACTGATATTGGTCTGTCCAGTAGACGATAAGTGCCCCGGCCTTTTCTCAAATCTAGAATCTCACTCTTATAGTCCTGCATAAAAGACAATAAAAAGTAGGATCTACCTATAAAGTTAAAAGTAGATGATCACTATATTTTTAACATACAGCTATAACCCATGGGAATATAGGATACTGTGTAACATCATTGTAGGTCCTCCCCGCGGCTGAATTAAGCGCCATGAGGTAATCAAAATTTGACATTTGACCTCGTAGCCAGGCAATCTGAGCATCGAGAAGACGTTCACGAGTCGCTTGACCAACGTAGGGTGTTGAGAAGGGTCCAAGAATGCCGTCACAAGCATCTCGAAGACGTTTTAGTGGACGACTGCCTTCAGTTCCAAAGTTACCCACGCGCCACCATGGAGAAGCATAATGCGGTCGAAATGCATTGCAAGCTCCAACCAAAGTTTGCAGAAAGTGGTCTCGATCCTGCGGAGGTGCAAGAAGTTACAATGAATTAACCCAAGCACGTAATTAATGAGCAGGATTTCAACTCACCTTCTTTGACCGGAAGGCAATCATAACAGGTGGAACATTGCACAGCGGATCAAAAAATAATTCCAAAGCGAGATCACGTAGTTCAAATCGCCTTTCCTCAACACGCACAATCGCTCGTAACGGGAAAGTTACCACTCGCTTTTGCTCAGAATCTTCCCCAATTCCATGAATCAGAGTATCATTACTGATCTTTGCCTCCATTAAGATGGGAGAATAAGCATAATAAACTTAGGAATTTTCAAAGAATGCTATATTGAAGATACTTACCCGATGACCGGTCACTTCCGCATTGTTGATAAGCAGATGCATCCAGCCAGCATCCAGGTTAAGATCACCTTCCAGAGGAACAGAATCAGCCAGTTCAACAAGTTGACATGGCCAGACACCAATACACTTGTCTGCATGAGGAGTAGACGGAGGAGGAAAAAGGCCCTGACTAGAAGGCGGGAAAAGCACATGAGGTATCTGACTACAGCGACTTCTGGCCAACCCTCTATTTGGAGTATAAGTTTGGTGCTGCATCATTAGAGGACTTAATGGATGCATTTTCTGATATTGACCCAGAGATCGGATAGATGTGGTCCGCACAAAACGATCATCAACCCATATAATTACTGGCCGCCTTCTACATCGCTGTCTAGAGTCATTTTCAAACGTATCTATGAATGAGAACGATGGTTTGGGAGCGGCAGATGAGAACACAGAACTAAAGAAAAGTTGACACATAGATCGTTAGTGGAAGAGAACCTATTTTAAACATGTTCTCAAGAAAATGCTAGATACCTTTCATGACCAAGGGTACCTCCAAGTTGCATCCAGTAAAACGGAGCCAAAACATCTATAATATGACGATGTTGAGAGACAAGAGATGACCAAAGACGTTGACCAGTATCATTCATTTCTCGAAGTGGAGTTAGCCAGTCAAGGTCAAAGACGGTCAAACTGGGACAGGGAAACGCTAAAGTCTATTAAAAACCAGCATAATCATTATTAATATGGGAACTTATAGAGACTGAAAAGTTATCCGATGGGTGATATAGCGGTTTTGTTCTTTCAGAGGATTCAACCTTTGAACACACATTTGTGATCCATTCAAACAGAACTGGTATGGAATCTGAGAGCTTTCCGTGATAGTCTTCCCTTCCAATATCTCCATTTCCATTAGTATTCTCAGGCCCAACAAAAAAAACAGCTACCAACATTTCAAGATTGTCCTTCAGCCCAACTGCCATCTAAAAGCGAGCATCATATTTAGGAAGCAACTTTACTTACATTCATATTAGTGATTATTGTCTCTTTGCTGATAATTTGAGGTTCATTGGCAAGGAGTTGTATTAGTCGAAGACCTGGTTTAGAAATTGTGAGAGTTTCAAAGAGGGCGTCACACCATGTCCAAGCAATTCGAAGGAGACTGTTTGACAAAATTGTCCAAACAGCCTCTTGACAGTTACGCTTAAGGGCAAAGGAAAAACTTTATACTCAACGTCATATCGATCAAGTAAAAAAGAAATTTGACAAAAAAATACCATAACGTAGGAGGTTGAGTTGACTAAAAGAGTGATTATAGTCTGTTCCAAACCCTGAACGGTTGAAAATTGTGCGCATCTAAAGTTCTCACCATCAGTAGTTAGCGGATTAAATGACAGTGATGAGCCTAAAGGGAGGAATATTTGGAAGGAATGATGATAGAACGTAAAATTACAAACCTTGGTAAAGAAGAGTCTTTTCAATAACCTCTACTGTCCACTGAAGCTGGATTAAGAGAAAGTTCCACGTATTCTGATCAGTAAGTTCTCGAATAACCCGATCGAGTAACGTGAATAGAATGCGAAGGAGAACCTCTCGTATAACGCAGGGTCGATTGAGAGCTACAATATAAGGGAGATATTAAATAAAGACCTTCCAGGGAGAAATAACATACCTGCATTATCATCGATAGAGATTAAACTGTGAATAAACGTCTGAATGCTCTGGAACAAGACTCGATCTTTGGCTTTGGAGATGGTAGAGCTAATAAGACGAGAAACTAAGTGCCCAATTTCATGAAATCTTCCAGCCCAGAGGTTGTCTACTTCAACTTCATAGCAAGATGTTTGCAGGTAATTTACCATTTCCAGAAAGATTCGCAAAGTGAAGGGATTATGAAGGGACACAAGTACAAGGGTATTGGTCTACAAAACGAAATTGGTGTGTATTAAAACAAAAATGATAAATACAGTCCGATTAAAACCATTAACCTACCTTAGCATTGTTAAAGAAACTCGTGAAGCTTTCATGAAAGTTTTCCCAACGATAGTTCAAATCCTCTTTGATTTTCCCATCAAATGTTTCTTCGTTCACTAGCTTTTGGAATATAACAATGTCTACCAATGCTGATGCAAATATCGGCATAATAATAGAGATAGATGAGGATAGGTTTTCGGGAGTAGTCGTCTAAAGGAAGTAAGGAAAGAAGCTAATAGCAACTCCAAATATTTTTTTAATATTTATTACAAAATCTGAAATGCGACATATAAATGTACTTGATCATCAAGGAATTTAGATGCTGCGACAACCAACTCTGGTGAAGTCAGCGAAGCGTGCGCAAAGGTCGAAGTAGAACAACGCAAGTAATCTTGACACTCCAAGGATTTAGAGACTAAACTTGAGGAGGCGGAGAGAAACTGCGTCCCCAACATACGACCTGTATCATTTAGATTCTCCCTCCCTTGAAATACTCGGTTTTTCAACGTCTTGCCGTACAGTGTCAATGCCTATAATTTCCATTTGACGTAAGCATTATAACGTTTAAAGAACACATTTGAATAATAAAATTTCGAAAGTAATTACATATCCACGAAACTTGGTACAAGGATGGCCAATCAAATGGTAGATAAGCCAGAAGGGAGGAATCAGCGGATGTGAGATTGAATTCATTTCAAAAACGGTTCTGTTTAGTTGCTTTTGCCAGAATTCTACCAGTGTGGAAAGTATTACAGTAGCTAGCTGATGCCTCTGAACCAATCGAAGTGGCGAGATGCTTATCGGATCGATACTGGAAGTTCTGGAATAAACCGCACGTTCTGAAGGACTTTCAGAGACTTCGAATGAGGCTAGGCGATCTGTTGTTACAGAATCTGAAATAAAAACGTTACTTTTTGAAGACCGTAGAAGATTTGCTGGATTCTTTAAAATGAAAGCCCACATGAATACATTAGTTCCACAAAAGGTAAAAAGCTATGCACAAAATAAAATAAAGGCGAATATTCCGTCGAATTAGTTAACCATAGAAGAAAACCCAGTCAAAGCTGTCTCATTTTCACAAATTATAAAATTACATTTCAGAGAGATTTATTTAAAAATTACACCGTTTCGATCTGATTTAAAAAAAGAATAAGATCACCATGGAAAGAACTTCGGAGTGGCCCTATACTATTTTAATCGATAAATCAGTTGCACATACCTTCTAAAAGATAAACGCCTTTCGAACTTGAGATATCCGGAAGACTGTGCGATCGCCTTTTCAAAGCAGAACTCTCCTCCTCAGATTTGTTTTCCAAAAAACTTTCGAATTCGGGAAGATTACAACATGAACTGAACATTGTAGAAGAATTGCAGGGATCACATATATCACCATCATTCTCATCAGACATTAATTGTTCTCTGAATTTTGCCAGCGTCTCAGCCTCAACCACGCTGGCCCCCTCCAAGGTCAAGGCGGGTTGGAGAGGGATCCAGGGTATTGATTTAGATTGTGTGGAAGGAATATGTGATTCAACTTCAGGTTTCTCTTCAAAAGGTTCACCCTCCTCTACAATTTCATCTTAAATTGTGGAAATACGCCTCTATTACTTATCTGGATAAAAAAGTCGGAGTTCACTGAGAGTCACGAAACTTACTTTTATTATTTGTTTGGGATAAGGACATCATCCCCTGAAGATTATGATGATGTTTATTGGCCAACTCCACAAGACTTAGATTAGAAGGCGAGGTACTAAAACTTGGATTTCGGTCAACAGAGTCAAAGACTCGAGTAGCTGCGCTGTGGTAAAGATCTGGATCAACCGAGACCATCATCCGCAGTAGAAAGTTCAACAGACTGAGTGGAGGTGGTGGCGATGAAAACAATAAACGCCTCGACATTAATTCAGCGATAGCTCCAAGCGTGTTCATAAAATCTTGCTCGGAAATATCGTCAATTGCAAAAGCAGAAGAACAAATCTACAAAAACGAGAGCCATTAATAATGTTTAGCTAAAATTCATTTACAGTTTCCCCAGTTTAGGCTCACATCTGTAAGCGACATAAGTAAATGATAAGATACTGAGTAAAAAGTGCTGCACAACAGCCAACTTGTACAACCGCAAAGTTAGAAGAGACGAAGTCTACGATCATCGGTGCACATCTAATGATGTGAATGTTCCCCAAGCGCTGGTTAATTCTGATCGATACGAAGGATAATAGCAAGTTTCTCAGAAGTTACCATCTATCTACTCAACTCAAACATTGCTAGCACTTCTCGTCGCGGACTTGGAAGATAATGAATCATATAATTTGTCCCTTGGCCACTAGATATATCCTTATCTGCCATTTATAATATTAACATGTAGGAGATAATCGTTTAAAGAAGTTACTTAAGCGAATTCTCTCATTGTCAAACAAAACTTTAAAATGTAGTGATGAGAGATCTCCACTAAACTTCTACCAACTTATTTTATTAGTCCTGTTAGTTACCAAGAAAACTTACTCGAAATGCGATGACCGAGATTTCAATGAGTTGATACTGATCAATCGTATCCACATTGCACATTGATATCTGATTTAATATTTCCCCGCAGTTAACTTCCCTTTTTATATAGCCATTCAACGAAATTAGAATCTGATGCAAACTCTGCATTGAAGAAAACGACAGATAACAAACAAGTAGTTCTGGGTCTACCAGTAAATGGGCATCATCAACAGTAATCTTCAAGAAGGCATGTTTTTCGATCATCTAAAAGGAAAATCAAGAAATAGCACTGCAGAATAGTGATTACAATCTGATGTTTAAGTAAGTTGGCTTACCCTTTGGAAGGCTAAATTAACGTGCTTAATCTTTAGTTGGTTAAAAAGAGTACTTAAAAGACACAGACCATAGGAGGTTATGTGTAGACGATTAAATGCTTCATTAGAGCTCGGTGGTATGAATTCTTCTGAAAGAGGACGAAGGAAATACTCAGCTGAAATGGCTGACTGCTTTCTAAGAGTAAGAACGAAATCCAAAGCGGCTTCAATTACGCCACTGTCAGGTTCATTAGAAGAGGCGATCTGCAAAGTAAAGAAAATTTAACACAACTGAATGCAATACAACAAATCCATCTGTACAAAGATGGTATCAGGTAAACGAACTTTAGTGGATTGAAGACAGAAGTCTAAAAGAATCTATGGTACCATTTTTGCATTTTAGCGTTCTTTCCTACCTTTGATTTGTAATGTTTCGTTCTGAAGGTCATATTAATGGGAACATTTTTCCTTCAATTTGTAGAGCAGCCTTGAATGTGGAAAAATTAGACGAGAGCACGCACCTGACAACGCAAACTTTTAAGAGTAGTTGCGATACCGATTTCTTTTTTAAGATTTTAACTGTAGAATGAGTTTTTTTAACCAGAGGAGCCTTACAGTTAAATAGCTTTCACCAAAACTCAGGAAATGTAAGATAAATATTATCAACAGAGGCATAAAAAACATACCGCTATAAGACGACGTAACGTCACAGCTGAATCAAATTTTATATTGATGGTTATCAGTTAAAAGTAATTTTGTGGTTTGTAATCGGCTAAGCAGTTAACGATTTATCGATTGAGAGCTTGTTCTCAAAGTCATAGCAGCTCGATTCAGCAGTCGATTCAAATTGAACCAGATTACTCTTTTTACTCCTCTAAGACAGGTTTGATAGTAAAAAATTAACAAGGATATGACATTAGCCTATTAGGAATTGTTTGCCAAGTAAAGAGATCCTGATTTTCCAGTATGGAATATCAACTAAGTTATATTTTCGTTGGATCAATTAAATATTACAAATATATACATATATGACAAATACATACCTTTGAATATTTTCTTGGAAAAACTTCCCGTTTTGCAGGAAATGAGAAAAAACGCTTAATCTTCAAGGAAAATGAGTTATATATAATGCAACGGTCTCGTTTTTACCAAATATTTAGCATAAAAAGTAGATTACACAGTCATTGAGGACCTTATTTTGTGATCATCGGGTTAATAAATTACCACATAACGAGTTAGCATAAACATTCCAGCCATTGGATACGTGCGAATAGAGTTAGAACTTACCTTATTCGGTAAGTAACCGCAAATAAAACGTTTTTGTTCTAGAAGCATAAAATACTGCCTGGAGCACATAGACGCTTTCGACTATCTAAGGATGAAAATTCATCAAAAAGGCATAACCAACCACCCATTTAAATCAACTGGTTAATAAGCTCAGAATGTCGTGTATATGATACTACCCAGGAACCTAGGGATAAAATTACGAAATTTATACTTTGAAACATTAGAGCATGACACAGTGAACTATACCCATTATGAAAAGTGGAAAAGCTGAAAAAATGCCCTGGGTTTATTTTGTACTCCTACTCTACCCCACTATCACATTCCTTTCACTCCTTTTTAGAAACGATCCCCTGTTTCCTGTGATTAAATGCTATCTCATGGACTATTTTTTGCTAATATTATGGGTAACAATGACGTCTTCTTAAGGTAAGCCTAGTTTGAACCAATCCAATAAGGCTGGAGAAACAGCTGATTTCTGTAGTAGGGATATTTTAGAATCATACTAATTCATATTCGCACATAGTTGAAAATTCAATATTCATCGCTATCCCTCTCACAATAGAAACCAAACACATGAACTAATATGACTACTACAAGACGCGAAAAGGGTGAAAGATGACGTAAACTTAAAGCCTTATTTGTTTCCCCTTCGATCATATTAAGTTCTATGAGGATGATATGAGTCATAAGTAATTAATATATTGACTGAAATTGCAAAAAACGCTCGTTTATAGGTCACCACAAGTTCTAATTGCATACGTCCATGACTTTATCCCTGGCACACACGGGTGGGAAAAATTTAGTTCTGTCATTAACTCACCACACCAGCCAAAAATAGCGCTGAATCAATTCCTCCAAGGGGTGCAATCGTCGATTCAATACTGCACTTTGTCACCACGTTAATAATCTCATTATCATCGTCAATATCAAGACCTGAGATTGAATCAACTCGTCTAAATTTCGATACAATTTCGAAAGAACCCGAATGAATTCCAAAATCACTAAATGAAACGAAACGATTCTGATTAGTAGGAATTTTCTGCTACGTTACTTTAAAGGGGGAAGAACATACCGACATTTTGAGTGCGTGCCTTCATTAAATGCGCTACGACGAAATGGTGAGATTCGAACCGTCCAAATGGCATCGTCCACTATTGAATAGTCAGTACGTACTAGTAAATGATGCTAAAATGACGAGATACATGTAAATTTCGACAATAAATCACCATAGAACGAGCTTAAGGGCGTTACCTTCACGATGTGATATAAAAGTGCCAATATACTTAATTTAATAATTTAATTAGAACTATATCAATGACATCGGTAATTATATATTAGGTAACAGAGAGGTCTGAACCAAATATAGCTCGACTTATGAAATAATGTCCCAGAGATACCACGCAGGGTCGGACATGGGTTTGTAAGGG
>CAADRB010000075.1:183110-246495 GCA_900708905.1 Hymenolepis diminuta | reverse complement strand
TCAGGTACTTCAAATTCCGAGTGTAGTAATTTAAAATTCAGGAGATCAGTGACAAAATCAACTCAGAGAAAATTCGATATACCTTTGTTAGTATTTTTAATGTACGGGCCCACTGACTTTCTCCTTCGGAAATTAGAATACGCTGACCTCGAGTGAACACATCTGTCACATCCTTCGGATCTAGACATTCCAAGAGAGCATTGAGATAACACCGACCCCTAGCTAGTAAACCTGTCCAACCATCTAATGAACAATTGGGACCGCATATTGCGAGATAGAGAGCCAGTTCCTTCATTTGACTGCGTGTTTCATCCCCGACTCGTAAGGTGGATAGCTTTGAGAAAATGGCACCTTTAAAATCGGAAAGACAAGTGATTTACATTGACGAACGGGGATACTACCTACTTAGCAAATTCAGTAGCACTACTAACCAGTGAAAACGTGAAGTCCACTAGTGAAGAGAGTGGGTGTTTTCAGCCTGTTAGTTATCTCATCAGGCACTACAGAATCATGTCCAATCCACAGATTTAGAGAGTGCGACTCAGGTCGAAATCTAAGAATGTGCCCGATGCGCTTCCCAGTTGATTCCAAATGGAATATCTTTTCCCTGAATGTTGAAGCATTCGATAAGATGGAAATCTAAATTGAAAGACGGTAATAAATTATTCTTTTTATTGACCTACTTTTCCACTTCGCTTAGAAAGCGTGATATTGAATAGTAGATGACTCCAATTTGAAGAAGTCAGAACATTTGGAATGAGCATTTCCGAAGAACTAATAAAACCGTCATGTTCTCTGTGTATACGAGTGTAGATACCTTTAGCTGATGGAGCCAACCAAACCTAAGTAAAAGAAACCGTGTTAAGTGAATAATTTCTAGAAATTGCGAGCAAAGATAAAATTACCTCAATTGACCGTAGGGTACATGGTGACATTTCAGAAGATTCTGATTTGATAGACTCCTCCAAAGTGAACAGGTGGAGTAATTCGCCATGGGAAGCGAACTCAAACAAAATCGATTTCGATAGCTTATTACAGTCAGTAAGCTCTTTATCTTGTAACATCGATGTCTAGTTAAACAAAACAATAACACAAAGTTAAGTCAATTACTAAAAGATCCTACAATTGCTCATTTTTAACTCTGAATTGAATTATTTAATTGAGTTTGATCAAGTAAATCGCTGTAAGCTCTCGCACACTATCAGGTTGTAATAGAAGTTCTGTCCAATTTTTGAGCTGTGTTTAGGGCACGATTACTTCAATCTATCTTGTTAATGTTGTTACTGTTTGAATCTCATCGAGGAAATACGGGGAGCTCAGCAGCAAAAACACTCAAAGACACTTATGCAAATAATGTTGTGAATGAAAAGACCTGCAGAAGGTGGTTTTCTGCAGGTGGTTTCAAAAAGGATGACTTCAGCCTGAGAGACGAGGGACGAACCGAGAGCAGGGTGCTCAAAAACCCAATCCTGAGCAATTGCAAGTTGCCACCGATGAAAGTCCAACCTGCACTACTGGAGCAGGTAGTAGTTCAGTGAGCAAAACCTTCCACGTAAGCCGCCACATGATCATATATAGGGAAATGAAAAGACTTGATTGGGAAGGTCTCAAAGGCTGGCAAATGGATCTCACATGGGAAATGGAATTTGTCAGAAATCAACAAGCAACAGTGTGTGATTTGTTGTGTTTCACCGCGTTCTCGTGAACTTCAGGCACCTTTTTTTGACCGAATCATAACTAACAGCGACGAGAAGTGGTGGATCCTTTACAACAACGTTAAGCGCAGAAGACAGGGGCCAGGTCAAGACAGTGATTCAAAGCCAATCCCACAACCGAGACAATCCGGAACTGCACCCGAAAAAATGCTTCTATGTGTATGGTGGGATTTGAAGGGGATTGTTTATTATGAATCAATGGGTGACGATCAAGCGATAACATCTGAAGTCTACTATCAGCAGCTAATTCGTTTAAAAGCAGTTAACGGAAGGCAGGAAAACGGTCTTCTTTGATCGACCGGAAGGGAGTGATTCTTCACCATGACAATGTCAGACCCCACACTTCAAGAGTAACCAAAAATCTCCTTGAAGAATTTGGCTGGGAAGTCACACATCATCCACCACATTCTCTCGATCTTCTCTTGCACCAACCCATTTTCATCTTCGCGGGAGCTTGCAGAATCACTTAATGGGACTTCGAAGGCTTAGTTCAAGAGGAGAAGTGGGAATGAAGCTAGTTTCTTTCCGAGTCCAAACTGGCCAAATTCTATGTAGAAGGAATCGGAAAGCTTATGGCAACATGGAAAGATGAATTTAATAGAAATGGTGACTATGTTGAATACTAAATAAATGTATTTTGACAAAATGTTCACTTCAACTCAAATTTAAAAAATGGGCAGAACTTCTGTTATAACCAGATATAAAGCTGGGAGTTGGGCCACTGCTCTACCTTTTAAACTCGGTTGATTCAAAGTGTAAGCCTTCTTCTGCTAGCAAAAGAATTTGAAGTTCGTGATATGCGGATTTAATAAAGTACGAGAAAATTCAATCATTGCTCTTGAAAATCGATTTCTAGTGCAAATGTCATTCCGTCGCCATAAAATCTAAACTCAACCGAATAGAAGGTCCTCAAAAATTTAAACCACTGAAGATATTTAGGGCAAAAGACCACCAAATCAAAATCCCTAATTTCCTTACCCCCAGTATGTAATATATTGAAGTTGAAATTCTGATACGACCTTTGATTAAGTGAACGAAATGAAATTCAAAAAAATATATACCGTCCTTGAAAAGTAAGGTGCGCATGCGTTGACAGCAAAAGTAAACATCATTATGCTGTCATATTTATGCAAATATACTAATTGCAAAAAGCTACTATATTAGGTAGACGGAGACCGTTTTTTATAAAATTAAGGATACATGATAAATATTCTCATATGAGTTAGGACTTAATTGCAGACTTAACTTCAATCATTTCATATTATGAAAATATATACAGTGGTTAGACACACTTACCATCTTATACCACAGCGATACCGTCACCCCACCAGAATCTCTTCTGAATGTTGATGATGATCCTGGAAATTCCATTGAATCTTCAGATAAACTGAAGTCTTCACTGGACCAGATTGTTGAGAGTACAGAAGGCGGATAGGCTTGGTTCGAACCCTGTTGCCAATGGGAAAGACTAATACTCGACCGAACGAACCCAAACATTCTCACCAGTGGTATATTTTCCGTAGTATCCGGTTGATCAGACAAAGACAAGTTGTAATGCCTTGGCCATGCGAGATATTCATCTGGCTCAAGAGGATTCATCTTTCGAGACCATTCAGCCAATAAGCGAATGATTCGCAGCTAAAATAGAATCAACCCATATGTTTATTTATATGCATAGTCAATCGAAGGCGAAGCGTGAAATATTAAGCTACCTGTAACAGTGAAGACTTAGTTTCAAGGACCAACTGAAGGACTTTTTTGAGTTGAATAGGAGCCACCTGGACAAGGGGAAACACCTTCCCCATGCATAGAAACTCCAAGAGATCGATCATTAAATGAATCAATGAGCTCCCTAAAGTCATAATTTAAGCGATTATGAGGAAAATCGAACCTACCTTTCCGTAAATCTTCTCTTTTCAGGAGATCTAATATGCTTGACACCAAGTCAGAAAACCATATCTAAAACAAGAGGTAAAAGAGGTTTTAGCCAGATACCTTGATTTCATTGTGTTTTGTTGCTGCGAGGTAAGCAAGGTCATACGACCTGAGATGTTCAATTTCATGGATAAATTTTTGCAAAATGGCACGGTCATTGGATTTTGAGAGATCAGAAACATGCAGAAACCGGTAAAAGACAAAGAAAAATAGCGTAAGGCGCTTTTTATTTGGCGAATAAGTGAGTTGTTTCTCTTCAGTGAGGTAGTAGCTCATGGGAACAGAAAGAGTTTTGACTTCTATGAAGATGAAGGAGATAAATTTGAAACGAAAAAAAACAACCTTCTAATTGTTCTGAGATTTCAAGAGATTCTTGACTCTTCTCCAGACAGAATGAAATGACTTTGTCTATGAAAGTTGAATTTGTAACGTTGAGCGGTATAGATTCCAATGACAATTCTTGCTTCATCTAATAAAATAATGGATAAGGGAATGATTAGATAGACCTACTTGGAGACATAGTTCCAGTAGTACTCCGATCAAGATAGGGTGGAGATCGTACGGCAATTCAGTGGAAGCTCTAAAATGTACTTCTGCAAACTGTGCAAGTCGATGTAGCATAGAGCGTAGTTGTTCATCTTGATGAATAAGAACGATTACAGAATCGTTATCATGCGATTGGGATAGGACATTATACAAGGCAGTCCATGTAAAAGACCTGCAGTCTGAAGAAATTCTCTTTAAATAAAATAAGAAAACGGATTAGTCAAAATTCTCCACGTTAACAAGTCAAACTAGGAAAGTAGAAGAACAAAAGGTTTAAAATTTGCAGAAATTCCGTTTTCAAAACACGTAAAATCTGAAAATAGAGACAGTTAAAAAATCTCCGAACCAAATAAAATCAAGCATAAGTGAAATAAGGTGGTGTTAAAATATCCTAATACAGAAATAACGAAACGGCTTATCGAAATCGTTTTTAAATTTCTTTGTAACATCTATATTTGATTCCTCTTTGACCATTTGTACCTTGGAATGAACGTCATATAAACACAATGATTAAAACATTCAAGAAAGTGTTGAGTTATCGGCATACTACAAAGTTCGAGAACCAGTTGTTCGAGGGTAAAAATGGTGATGGATCATTACAAAAGTTCACACTCAGATCAATGCGAAACTCAAGGCCACAGGTTCTTTAGTGGATTCCTGAGTGGCTTAAGACACTGTAGGAGAATGCTTGAGCACAACTAGAATGCGATAGCCGTGTAACCAATAAGCCGAAAAGGTGATTAAGTGGATAAATAAAGCTCAAAACGCAAGTGAAAATTAAAGGGGAAAATTGATAAACCGCTTATAAAGCGATGGATGAGAGGTTAAAAAGAGAGGAGGAAGACTGGGAAAAATTGACAAGGGAATTACAATAATATTCGTTGAGAGTAAAGTCACTGTATTGAGCGTTCTTCCCGTTTTCTTCTTACAGAAATCTTTTCAATATTTTTTTTGATTTTTAAAAACCTTGTAATCAGGATATTTATAAATTTTTTGGCTTTACATTAAAAAGTAATTATTTAGTGTATATATTCTTGACACAACAAATAAATTTATCCAAGCAAGAAAGAACGTATACATGGAGATGCAAATTATTTCCTTCTGTGATAGACATGGTTGGCTACCGCTAACTGCAAAATGATACTTTTTATATCAAACTTATGATAGTATATATGATACTATTTATACTCTATTTACAAATAACACTCATTATT
Organism: Hymenolepis diminuta; assembly: GCA_900708905.1. Lineage (NCBI taxonomy): Eukaryota > Metazoa > Platyhelminthes > Cestoda > Cyclophyllidea > Hymenolepididae > Hymenolepis > Hymenolepis diminuta. Next base: position 241,085 of record CAADRB010000075.1, on the reverse strand, counting down.
TGCATCTAGTATTAGCAACAAAAAATGACCTTCCAAGCACATGCATCCAACTGTACAAATAGAAATGCTCGCAGAAGTAGACTTAAACTTACAGATTTATCAGATTCGAAACACTGAAATATGAGCTGAAAAAAATTCTTCAAGACTGTTTTAACAATTCCGGAAATTGAGGAAGCCGGATTTAAAGAAGACATCGGCGAAGTGAGATAGTCAACAAACGCACTAAAAGAATATACAGATAAATTTAACTATTTTTAATAATTAACATAACAACGTGATAGACTTCACATACCTCATGATTGATTTTACACAGGAGAGAGAAATGTTTGTGTTTAAGATAATACGACTCAGTACAGGTAGGGTATCAATGACCAAGTGAATTACTTCTGGCTCTGAAATATTTGCAAGTAGTCGTATAAACGCAGAAACAAAATCAGAAGCCAATGAAATTTGTCCGGGATTATCCAATTGCACTGAAGTTAAAACAGGGCAGACCAATTCTCGGAGCATTGCATTCTGAATTTTATTTACTGCAATAAAGGAAAGTAAATTATGAAAAATGACGAATAAAAGCAAATGCATGAAGAAAAACAGGACACAACATACATCCAGAAGTTCGCAGAACTCCTGTTGAAATCAGTTGAACCATGAAGATTGAATCTCGTTGATTTGAATTAACATCACTCAAATCATAGACGATGTCAAGATAAGGAGTAAATATCTTCTTTAGCGAAGGCAAATCCATATCACTTTTAATATCTATCTGTACAGTCTTGAGATATAAGCTCATCAGGGAACTGAGGTATTGGACGTGAAGTCGATCGCGAATTGGAATGCATAAATGAATACACTGATAAAAGAAAGATTTGAGAGAGTGTGTCACTTTTGATCGAGATATCAATGAAATTATAGATGGCTTTCCAATAAAAAGAAGCCGAACGAAATGTTGAATCATTTCCGGTTTGTCACATGAGGTGACGGAATTCAACAATTCTTTCATCATATCCAGACCTTCTAGACAAAAAGAATCCATTAAAGCTGAACGTACAAGAGTGAGACAAGCTGGAATGATTTCCATATATTGATTCTTTAGAAACGGAACGAATACCGAATTTGACGGAAATTTATCGACCCATATTTCAAAAATTCTAGGAGAAAGGCGAGCGGCAAATCGATAGGAGATCATAAAATATTCAAAGAATATCGAGGATGGCGGAGAATTCAACAAATTTTCTATTCGAATTAGTCTTTGAAGAATGTCAACATCCGGAAAATCTGTAAGATCATCAGAAGTTAGCTGCATAGGAAGGGCGAGGATCAACATATTAAGACACTGAGCGAAGCATAATAAAATGAAGTTCGATCTAAAAAATATAATATATTAAAATTACTAACCACTTACAAATCATCAGATTTGAGGGTATTAGTTTTCAAAGCTTTCTCAATAATTGCTAAAAGCGACACAATCATTTCAAATATTCCTGAGAAGTAAAAAGTGCTACTGGATTTGGACAAATGTTTCCATATCCAAATGCTGATTTTCGTCAATAGTATCAGTATTATCGTTTTCAGCCGAAGATATTTGGGAACGTACTGCTTCCAGAGATGAAAGTTGAAGGCAGATAAACAGAAAAGATTAAAAACATTGGATTCATTCTCAAGACCACTAAATTCAACTGAGTAGCCTGAAGCGGGATAGCAAGAATGACGAGAAGTTCCGTATTGATATCGGCAAGGAATTAGACATAAATCTGAAAGCCATTCAAATTCGCGTTCTAAATCTGAAATAAATAAATATGTATTACCATCGCTGCTCTATAATAAAATATGATTTTTTCAAGAAATTAACATACCTGATTCATTTGAACATGAATATAACCCATTACTAATTATTGACAAGGATGATGTGAGTAAACTTTTCAATGCCTCCACTTCTTCAGGAGTTCTTAAGGCGTTTACCACAGACCAATAAGCAGATCTACAGCTTACTGAGTGGCAAAAATGGAAAAGCCATTCACAAACTCCACAATCCTTTTCAAAGCAATCAACAACAATTTTGGTCTGGACAAGGTTTTTAAAAGACTCAAGGTCAACATCAGTGATCATTTTACTCCAAATTCAATTTGGTGGGCATAAAATCCCAGTAACGTCATTTACAAAGTGCTAATTGACTATCCTGGGCAAAATATGAAACCGACACCAATGGTACTAAACGACGCGGGCTTGTTAAATTAAGCATCCGTTTGACCTTTACAAATAAAGTAACGAAACAAATGCAAAAAAAAATTCATACAAATATTATCGCAGTCTAATAGATAAAAAATAAGGTCAAAATGAGACACTATAAATTTTTATTATTGATATGATTTATTTCGTTAAAGATTCCTGCCGAAAGAGCAAAAGTTATTAATGAAGGGAAAATTTTTCCTCTCATTTGCGGTTTTATTCCATTATATTTTAATTCGAATTAGCATTTTATATAATTATAAATTGTAATATTTTTCTTTTTTTCGTGTATGTTTATGTATACCTTCAGCGAATGACAAATTAACAATCAGGTGGTACTTTCGAAGCCGTAATCGTTGTTGGTAATTTCCTCTTTTGTGTGCCTTTAATTAATTGTGCTCAGTGTTTATTCGCCTGTTTTATGATTTTTTGAATGTATCTATCTGTTTTCTTGTAGCTTTTCGTTTATAATTGTGCATCGCTAATATTTCCATCCCCACACGATTTCGTTTTGGGATGAATTTGCATGATTACCAATATGCAGGTTTGGTTTTTTGCCATATAACGTTTTTTTCTCCTAGCAAACTACTGAAAGCTCTAATAATCTGGCATCGCCTGGTGAAATTAATCGAGAACCTCAATCATCATCTGTGCCGCAGGAATTTGTTGAAATGTTTATTTCTCGAGCTCTGGAAAAAATCGCTACCGAAAAACAATCTCGAAGATCTTCAAATATTCAACTTCGAGATGCTTGTCGTGAAGGAATCGAGTATTTGAAAACTCGGGTTAATATTCTTGACGGAGATAAAAATGATTCCCATTTACCACCTCAATCCCAAGGGGGAGCTCTTTTAACGGACGAGAAACTGCTTCTTCCCTTTGAATTAGCAAGCAGGAGCAGAAATCCAAAAATCGTTGCAATATCCCTGGATTGCTTGCAGAAATTGATCGCTTATGGTCATGTACCCAACGACGCCTATGATTCATCCGGAACAGTTCGAATAATCGAACGAATCGTTCAAACTATTTGCTCCTGTTTTAGTGTAGGTTAATAAATCTATGTTAATACAAAAGATTTTGTTTTAATCCCATTCTCACTTTCTTTCGTTGTGTTTAGGGTGTAAATACAGATGAAGCTGTCCAGTTGCAAGTGATTAAGGCCCTCCTAACTGTCGTCACTTCTTCAACTGTTGAAGTTCACGAACGGGATATCCTCCTTGTTGTTCGAACTTGTTATAATATCTACATGGCAACAAAGAACGTTGTGAACCAGACAACTGCTCGTGGGACTCTAACTCAGATGCTGAATGTCATTTTCCAGCGAATGGAACAAGCCACTCTTGATGCTGCAGTTCATCATGATCAAAAACTCTCGGAAATCAGATCACAGGTTGAACAGGAGACAAGTGGTTCCATTTCCCGAACTTCTGGTGCGAATCTCAATGACCAGACTTCCATTAATGAAGCATCGGTGAATGAAAGTATTCCAGGTGGTCACGAATTGGTTGGTGAAACTTCAAAATTTGAAAAGGAATCGGCGGTGGAAACTTCCAATAGAGATGAAAATAATGAGCTTGATAATGAAAGCACTTCTTTTGCTCCTCAGAAAGCTTCCAGTGAAAAGGAGCCGTTTGATAATAACGTTTCAGATGGTGAAAATGGCACTTCTGGGGATAAATCCGACAATGAAAGTGATAAAGAGACCTTGGACTATGAGAAACCTGTTGAAAATTATGCGTTAGATCATGAAAATCCTGTTTTTGAGAAGAAATCTGATTCAGAGAATGATAATACTGAAGCTCCTATAAACGAAAATCAAGGAAATGAGACTGCTCAACGTGGTTCTGATTTCAATAGCAAGGTAGAGGAGCCTGGAGATCAAACTTCTCATCAAGAGGAAGTCATGGAAGAGCAAATGCAGAACCATGAAGATAAAACTGCCTCTGAAGATGGTTCAGAAATCACTACTCAAGATGATTCAATTTCTGAAAGTAACAAAGAGGGCGAGCCATCTAGAGAATACCAATCTACTGAATCTACTATTTCATCCACCTTATCCTTGAATAGAGAAACTTCAAATCGTTCCACTGCTACACCATTGGACTCTTCAGACGAAACTGCTGTCACAGAGTACTACTTTGCCCACGTCACTCAAAAAGATGCCTTCTTGGTTTTCCGATCTCTTTGCAAACTAGCAATGAAACCCCTGGCCACTTCTAATCCCAATGATCCCAGGTCCCATGAGCTTCGCTCCAAAATTCTCTCCCTTCAGCTTCTATTAAGCATTCTTCAACAGCCAGGTCCTGCCTTCAAATCGAATTCAGTTTTTATTACAGCCATTAAGCAGTACCTCTGTGTGGCTCTTTCAAAGAATGGTGTCTCTTCAGCGCCTGAAGTATTTGAGCTCTCTCTGGCTTTATTCCTCTCCCTTCTGAATCATTTTAAACAGCACCTGAAGATTCAAATTGAAGTCTTTTTCAAAGAGATGCTGTTCGTGGTTCTTGATTCATCAACCGCATCGTATGAACACAAGTGTATTGTTGTGGAGACCCTCCAACGTATCTGTTTGGACAAACAGTGCATTGTGGATGCCTATTTAAACTATGATTGTGATCTTGAAAGGGTGAATATTTTTGAGAAATTAGTGATTTGCTTAGCCAAAGTTGCTCAAGGCCGACCAGCTGTAGATACCCGAATCACTCAACCACAGCTACAAAATCTCCGCAAGAAAGGATTGGAATGTTTGGTGTTAATTCTCAAATGCATGGTTCGTTGGTCTGGTGACTTCTTCAATGTTCCAAATGATAACCAATCCTTCCTCGGCTCTGAACCTGCGAGTATGTCAACACATCAGCATGATACGGATAGTGGATCATCAGTTCGTAAGTATTTATTTAAATTATTCCTCTAGTAAACGTACTTTAATGGCGATTAACACTATCTTATGTTTCATTCCTAGGTTTAAATCAGAGCGTTGGAGATGATCCTGAAGACTTTGAATCACGAAAAGCTCTGAAAGAAGTCTACGAAAAAGGGATCTATCTATTCAATAGGGGGAAGATAACAAAGGGACTGGATATGTTACAGGAAAATAATCTACTGGGAACAAGTGTTGAGGACGTGGCAGTGTTTTTGCATAATGAATCACGTCTCTGCCGCACAGCTGTCGGGGAATTTTTGGGTCAGAATGACACCTTTTCTTTGGAGGTTATGTACGCTTACATCGACTGCTTCGATTTCTCGGGTATGGACTTTTTACCCGCGTTGAGACTGTTTATCTCTGGTTTTTGGTTGCCTGGTGAGGCGCAGAAAATCGATCGGCTGATGGAGAAATTTGCTGCGAGATACTGCGCTTGCAATCCGAATAATACCCTCTTCTCATCGGCTGATACGGCGTATGTGCTGGCCTTCTCTATCATTATGCTTACGACGGATCTTCATTCGGAGAAAATTAAGGAGAAACAAAAGATGAGCAAGGTAAGCATCAGGCTTAGATTGCACGAATTTAAACCGCAACTGTTTTTATCCTCTCACGTTTTTGTGTCAATGTAAGAGTTTATTTCATTTGATTTGAACGCCTATTTGTCTTTCCATATAGTTAGAATCGAGGTTAGAAGCTTTTAATTTGACTGATATTCATTTTTAATGACATGAATTCGAAACCATTCGGAATGCATTCTCTAATTTGATGTTAATACTAGTAAAAGAATGGTGAAGGTGAGTTTTTCAATCAAAAAAGGACCTCTTTCCCCTATTCAAGATTGTTTATTGAACTGATTTAAATTAATTCAGATAGTAAAAATAAGAAATTTTTTGTGGGCTTATTTATGTCTCACTGCAGGGCAAAATAATTAATTTTTTCATCTGGAGCGTAACTCTTAAATACGCAAATTTATTAATTTCAATTAAATAAATCGTGACGAAATTCCATTAGCGATATTCTGTTAACCGTTAACCGTTTGGCCTTTGTTATTCTTCTTTTGATCTTAATTGATCTATATTTATCATTCATCTTGAATGTAATTTCCCCTGAAATGCCTGATGCTGATGCTACCACTAGTCTGATTAACCAATTCACACAATGACGTCGTGCCACATCCTGTTCATAATCGATTTAAATAGCAGTAGTGGCTGAAATTAGTGAGTAATTTGAATGACCTCTCAAGGCACATAAGCGGGCGCTCTCTGACCAAACAGAACAGATAAACACAGCAGGTCTCCACGCAAGAAATATTAAAATAGTTTAGTAGGGTTTGAAGGAGGGGGATCGAGTAAAGGTAGAAAATGAAGTCAGGGTACCAGCAAAGTCTTACAAAATTGGATCTTTTAATTCAGGATGCGCTTTTTATTTCCTAGGTATGGTCACTGCTTCATGTTCTCAAGTTCCTGAGTTAAATTTTCAGGATTTCTCGGATGAAAACATCTCTATGGAGTCCATAACTTTGTGACTAGCTGTTTAACCGTTTCGGATACGCTTTTTTTAATAAGCAAGTTACTAGCTCATGGTAAGAGCTAAGATTGTATATTCAGCCTAGCAAACTTCATTAGCGTTGTTGTCTTGTAATTTAATTATCTTAGCTCGTGCATGTTCATCACGTTAAATAACATGGATTTAAACATTACCAGCAGTGTTTTTGGTTAGTCGAGTATCCCTATCCCATTATCTTATTTCATTTTTTTTTCTGATGAGAACTTATCTGAATAAAATTGCTCAAATAATCTGTGCCTATACAATCGTTCCTATCATTCTATCCTTTTTAGAAGGTTTTATTGCTTTAATGATGAATATCTCATGATGATGACACGGAATGGAAATCTATAACCTCTTATTCTGCTGCTACCTACCACAGTAGTTAGCATTGATTAGGATTTTTAATTTGGAGGGTTTCTGGAATTTGCTCTATAAGCTCGGTTTCGGATGTCTTTTCAAGTACCCTTTATTTTTACTTGAGGAAATGCGTTTATGTAGTCGTGGAATGTCATGTTATCACCATGATTACTACTGTATGAATATTATTCCAAGTTTGCCATGATCATTGTATCAAATGACACATACTTCGTAATAATCAGCGTCGATTCAATTACTTAAATGGCTAGTTTAGGTCTTTCAATTGAATGGCCTGTTTTTATTGAATTACCGAAATATCATAGCTCGCCCTCAGATAATCGCTAGAGATCATTTTAGTCATTGATTGGGGCAAAACAGTTACCAATACTTGTAGACTAGCAATGAGGTGTTGAGAAGGCAGGACCGGCCACTCAACTCCCGGTTAATCCAGTGAGTACAAATACTTATTTTCATTTTTGGCACCTTTTCTGTGAGGTGGTATTTGGTGGCTTTTTGTATGCTGTTTTGTAGGAGGAATACATCAGGATGAATCGTGGCATCAACGACAGTCAAGACCTGCCACGTGAATATCTCGGCAAAATATACGACGAGATCGCTCAATGTGGAATGCAAATGCCCTCTGATAATGTTCCACTCGTGTTCTCTGGAAATAACACCACAACTACTGCAACCAACGGCGTTCGTGACATAATGGAATCTGTAAGTTGTTGTAGCTGGCACAACTTGACTAATTAAATCTTATTGTTTAATTGAATACGAATGTATGTGAGAGGTGAAATAGAAAGTCGCTCACTTGGCTTGTGGCCTTCCCAGAGAATTGGAATCTTTGGTGCTGCTTGTTACGTCTCATACTATCTTACTACCTTACGTGTTAAGGTAGTGTTTACTTGGAGAAGGTCGTTTATTTCGCGTGATGACTTGCCTTGCAGGTCACCAATTCTCCGAATATAGAAGAGGTGTAACTGATGAGTTTATCGATTGTCAAGTAGTCACTTATAACCTTTGTGTGCTTGGCTTATGATGTCAGTTAATTTACCAGTATAAACATTTGTAGCACTTGAGAAGTGCATATGAAGTAAACGATATTCTTGAACTTCAGACAACATCTTGAGGCGGATGATAATGATAATTGGTACTCCGTTTCTGTGTTGTAATTCTATATCAAATGGAGGCATTTGAACGGTCAAACTCTCCAATATGTAGGATCCAGAGAGAATACCCCTTGACTGGATTACATCTTAGTATATTTTTTCAAATTATAATTGTATGGATAGATGTAAATATCTTATCGGAGTGAATAGCAACTAGGGTTTCTTTCTACTAGTGGACATCTCTAAGTGAATAGCTTTGATATAGTCTGATAACTTCTTGGATATTCTCGACTAAGCTCTAAAAATAGACTATGCGAAATTAATTAAATAATTAGTGTAATGCCTTAATTAGAAACAGTGCATTCGTCTTTTTCAACAACAACAACAACCACATCAACAAATTTTATCAATAGCTAAATCTTCAGATTTAGTTCGTTATTTCGCCACAACTTTAGATTCATACCAAAACCCCTGACTATGAGCTATAAATTTCAAGATTGATCAAAGTAAAATTAGCATTTGTCTTTACAGTGAGCTGATGTTATGAAAGTTTGCAAGAGTTTAGACAGAAAAAAGAACTTTTTCAATCCGTCTTTTGTCTTCAATTAGGACAAGAACAATCGGTTATGAGCCCTTCAAACACCTAGCAGATGAACGAACTTTAAGTCGCGTATTCTTTTCGGTTTTCCTATTTCTAGTTATTTTGATTAACTATTAGTTCTTTATTGATTGAATAAATAAATTGTAATACCCAGCATTTTAAGAGGTTCACTTCATTAATTGAATATTAGTTTTTGCGAGTAGCTTAATTTCGATATTTATTGGTGAATGATCTGATATACTGAACTTTCGGCTTTGCATTTTTATCCTTTTTTACTCACCAGATTTTCATATGCAAACAAATATTGTTCCAAGGTACTCAGAAATCTCCTTTATCCTTCTTTGTTTTGCTTTAGGTGTTCAGAGATCTATTTGGCCTAAGGCTTATTTGGAGATCAAATGACAACTTCATTTCAATTAATCGAGTTCTTCCCTCTTTGATTCCTTTAGGTTAGTCACATGCAGTCTGAGTTCACCAGTGCAACCCACTTCGAACACGTTCGACCCATGTTCAAGTTGGTCTGGACTCCCTTCCTAGCAGCCTTCAGTGTCGGGCTACAGGATTGTGATGATTCAATGATAGCTCATCACTGTTTGGAGGGCATTCAGTGTGCCATTCGTATCGCCTGTACCTTTCGTATGGAACTTGAACGCGATGCATATGTCCAAGCTCTCGCCCGATTCACTCTCCTTTTGTCTACAACACACTCCCAGAGCAACTCTGTATCTGGAGCACAAGCGGCTGTTATGATGGGTAATCATTACAAGTAAGCATACTATAATTTATTAGCTTTCTAACGCTAACTTGATGTGGTCCAGTCCTACCATAGTAGAATAGTTTGGGGTGGCCCTAAAATCACACCTTACCTGTTATGGATAAACTAAGAGGTATAAAGTAGCACTGATCCTCACAGTAAAGTCACTTTAGGAGTCCCACCAAAGTAGTCTAATAGAATACAATAGCTTTTCCTAAAATCAGCAGACCAAGAGTAGAGTTGGACCAAGGCGCATTGAACAAACGTAGCAGGATGGTAGAGGAATAAAGGGATAGGAGTAGGTATTTGGAATCAGAAGGGAGGGAAGGTAAAAAGCGTCAATACTGAGCATGCGAAATCCGGGTTATGATGGTGAAGATGGTCTACTGAGGTACGATAAGTGAGTTGATATTTCGTGTTCTCTGTTTGTTGATGAGCAACCGATACAAAAAATTCGTCAACTGACAATTAGGACACGCGGAGGTATGAGTTATGTATAAATTACACGCTTCTGTGATTTCCCTCAACTATCATATCAACTACCTCTTGTCTTTCAGGGGTCGCATTGATTCTGCTCATGGCCAACCCATAGGAAGTAGCATGTCCATAAATTCTCTTGCCGAAGCCTCTTCGGTGATGAATCCCACACCGGAAATGATGAAATCAAAGAACATTGACAGCATTCGAACGCTGATCTCGGTGGCACAAACAAATGGAAACTATTTAGGGCACTCCTGGCTGCATATCCTGCGTTGTATTTCGCAGTTGGAGTCGGCTAATGTTATCGCAACCAGCACTGCTCGATCACTCCCGCATAGACGACACGCTTCGCGTAAGTTGAATTGATATAATTGTTCCATTATACACATTCTGTTATGACTCAGACCCAGATAAAAAATATCCGTTCAGTAGGTACAGTTATTTTATTCATGTAGGAAGTTTGTTCATAAATGTATACACATCGCAACCAATAAAATCGTCCATCTAGTCGCCAATTTTTATTTTTCAAAGGAAGATATATTTGCATCTCTCTTACTTATTTGGCCCAATTTCATTGAAATATCAGAGTTTTCAAATAATCTAACCTCTACTGACAAAATAAGCCTGGGATGATTGACTAACACCTCTATTATAACACTTTTCCATAGGTTGGAAATGATGTAAGTTGAATTCATATCTAGTCTTATGAAGTCCCTAAATGATGTATACCTTATAAGGAGAATAAAGTCGCACTAATCCCGATCAAAGCCACTTTTATAATCCGATTGAGTTAGGCTCAGAGATATTCCCTTTAAATCTAACTATCTTAAAAGCTAATTGGCTACAACGACCTTTTCCAAAACAGAAGAACATGGGCTGTAATGGACAGGCGGACGTATTGGACCACTATGGAGAAAGTAAAGAGGAAGGAAAGGAAGGTTGGAAATAGAAGAGTTGGAAGACAAGTTAAAAATGCATGCGTGAAGGTAAAATTTTTAAAATGTACGAAGCAGAAAGTTAATTGGTTTTATACGTCACACGGTCAGCTATTGGTTCATATATATGAACGTCAAGTTGATTGCTTGACCTAGTTTATCTGACAGTTAGATCGATCAAGGCCAATAACATGGTCTCTGGATAGAGTCAATTCAGAACAACTTCAAAGTTCAGCATTTTCTCTCATAATGGATTGAATTCATGTCGCTTAGTGTTTAACTTGAGGATAGACTGTATTGTTTAATGGATTCTTACCGATGGCTTTCAAACTCGTACCATTTGAAAAGGCACTTGTGCACGATTCTGGCATGGGAAAGTAAAGAAACATTTAAGAATGAGAAAATAGAGAACTAATAGAGTACCCTCCTTCTAATGGTCTTCTTTTGACAACAAGTTTGTTTCCACTCCTCTAATATAGGATTATAAACGGCCTTGTGTCTTCCATTTAAAGCGAGATACAACTTTATTGTTCCCAATGGTCAATATACATAATCGGTTCTAAATATACTGGTTAAAATATGGATTCATGCCTTGTAAACTTTAAAGTTACCTTAAATTTAACATTAGCAGAAATATCCTAGAATGATGAAATTTGTTTCAAACTTTGGGTTTAGTTGGAATATTTGTGGAGGCGTATTAACCTTAAATTTATCGAAGCACTTGTATGTTTTTGTCAGACGTTTTCATCAATGTCATACTATGAGGAATTCAGTCAAGCTTGCGTAGGTGTATTTGATTAGAAATTGGTTTATTTCATAAGGCTATTTATTAGAGCATGATCAAGGTATAAAGCCGTTTGGGAGGAGTAACTTAGTTGAGTCAGGATTTTCTTTTGAAAAGTTAATTTCTTCCCTGTTGGTGCTAATTAAAGTCGATTGAAAGACCCTAATGTAACCAATCTCATGTTGGTATATAAGAACACTGATTGGCCATTATTCCAACAAATGAGTTTTAAACTCTTTGCGCTGATGCGCAAGCTACTTCAACATTTAAACCCTTCTATATGTATTGTTAGTCCACAGTTTCATTTGTTTCAAATTTCCTAAATGGTTTTTACTTCATCCTCTCATTTCCCTAAGTCAGTACTAGTGTAGTTTATATTGGAATAATTTTACTCTAAAACAACGTCGAAGGCTAAAGTGTTTAATTGAATGTAAAAAGTTTATTTTCTGGGGAATTTATTTGTCTGTTAAGTTTTAGACCCTTTTTATTGTCTTACAACAATCAGACCGTGGAGCAAAGATCCCCTGAGATGAGACTTATCGTTACTGGTTTAAAGTCCTAGTAGTAAGATTGATTTCAATATTGCTCAGCTTGAACGTAAACCACTATGCGAAATCTTAGCTAGTCACGTTCTTCATTTCCATATATACTTTTAGATGCGGACGAAGCAAGTACAAGAGCGGAAAATGGAGGAGCCGGCAGTGAGGGAGACAATGGTAAATTATCTCGCAAGCGCAGTGGTATCGCTCCCGGTAGCCTGGCTGCCGCCACTGTGGACTCTCGCAAGGCTGCCGTCCTCCAAGAAGTTATGGGTGAGACTGGCTCGCGTAGTGTCGTGGTCGCTGTCGACAAAATCTTCTCTGGTTCAGTTCGTCTCGATGGAGATGCTATTGTGGACTTTGTACAGGCTCTCTGTCAGGTAGTTTTATCGTTTTTTTTTCGAGTTCTGGTTTCATTAATAGAAAGCTCATTTTGGTAATTTGAAGAAATTTTTCGTAGATCATGAAACAGGCTCTGGATCTGCTTATTTAGGTTCTTTTGCACCGAAACATTTACTATTTCGATTCGAATATTTGACGGGAGAGCAAGTGATTATTAAGTCTTCAAAAGTATTAACTTGTGTTACTTTTCTGAGCATGGGGTTTTGGTGTTTATTATAGACACTCGGAGAGCCGATGACTTTTGGATCTTTTTATGTGTCTTAAGAACTTGAGAAATTGCGGGCTGCTACTAGCATATTCCAGTTTTAATCGGAATGATGCATAGTGTTTATTTGCTGACCCATAACCAGTTTAACTACTACTGTAATGAGTTTTTAACAGAAGAGAGTATCCGGTATTTACTCTTAATCCTATATTCAAACAGCCTAAAAATAAGGTTATCTTTGTCATATAAATATGATGAATGGACTTCAAGAATAGTACTATTTCTACGGCGGATTAATTAATGTTTTTTTTTAATTCTTGAGTGCCAGCCGTTGTTCCTGTGAGCTAAAACATCAAAATAAACAAAGACCAAGTCGATTTTATCAAAATTTCTTAATCGCTTGACTGAATAATTGTGGGATTTTGGAAGTCTTATAGTCGTTAGAGGATTCATAAATTGGTGGTCAGCATTAACAGAAGCTCTGGAATGTCTTCCAACAATTTCTCGTGTATAGTCTAGATTCCGTAAAATGTGCGGTCAATATCTGACTGACTGTAAATTTTCTAACATGTAATGTGATCACACAGCTCTGCAGTCCTTTTTCTTCTGGCATTTTTATTTTTTATCATGCCCATAGCAGTGCAGAAAAGCTTACAAGCTCTAATAATGGGAAAGAATATGAATAAGGAAAACGGAAAATGAGTCTAGTAAGAAGAGAAGTGGGTCAAAAGGAAGTAGGTATTGAAAACAGGGCATCAAGAATTTTATTATTCTGGAAGCATTGAGTTGCCCATATTCTAATATGAAACAGTTACTGATTGATGTTCTAATTCCCAGATTAAAAGAATGATATTATGTCCACGCTATTCAAAACTCTTTGACCGGCTAATTCAATTCCACGGTTAGTCATTCCACATTGATTTATGAGCATCTCACAGCCAAAAACAGATTTTTCAAATTAATAATTGCTTTTTAACAAAGCACAGATCACTCTTCTAACATATTTTTGTTCTCACATGCAAGCTCTTTCGCCACGTGGAAAGTCCATTAAGTTAAGCGCGCAGCAATTGTATACCACTACTTCTGCTACCGACTGTTGGCAAAAATCCGGTGATTATGGCTGTTACCATAGAGATCACTACTGGTCATTTTATTTGCTCTACTTCTCATTTGTCGCACGGCAAAGTCTTTAAATGTCTTTTACGAGTCATGCTTGCTATCCAGAATATAATATCGTTGTGACTTTAATGCTTTTTTGCGTTATTTTCTACCCTCTATATGCAAAGATCGGATTACTCAATAGTTATATGATCAAAGTTAGCATAAATAATAAAGTAAGAGGCTCCATAGGTCTGTAATTGTTCCGATTAGTGATGTGACTATCTTATTTACCATTTGAAAACACGGTAAATCTTTATAGCAACGAATGAATGAGCAAAGTGTAAGAAGAACAAAACGGAATCTTCTCTTTAGTTTGAAATTGAAAGTTGAGGAGAGATTTTCGTCTTTGTGTACATCTCTCTTGTTTTGGTGGGCCATTAGCTACGGTTATATAAGGGAATTATCAGGATTTGTTGAAATCGGAGCCTCGTTGTCATTATACGCTGTTTTCCTTGTCCCGAGTTCTTGAATGCTGGCGCGGTTGAAACTTAAGTTTTTTTCAAATAGGAAATTTTAATTTTGCTGATTAATCGAGAATTAGGGGTCGCATTGCTAATTCATCGCATGTTTTACATAATAAAATTTTCTTGTTTAAGTTAACATTATCCCAGTCAGTAAGTGAGTAGATATCTTGATTAATAACTTTAAACGTGACAGATTTGTGCAATTAGCATTTGTGCTCTCAAAGGGCTTAAAGTTTACTAATATGTTGTAACATTATAAAACATAGTGACCTTTTAGTAATGCTTGGTGTCTTTTTGGGGAAATTTTAGGTGACGGCATTAAAATTATAGCGATAGACTTCAGAGGATATCAGTAATGGGCTAGAATGTGACGATGGTATTGTGGTTAACAGGAACGCCTGCTGCATCAAATGTTACAAGATCGATGTTTATTGGTACACTTTCAGTGATGTGAATAAACAACCGCACTGTTAAGTTAATAAGGGTAATAGAATGCGACCTTCTCATACGAGGGGCTTTAGATTACCCAAGTTACTTTCTCTAATGATTTCGGAATTTCTTCCCGAAAAAGCGGAGTACAGGCCTCTGAAGTGCACTTCTATATTGATTATTGACCTTATGCTCCTCGAGTATGGACTGGAGAGAAGTACATCCAGTAGATCGCCAATGATGCATTATTGATCTAAGCGATAGCTTAGGTCCCAATGTATATATTATACATAATCTTATGTATTATCAAAAATATTTTTTTTGTAGTGGCTGATCTTTTCTTCCTTTTGTTATAGCTGATGGCAGATGTGTTATAATGCGTTGGCCAATCTCGCTGTTATTAGATATACTGCACTTGTTCAGGCCTCAAAGAAAGAAGTTAACCAGACACTTATTGACTGAATTATGAGATTATTTATACCTTTAGTATTGGGCTTGTTTCGATCGTGAGTAACGGGAGAGGATTGAACCAATCATTAGGTGTGGCAGAATATGATTGATCAGACGGCATGACATAGCGATGACGTTTAATTGCACATCCCGATGCATGCCAGAGTATTCATTAGCCTTTGCATCGCTCTTGATCGGTGGATTTAAGCGAGTTGCTTTAATGTTACAATAATTTTTTATTGATAGCTGTGGGCAATTTTCTCAACTGGGACGCCATTTTTGTATTCTCTATCTTTTCAAGATGTGTGGAAAATACATTTGTTCAATAACCACTAGGGTTAATATGTATTCTCATGTATTTGTGGGAAATATTTGTTTAATAATGATTAACCAACTTAAAAATTAATGATTGTTGGTTATATTACTTCTTTGGGTTAGGAAGTTATTGTGTAAAATCTTTGCTATTCTCTTTCAATCATTTTAGGTATCTCTGGAGGAGTTAGCACTGCCCCAGCCAAGGACCTTCAGTTTGCAAAAGGTAGTGGAGATCTCCTACTACAACATTGGGCGTATCCGTCTTCAATGGTCACGCATCTGGGAACACATTGGTCAGCACTTCACTACTGCTGGTCGTTCGACCAACGAGGATGTGGCCATATTCGCCGTGGACTCTTTACGTCAACTTGCTGTCAAATTGATCGAAAAGGGCGAATTGCCTAATTTTCACTTCCAAAAGGAGTGCATTCGGTTAGTTATGTTTCATGATGTTGCCTTTGTAATGTTACGCTACTTGATAAATTGTGGTTTTTTAATTTCTGTTTTAAATATTTTCAGAGTTTTTGAAACTTTCCCGCTTTGGACCATTTTTCTTTTCGTTTATGTCATGCACTTCTTACAATTCTATTAATCATTTCGATTGTTTATGGAAATTTACTCGAAGGCAAATAGAGCAACTAGCTGCCGGACTTGTAGTGAAAGTGGTCATTTAAATCTTGTTCACCTTTGGCACAATTATCAGCACGCACGTCTATTAAGTCAGAGATTACGAGATCGATACGCATCGGTACGTATCCATTGATATGGGTGACCAACCGCACTTATTAACTATGATTAGCAGGAGGGGTGGTAGAATGTGAAATTCTCGTCAGAGCGGCTCCGAGATACCTCCCACCCCCTTCCCAAATTAAGTATTATTAGTGCTTCCCTTAATTGACTTGGAGAGTTGTTTTTAAGTTTGTATCGATTAGGTTTAGATGATGAATGGTCTCCAAAATCTGCTTTTCTTTTATTTGGCATCATTTTTGAGTCTCAACTCAATTAGTTAAGGGCTGATCTTAACACAATTTGCTTAAAGTTTCCTAAGAGGAACATTTCTAATGTTAAATGGCTACGTACCTTAATCGTATACATTTTCACTAAATGCTCGTTTCACAAATCCAGTTTATTCAATCACCCATGCTCCTCTTATAAAGATACTTGAATCCATAGTTGCCGCAAAGATTTTGTTTCTTGTGTGATTGTTAGCTACTTTCTGTTAATAAATGTCATGTGTAGAGTGGATTTCACCATACAAACCTAGTAAGTTTCTTTTCCTGTTTGAATTTGTCTTTATATATTTATAGCTCCACTCTAATATATATGCTGTGAGAAGGTTGTTTAAATAACATCTCTGCAATTTCCGTTTCTGAGACTCTTAAATCAGTATTCCTTTTGTGGCGGTAGTTACATCTGATGTTTTGATTTTGAAAATTATCACCATTATTTTAAACACTTGTAATTTCCTCCAAGCTGTGACCTTGTTAGACTTCTTTAATTATTCATTAGTACCAATCTTCTTTATTTGAATAAGATTAATTTAAATCTCGACCTGATTTAGTGACCTTAGATATAATCAGTCTATTTATATTTCTATCGATCGAGAAGAATAGCCATCATCTAGTTAACTGTGACAAGAATATGGTTCTTGTTGTAAAGTGGGACTATTTCGCGAGTACCTTCGTAATGTTAAGAGGACAGCAGTTATTGCTGCTATGTTTTATGTGCCCACTAGATATAGCTGGGCCACAGCTGACTCAGACCTTGTGAGAAATAGCAGAAATACTGTGATTTCAAGGTATTTACCGATTTAATTTGAATTATGGCATGATTGCCCGGAAAACATTTGAAAAATCATTAATAGTGATTGGCTTTCATGTCCAATGTGTTAGAATAAGCCTTCGACGAATTGCGGTTGACGTGATTTCGCCATGATGATGACGTGGAAGTGATATGTCATTGACATGGAGCTCCTGCGCACTGCAAGGCATTGTTCCGTCCTGTTAGTTTTAATTTGGCAGTTAGCAATTTTAAGATGTTTCACCATGAATATCAAAGAGGTCATCTCTTAGAAAACTCAATTTGCGATTGGGAGATATATATGTTCAGATTTTCATCAATCTGATTTGTATATGATGTTTACAGTGATTGATTTATTTTAAAACTGTTTTTCCCGAGGTATATGAATCAAAAAATATTCCAATTGTTTACATTTATCCTTTTTTTGACATTAAGAAAATGTTAGTTATCAACACAAATATGTTGGTAGATTTTGTTCGTTTAGGTTCATTTTGTTCATTAGGTTATTGTGACGGCAGTTTGCTCGACTGATTTTCAACTTTTCGTTTCGCCTCCTGTCAGCGTTGATACTTAGTTTAAATGCGCAAATAGTTGCTATTATTGTCAGAAGAAATTGTCTGCCCGCGTGTGGCTTAAACATCATTGTAATAGTAAGGCAGTATTTTGAATATGCTACTTATATAATCAAATGTATGGATACTCGAAATGGATAGGAATTTGATAGAATGTATTGGATTATTAATTATTTATTCACATGGCACCTTTGCATGAAAATTGATAATACGTTTGAAGGAAATGAGGGTACATAGACATTCATTAGTTAGACAAGTACACATGGTAGGAGCTTAATAAAGCAGCGCCAATACAATCTGACTGAGTTAGGCTTAAAGATATCCCCTTTAAATCTAATTTTCTAAACCTTTCCTAAGTGAGGAGATCGAGATTTGAGATGAACTATTGGTGTATTCGAGGACCAAAGAAAGAGTAAGGGAACGAAGTTTGGAGGTATTAGAGCTGGAGAACAAGTCACAACTGCGTGAGTGAAAGTAAAACTGGAAAATAACTGGTTTGAATTAGTCTATGTATCGCAGGGTCATCTTAGCATACCACCACAAATTAAATGACTATTCAACTCTTTCAGACCCTTCTTGAACATCTTGGGAAATATCAATGAGGTAGAGCCCAACATTCAGGATATGGTAGTTCGTTGTGTCTCACAGTTGATTCAATCTCAATGGGTCAATATTCGTTCAGGTTGGACCAATATCTTCCTTGTGCTTTACGTAGCAGCTGGATCCACTGAAGCCAGTGTCATTGAGTTGGCATTCAATTCTTGCGCCTTTGTGATTAACACGGTCTTTCCAAACAACTTCTACCTCCTTGTGGACTCTTTTCCTGTACGTCATCATTCTTATATTACTGTGCATGCTACTATTCGCAATATTAAGCTTATAAGATGGAAGACGGCTACTGTCTCCCTTCTAACTCTTTAGATATACTTCAGCTATTCTCATCATATAGCTACCACATGGAGAAGAGAGGCATCGTTTGTTGAAAAGTCTTATTGAGTACAAAAAGAATGAGCTCAGAGAGGTGTGTGAACGCGGAGTAAAGTTCGGATGTGGTGTGTGTTTATATGGGGGGAGGGTAAATGTACTTTTAGGTGAAACGGAAACGTTCTGGGAACAAAGAAATTAGGGCTTGGTTTAAGCCTTGATGATAATTCCCAACGCACTTTGGAAGGAAATCAGTCCGTACCTATCGACTCAGTTGGCTGGGCTTGGTCAAACTTGTTGGGTACAAAGGAAACATTTTCAATTAGGGAATTTTTTCATTAATTTGAGGATTAGAGAAGCTCTACAAGCTGATAACCGTAAGCATGAAATGGCTAAAATTCCATCTCAAAATCTCTTAACCATCAATCCTAACTTACGCATGGTCAAAAGTCGGAGAGGATCTGAATACGTCTGTTTGGTTAATATCGGGATGCAGCTCTAGTTTTGGGGGATTGTTAGCCACAGAATATTAGTAGGCGATCAGCCTTAGCTGAGGTCTGCCAACAGACAGAGTTAATTGCAGATAATGAGAGGATGTTTACCTATTAGAAATGTTATCGGTGTTATAATACACAGGGTCAGTATGGTAAAGATCCAGAAGACTCCGGATAGAGCACATCTTTTCTTAATCGTATTACATTGTGTCAACCAAAACTGTTCAGAGAGACATGACTACAAGAGGAAGTAATTCATGCTCAAGTCACCGTGTCTCAAATGGAGTTTATAATGTGGTCCGATAATGGAACTCGAATATCGCATGCAGTATCTTACTAATTCTAATCATTTGCGAAGTATGGAAGAATAGCTTATAAGGTTCAAATTCGAAAATATGAGGACATTGATCCGTAAATTTGGACTTATCTTTGCCCCTTTCTGTCTTTCAGGTCTTCATAAAAGCCCTCTCTGAGTTCGCCTGCAATCTTCAATTTCCTGACACATCAATGGAGGCCATTCGTTTAATCAGACTCTGTGCTCGAGTTGTCAGTGAGCGTGCCACGCAATTTGCTAAGGAGGAGACTGTCTCTGCAGTTAAGAACTCTTCTGATATTGCTCCTTCAGGTGCAGTCGTTTCCTCAGAACAGGAAAAGGACGACGAGAATGCCGCCTGGAAGCGCGGATGGATGCCAATATTCTATGAACTATTCCGAGTTATTAATAAGTAAGTGATTGTTTTCACAATTTATTGCCTTTTGTGTTTTGTAGTAAATAGCTACCAAAATATCAAAACTATATATAAGAAATAATAATAGTTAGTCTCAATCCTGTTTGAGGAAAATGTATTCCAACGCTCATTTTGAGTGATATCACTGAGCTTCCATGGTGAGAAACTCGAATTTTGCCAGTCCCCTTTATTAGTTAACCTTAACTAGTACGGTTGGCCATACCAATTGGTATCGAACCCGTGGCTTCCGCAGAGGTCGGCTGTAGGTATTGCAAGTGTGGAATCGTGCTTTTGGTGTCAGAAAGGACGGTGTTCTGTGTAAATCCTTATAAATTGAAAAATGGTTTAATAAAGACTTTTACGATGGATATCGGTTTGAATATTTTTTTCATTTAGTTTACTACGTAGTTTTTCCATCGACTGAAGCAGTTCTTTTGCTTGAGGTAACCTATAAAAATTTTCACCGTCTTGTTGATCATTCTTAACTACGTCAACTTTATGACAACTTTCCTGATAAGTGTTAACCATATCTTACTTTCACTTAAGGGCATCTTGTTTTCTTATATTTAAAACTAATATTCATTGAAGAATATTTCTTTTTCCTTATTAGGTGCTACAAATTTTGTTTCATTTATTTGACTCGGAAATATTAGTTTTCTAACCGGATCTATTTCGAGAGGAACCTTAGAATTCGTGTATTTTGCAAATTTAATGGTCTGACCCATCTTTCGTGGATGCTGTATAATTTTAAAATATGTATCGTGCTAGATATTGCTAGACGGGTAGTAATTAGCGACAATTTTGATAGTTTCCAAATTTGGCCTTCCTTGGAATTGGGAACACTATTCAGACTACAATCATTCCTAGAAGAGCTTGTCGATTCCCAGTCTTAGAAATTCACAGATATTTTATTTCGTTAGCGGTTATTATTTAAAAGGGATCTTGCAAAAGCGCTTGATTTCTGAGTTTCAGTTAAGGCATGCTCGGGCATCGGAGTGATCTTCATCTATCAGTTTATAGCTGTCTTGATTTCACAATATATCTGGATCCAATATAAATTGTCAATTTTTCTAAGTCCGTTTGCTTATGAAATGAGTATTTAGTATGTTAGATATATGGTTTTTTTTTTTAAATTGAGGGTCTGGGAGGGTTCGTTTGTATAAGTTCAGAACAGCTGGTGCATGCTTTCGACTGAAAGATTATTCATTTATATGTTTGTTCGTTACATAAAACAGCCTTTCTAGCATTTGCCTTCCTTTCTCTCCTTCACCCAGCTGTAAATTAGACGTACGAACTCGCGGCTTGACAGTATTCTTCGAGGTGATCAAGTCCTACGGTTCCAGCTTCGTTCTCTCCTGGTGGATTCAGATCTTCAAGCTCATCTTTTCCATCTTTGAACATGGAAGAGATACAAGTTCCAATGCTGCAGGTACTCCAACAAGCCAACACCAGCAGTCTTCAGCTGAATATGCAGCTATGGAGAGGATGTATCGCCAACGTCTCTTCTCGGGTGATCAGCTGGAAGCCTTCGGTATTACTTATCGCATCTTCACTAGTCCGGCGGATAGAAGTGAATGGCTTAATACCACATGCAATCATGCTCTCTACTCTGTGGTGGACATATTTTCGCAATTCTTCGACAAAATTGCTGATGATCTACTCGGTAAGTCTATGCTAATACATTGAGGTTTCTGCTTGGGATCGGATCTCACCTGTCGTCACTAAAGTTCGATGTCCCAGTTCAGAGAGACGAGAAACTCCAGGTATTTAGGCACTAAACCAAGTAATTGATTTCAAGGTTATTGGACTATTATTGGCCTAATGTAATTAGCCATGCTTTGTGTCCAACATTAAACTTAGTGCCTTCAGACGTCCGCTTTATGTTAAACCTTTTTTTGCTGGTGGTAGGTGATCAAGTCAGAGGTCATGAGATCCATGCCCATCGGTGCACATCTAGTCATGTGGTGACCAACTAGATTAGCTAAATCTAGTCAACAAGAGAGTTGGTGGAATGCGACTTTCTCATTAGAGTTACTCCAGCATACCCAAGCTAATGCTTTCCTTAATGATTTCGGAAGATATTAGGCTACATATGATTTTGTGAAAACTGGAAGGGCTACGGGATTTTTTTATTCCAAAGAAAGAAAATAATTTCGGCAAATAAAGTAAGCAAATTATGCAAACAAGTACTAGGTGCTGTCAGAATTCAGTGTCAGATGATAATATATGTGACTTTCTGAGCCGATGACACATCTATAATTATGCATTCCACACTGACACTTGATAAACGCTTGGAGCATTCATGATCATATGCCTTACCTCTGAAGATGTCCCGAAATAACTTCACCGGCTTGTATCATCAGACACCATGATTCTCTATATCTATCACTAACTTATAAGATGAAATGAACTAATGTCACATCAGTGCATAGGTAATTAGCCGAATAACTGCTCTTGCTAGTCGCACATCGTGACACCAAATTAAGCTCCTCAAAGAATTTCCCTTTCGGGTTTAAAGTTTATTTAATGTTTATCTCATGACCGTAAAAGCTACTCATTACAAAGAATTGGATCCTAAAGACTCATAAATAAACCATTTCTCTCAAAACTCTCCTAGACCGAAGAATTTGAGAACTTTTTTTATATAGAAAAGAAGCTTTGTTTTACAATTTTCCAGTGTTTGTGGGAAAATGAAAAGGCGATCTTGGAAATAGAACTCTATCGCACCGATGAGCATTGATTTCGCGATTTTGGTATGCTGAAATTTAATTCCCTTGCTGATGAATTTCGAATCTAATCTTGGTGAGATAATCCCTTACTTTACCGTCTAATCATTACTTAATGTATAGTTATATTTGTTCATTAATTTGGCCGCAGTAATTATTGGAGGGCTTTTAGACCATGGCTTCTTATGGCATTAGGCTCTTGTTTCGCTCTTCATTTCTGGGGAAACTGAGCTACGAGCGTCGGCATTTCTTATGATTTTCAAGTGATCATTGACCTTAACTGGCTAACTTTAATATTAGTTTGATTACATCGTTTTCTTTTATCATCTTTTGAAAAATGCTGTGGGTTTAGCTTAAATTTGCCAAGAATTGTGAAGAAATTCAGACAGTTTACTAGCTTTCATTATTACGATATCATTATAATTGGCAACAAGGCGAAAAACCTACAATTAAGGCAACTGAAACCGGTCAGTAATAAAGTCCAGCAAAAAACAAAGTAGAGGGAGATTTTGATTGAAAGAGTCTTGCCTCATTTAATTTTTTGGTTTTGATTATACAATATTTAGGTAATGGATAGTTCACGTTACAAAACCCAAATCTCCAAATTTATCCCCTGGAGTACCGAGCAAATTCTTCTTCACGATGTTCAATACTTATTGACTGGCTGATTAATTGAGATGATTGGTTTTACCTCTTCTATTCATCCGTTTTTTTTTCCCAAGGACCGAGAAATCGGTGTGGTCTTATATTCAGCCAGTTCACATGACTAATTTTGTTCTCTCTTTTGTTCCTAGCTAATCTCTATGTGCAACTGAAATGGTGTTGCTTGCAGGACCATGAACAGCTGGCCCGTTCAGGTACAAGTTGCTTGGAGACTATAGTACTCACAAATGGAGCGAAATTCGATGCCGAGAAGTGGACTATGACGGTTAATCTTCTTGTGGATCTATTCAAAACCACCATTCCACACGAGCTACTAACTTGGCGACCCGTAAGTTGGAACTTCTATTACGCTTTCACATCTAAACTTTCCTTTGAATTAATCTAATAAATACTTAAATGCACCATTGTTCCAAAAATTCTATACCAGAAAATTTAATGTAACTCAAATATATAAATCAGGGGTGTTTTAAGGATAATCATATTCTGACTTAATAAATTTACTCTTTTACTTCTGACTTAGGACCTCCTACTTAGTCTTCTATAATGGTCAGTGTGTATGGTCATTTGAATCATAAGATAAACAAATTAATTTCGTAAGACGTTTAATCTAATGAGTCAGGCTTCAACATTTGTATCGTATGCGAAACGTCCTTCTTCCTGTCTGAAATGATTTTGTGGAGCTGGTTTAAAAGAGGACTGTAATAAGGTACCACGTATTGGACCTCTTAATTAAATCTGAACAAGCCTCTTCAAATAATCGTTTGAAAAGGCACCAGCAAATTTTGTAGGATTTGAAGAGATGAGACGAAGTAATTACCCCGGGCCGCATGGACTAAATCTTCCCACTCTCTCCCCAGACCATTTCCTCTCTAACGTTACTATGTTACGTATACCATATTAACAAACGGGAAGAGAGAGAGAACATGGATCAGGTAGCCGTATCTTTCTACTAAATTTAAAATTTACTTTTCCAATATGGCAAAGTAAAAACATGATTGGTTGTGGATGTTTATAAAGAATACTCTTATTCGCCATCGCGTCACTCAATACTGGTGAATTTCTATCGGTTGTTGAATAACACTCGTGCGCACTAAAGTTCAAGGTTACAAAGTACTCATTGCTATTTTTTTTCTACTGCAGGATCCAACAGTAGACGGTGCAACAAGCGACGAAGTCACAGTGAAACGTCGTCAGTCCGCCCGAACTCGTCTCTTTTTGCACCTACTTGTCAACTGCATCGTACAATACGAGCTTATTCAAACAGTGGATAACATTCTTTTTGTGCCTTCTCGTAATCGTGAGGAGGACGCTTTAATCCTACGGGAGACGCGTCGATCTTCTGCCCAACTCAATTTGACCCTCCTCAATGGAACACCAATGCCTAGTACAGCAACAATCCCTCTATCTCCTGTTCCAAATAATAGTAAGCAGGTTCATACGCCAGAGGAAAAGAGGCTTATTGAGGCTGTAACAAAAGATCCCGTTGTTTCTCCTCCCACTCCGTCAGTTATTGAGCCCATTCCACAAATGGATTTCGGAGGTAAGTAACGCAAGTTCTTCACTCATTTAAGGCTCTTATAGTAATCTGATAGATCTTTTAAATTGCCGCAATCACCACAAAAGAAGATAGTAAAAAACATGGTAGAGACGTAGGAAGAAAAAAGTGATAATTAATTAGATTTATGGATAACTTCTAGACAGCTTTGGCTGTTATTACATTGATGTCAACTTTGGATCAGGCCAGATTAAATGGATATTAATTTATGAGGAGGACCTCAAAACTGGGTTTAAAAAATATTTCATCGCAAACATCGAGATCAGGAAGAAAATTGGCTGTGTTAACGCATGTCGTTATTTAGTAGATGGTTCTGTTGGTTAGATATTGAGTTCGGATTCGTCATACTTCAATAAATCAGGGACCATCAGCCAAATGGAAATAGATTTAGTTATTGTACATAGATTGGTTAATTTTCGATTTCTTTACATTCATTTTAAATAAAATTTATATGAACCTCGAGGTAGTCTTCCGATCGGCAAACATTTTGCAGGTTAATCTTGAATTGATTCTTCTTTATTTATGTGCGAAATCTGATATTGGCTTGATTTTTAGTTTCTTGTCTGTTTTTTTTTATTTCTTCAATAATGCTAGACGTAATAGTTTTTAATGGAAATTTAGTTTAATGAAAATGGTTAATTTAGTCCAATTCATTTTTCACATAAGACAATTTCCAATGGAGAATAGGTCATACGAAAGTATAGCAGACAATTATATCCTCGAATGACTCAGTGTCTATAACAGTCAATTGTAATTTGAGCTTGTCATTTGGTCGATTTTAATGTCTGAATATTTTTAAACATCTGCATTGTCACAAAGCTCCAGGCTAAATGGCACAGGATAATCAGAATTCAATTCAACCTCTTTTCCAATTGCTTATCAACTGAGCTTCCTCAGAAATGAAATAAACAACGTTTTATCTTTGCTAGCGGAGTAAAAAATCGAGGATGTATTTTTTTGTCGAATAGAGTTGCAGGAAAAAACCGTGGTGGCATGCAAAATAGTCATGCATCACAGATCTTTTCGTGTGAATGCTTGCCAAATTTTAAGGTTACGATAATCCTCACTACATCAGAGATGAGAAGAGAAGGCTAACTCAGATCCAACGGATACTATTTTATTCATACAGCAGAGAGCCGCTCTGGATTAAGCTAGTCTGAATTTTGACATTTAGGTAAATGTACCATTATCCTACAGGATAGAAGTGGTTACTTAAAATGAAATTGGCTTAAACGGGGATAGTGCTTTAATCTACCGTCACTATGAAGTCGCATTTAACCTATAAATGTAGAGTGAGGTAACAACAGGCCACTGTATTCCTATTTCAAATCAACTTTAGTATCCCTATAAGCTAGATACTTAAAATAGTTACATTAGTCTAGGAGAGTGGTTTTCCATCACAATCATTAGTAAGTGGAAGACATAGACAAGTTAGCCTCTCAGTTAACTTATGTTAACCATTCATCGTTCATCCCAAACACTAAGTGTGCACGTTACCACTTGTGCATGTGCTACTTATAAATTATCTGGCTGATCAAATATATTTTTACTTTCTCCTATCTTAAAGAAACAGAGGAGCTGGTAAATGGTTCACTACCGCTTCACAAAAAGGCTACCATCCCATATGTTTCCTACGAGAATCGTCTCACACTTGTCCAGTGCCTCATGGAATCACACCGATTCGCCAAGGTCTTTAATTCCAACATTGAACAACGCAACGTCCTCTGGGAGGCCGGTTTCAAGGCAAAAGCCAAGCCAAATTTACTTAAACAGGAGACCCATAGTCTTTCCACAGCTCTTCGAATTCTCTTTATACTCAGTGAAGAGGACCATGACCATCAGAAGGAGGCAAGTTTGAGTCTCGTGTACATGCTACTAACAATTTATTCCAGCAAACTAATCTGAAGCATATTTTACTACAGATAACAGAGATGCTGCAGGATACAATAATGGAGGCAATAGTGTATTACCGGAGTCTACCAGTGGATGGTCATAGACAAGCATGGGATAGCTGTCTACTCCTCACCCTAACACGACTGGTACATCTCACCCCGGATACCAGGTTCGCTGCTTTAGCGACGCCCCTCTACACAACTGTCTGTGATCTGGTCGGTCTGCCGAATCTCTCTCCTGAGATTTCTGTCCTGCTACGCGCATTCCTTCTACGGACGAATAGTAGGATCGCTGCAGCACAGTAGCTGGATCACGGGATGATTCCATTTCTAACTCCCTCCCCCCTTCCCCTACTACTCCATTTCTCATCCCTGACCTCTCTTTCCCCCTTTTCCTATGGCTGTGTTTTCGCCCCGCTCTTCTGAGATCTGTAACCTTATGTCTTGACTCTCCATATATATTTCTCTCTGTCAATGACATGGGTTCATTGATTTGTGATCAAAGTTTGCTGCATTCTTATCTTTTCTCCCTCCGTTTACATTCTAATAACCCATAACTCGGGCACTTGGTTCCTTTCTCTTTTTTCTTCTCAATAACTTAGCTGTGAACATTACTGAATTAAACTGTTGATATGAATCATGAGTTTGTTACTGCTTTATTAAGTTGGGATGAGATTAATACAAATTAATGTTAAAAATGGGAGGAGATATGGGGTCCTATTATTGATTACGTCATAATTTCTATAACTGAAAAGCATCTAGAAGCAACAACTCTGTGGTATTTAATTTCTAAATATGCAGAGAATTTTGGGGAAAATTTTTTTTCATTTGGTTTAGATTAGCGTTTGTGTAATAAAGTCAAATTGATGGAATAAGTCAAGTCACTCATGCCGCTAAGTCAGTACGGAGGTAGCCTGGAGGCCACCCACCTTATTGATGAATAAATTAGGTTTATATACAAAACATTTCTTCGTTAGACGTCAACCATATCTTGACGTGATGACTGCCACCTGTTTATGTATCTATGTCCAAATACGCACACACAGCTGGACCGCTTATGGACACTACAGTCGTGTCTAATCTCCAGGCCTTATTGTGAATAGAGAGGAATTTCAGAGGTGGTTGATAGAATTAGGGGGGGAATGAAGCCCATATGGTGCGTATGTATATGGCTGTTTATGTAGGGTGAGTCCGGGAAAAAATGAATTAGCGTACATAAGTTGAGACATAGCAACAGTGGCGTTCCTAATCGATGAGGAGTCGGGCCGGGCCTTAATGACGGTGATATTGTCAGTGCAAGAGATTAGCCCATTTTGATCGACTGAGTTGGCTGAGTTGGAGAGTTCATTGCCATCCCGAATTATTTGAGCAGAAAGGAGAAAACTTTTGTCAGAGAAAAACAACTTAACTTGAGATTAAGAAAACCATTACAACGCAATTGACAATAATGCAAAACCTATTCAATATATGAAGATACGGGAAAGTTACCATCATTGACTTCTCATCTATTCGATTTGTGTCTATTTTGTGATATCTTCGAACCTCTATCTTCGTGCAGATATTTATTAATCAGTGATACTGTAATAAGCATTCGTTATTGTTTGTGATCAGTCACAGTAGCGTAAATTATATGTAATATATAATTACATCAGTCAATTAATTATTATTTTATGTAATTGGCAAAACGAACTTTGAAACAAGTTGAAATGGACTTTGACAAAGTAAACTCAATATTGTATAAATAGGATATTTCAAAATCAGTTCACAATTTAAGAAACCGACTTAACAGAAAGAATGAGAAATAAAATGACAGAACGAAGATAAACTACTGGGATAATTAAAAATATAAGGACAAATACAGCAAATTCTTACTTACTTGTCTTACTTGCGGGATATAGCACTTAATTTTTATTGAACTGATATAAAGCTAGATCGCCAACGTAGTATAGATAGATTTGCTTTACTATAATGCCAGTGTTAAAGTTGAATAAGATCTAGGAAAGCAATCAAGAAAATAGCGGGAGTAGTGCATCCCAGTGCGGTATATTGTGCGTAAAAACTTTCATCATCTGTGATAACGTTTCACTTCTAGCATATCACTTAACGAAAAATTATGCCACACATACCACGTCATGCAAACTGCATATCTAACTTTTGTAAATAATAACTCCACTGCCCACTCAACAAGTATAAATGCAACGGTGATGCAGCAGTCGCTACACACAGGCCAATTGTACTAATAAGTTTCTTTATTACTCAACTTCTGCCTTCTTGATGGCTTAAAACAGACTCGGTTCCATCCTATTTCACTGGCGGTCACATCGATGCTAATCGACTGGGAAGATAAAATATAACTGTTCTAAACTCTCTTATCTATAAACCGAACTACCACTCTCGGCATCAGTTTAATATAGGTATATTTATAACGAAAATGGACTGTAATCGATGACCAATTGGCCCATTGACCAATAAAGATGGCTTATTGAATGGACCAGTCATTCATTCAGTCAAAATCCGATTATCAGAATCCGATAAAGGGTGAAACAGAACACTTCGACGAAGCATGTGACACCATTGTATAAGAAAAATTAAAATCCGCTTCTCAACAGATATTCAATAGCATAATTGAAACAAATCTGAGTCCCATTATTTACGAAGATAAGCCATCGTCATTGTGAATAAAATTTAAAATATTATTACGAAAATTTTATCTACGAGCATATAATAAAAATACGACTCCATGAAATTTTCTTCTTTGCAGCAAACTTAAATGCATATTGTACCCGTGTAAAAGCAGTAACAACATCGATATACCGGTGGCTGCAAAAGTTTATTAGATATACGTATAACTGCCTTGTTCTAAAGTTGGAAAGAGACCTCTGGTGATCATAGTGCTATCAAGTGACCAAAGGAATTTCGCACGTGGTTGAACATTCTAGAAAGTGCGGTCATGCTATCGATCGCGTATGGAGCAAGCGTGACCGTGCGAGCAGATGTCATCCCGGTCAATCGGCGGTCAATATTTCCGCAGCATAGCGTTGATTGTATTTAATGACTAAACATGGCGGCAACAATAGGGTCTCACCTTTTTGTTCTTGCTAACTTAGATACAGACCATCCAAACCTAGAGGCAAATTTATAATAGAGGACTCCGCTGGGGGCTAGTTGTACTTGTCAGCAACTAGCTGGACTTTTTAAGAGGATTACTAAGTTTGAGCAAAAGGCTTCTTTGTGTAATATCCATCACAGACCTTATTTTCATATTAGCAGGGTTTGCATAATCGGGTGGGAATGAGTGACAGAAACTTGAGTGATTAGAAGAGCTAATGTTTCGTGGGAGTAAGCAAGTCGAATAATAACACACTGAATAGAGACGATGTCCTTTTTCCACTTCATAAAATGAAGATATTTAAAAATATGGCAAGTGATAACGTAATGGTGAATATGTGGAGAAAACGACCTAGCAGGCCCATATGGTGACCCAAGCAATACTTTAATCAAACTTTCGGATGCTTTATCGTCGCCTGCCAACAAACGGAGTTTTATCACTACATTCGGCTACAAAATATTGAAAGTAAATTTTTCTTGGCCAGATTTTTTGAACAAAATCCTTATATTTTGGCTTTGATCTGCGTTATTAATATTTAATCCTGTAATAATTTGTCATCTGCTTAAACATTTCTAGGGGAAAAATTTGAATGAAGTTATCATGATAAGAACAGGAAAATAATTTTCACCCCATACTCTATACCACTTGTAACAATGAAACAAACTAGTTCCTGGAAAGATCAAAATATATTGAGTTTAATACAGCTCGGCTATATTCAAGGAGAAATTAAATTGACTGGGAAATTCAGTTATCTGTTTGATAACTAGATGTTTGAAAATGATTTATGATTTCTTAACGAGTTCATTGTGAAAACTATAACGGTTCAAAATGTTTACCTTTAATAACTGGTTGTTCATTAGGGACGACTGTTCATAATAATAATAAACTTTGCATTCAGCCATGAAGAGTGGTGGGTTATAAGCTTTCTTCAAAGGTAGAGAGATCTTAGAAACTACAGTTAAATTAAAATAAAAATTTCATTCATTATTTAATGCTTTGAAGTGTAAAATTATACGGAATAACCAGGAAAATATTAAAAAAACACACAAGATTTTTGTAGGACAAAATTTTGCGTGTTTTATCTGTCGCGAGCTCATTTTAGAAGGAAATAATGGCCCAATATGAGATGCCAGTGATAATAAAGGCTTTGGGAAACGAAGCCGTCAGATCAGCGCTTAAAAGACATCTTTTAAGGTTAATTGACAACAATCAAGTCATCTTCGATGTTAAAAATCTTGGTCTCAAACGTTTGCCTCAAGCCTACCGAGTTGCTGGCGAAAAGCAATACGAAGGTCACTACTTCCTTATAAACTTTGACGGACCACCCGATGGGCTCAGACAAGCAAAAGTAATACCTGTTTTATTTTATTACTTCATATATTCTAGTTATTGGCGCATAAAGACAGTGAAATAATCAAGTGCCACTCCTGTCGTATCGATGACGGTTGGCGCCCACCATGCAAAGCTCCCAATGCCCCTGCTTGTGAATTTGGTGAAATCCGGAACCCAAACTACGAGAAAACAAACAAGACAAAACATGGCTTCCGCGCATTTTAGTAACTGTAATTACTTTTATGTATAATAGACTACCTTATACTATCCAACATTTTCTTTTATATGATTATTTAACCTCTGAGAGCGCGCAACAAATAGCCTAGTCAATCTACAGCTGATTCTTCTTCAACGATAGAGGCAGGTAGAACTGAATTCTATCTCCGTGGTGACTAGGCCGCGCTTCCACGAATTCATATCGCCTCTAAGGTGCGAATAAATGCAGCCTCCGCTAATAAAGACGAAGTGGTCGAATCCAAATCCGGTTGCATCCAATCATTTTAATCAACCATCCAAACCCAACTTCGTCACTAAACTAGGGACTAACTAACAGATGAGTCGAACAGATGTAAAAGACCAGTTACATGGCACTTACATGATTTAATAACTTCGAAACGTAGTACTATACAAAAGTTTATTTAGTCATTGGATAGACATCGTTTATTTCCATGAGGGTTTGGATTTAACTTGTTTAATCTCCTTTTTCCTTGCAAGCTGGTAGGGTTGAAGCTTAACCGTTCCCTTTTTCCTCTCTGGCAGGTTTTGAATAGTAAAATCAGCATCTACTCTCTTTGCAGCGAATTTCTTTCCCCTTTTCCCGACTGCCTTACGCTTTTCGGTTTCCACTTTCTGTTTAGTTTTTTTCTCATCCTTTTTGGCATCTTCCATGACTTCAACACCTCCTTCTAAACGACGTTTCTTAGTCGGTAAGGTAATTTCAGTTGAAGCCTCCTCCTCTTTATCACCTGAGGCTTTGCGTTTACGATTAGCCTTTTCAGCCTCCTTTACAGATTGGGATTGCTCCTTCTTCTTTTGATCAGTGGTCTTTGGAGTGGACTAAGTAGAGGAAATAGGTACATCAATACCAAAGATTCGATAACGTAGTGTTAACGGAAACGAAGAGAAACATACCTTAGTTGCAACATCTTTTGGGACGGATTTATCCATTTTTTCAACACGGTCCTTTGCCTTAGACTAAAGTAAGATAAAAGATCCATCATAGATTTCTTATCGACCTGATAAACCCCAAGCGGTAATGAAACCCACTTTGATTTCAAAGTTTACAAAGATTGGTATTCCTCTATACAGTGTACCATGACGACTGAAGAAAGCTTTCAAGGCCTCACTTCGGTTACGATACTTTAAGATACAGAATCTATAAAAGAAATGAAAATGTGGCCACTCAATAGAAAGGTTTATGTTCGATAAGAAAGTGAAATAAGTCAGACGACTGTTTCAGATAGAGAATCTCTTCAACCTAGAGATCGGTCTTGATCAGCTCAGCTATTAACAAGGTCGCCTAAGGTCTCGAGTTGAATGCAAACCCGGGGAATAGAATGACCGATTAAACTTTTAAGTATAGCTAATAAGGGAAAATTATCGTGGGAATTTACTACTAGGAGCTCCAGAATACTACTCATCTGCCTACTACGAATACTTTGTGACACTGATATTAGGTAGAGCAAACATCTATCCTTTGCAACAAATATTAGCTTGTGTACTTGGTTAATATACCGCTACCTGTGTGCCAGCGGCGCAGTGGCCAACATGAAGGTCTGATAAGTTAAGGCTCAGGAGATTAATTCTCATCCGCTCAGATCCAGTAATGCAGATGGTTAGCCGCACTAGTCATTTCTAATCAATAAGAGGTAGAAGGCAAGATTGCCGTAAGTACGACTCTATTTGTGAGAACTTCCCTTAATGGGTTTAAGAATCAAAATTGACTTGTGTAAATAACTCATGACCACTGGCCTGGGAGACGTTCCCTTTAACCTTATTAATGCTACTTACCCCTTACAAGTACCATCCGGCATATTCATAAAATTGATCTTATCGGCAGTCCGGAAGATCTGAGCAAGATCTGTTCGCTCAGCAAAACGTGGTAAATTAGAGACAAAGAGGCTAGACAAGTCGAAATCCTCAAGTGTCCGCTCTTCCAGAGGTTTCCAATTGTCATTACCAGATGGTCTTTCACTACAAACGGTCGCTCTAATAGGTTTTCCGTCAAGAATTTTACCATTCACTTCGTTCGCAGCGGTTTTTGCTTCCAGTGCGGTTTTGAATTCAACAAACGCATATCTGCAAATAAACAAGAAATGGTAGTCTTTTAACAGAAAAAAACACATCTAATATAGAAAGCCCAAATACCTGCAGTTTTTCTTAGAAGGAATACGAACAGTGACAGAGGTGGGGCATAGATCTTGAAGCAATAGATAGGAGCAATTTTTAGAAACAGGCATAATTCGAACTGTTTGAGAGTTCTTCTCATCTGTAAAAATTGGCATGTCGTAAGTACATCAACTCAAATATATATATATATATGCATATATGTATACATATACATAACGGTGTAAACTTACTTATTCGCCTTTTGATTTCAGCCAATAATTTTTCACCCTGTAAGGTTTCATTTGATGCATTCTCTGGAAAAACTATCGAACTGGGAAGTTTAGACCCCTGAAATAGAATAAAAAAACAGTTACATTGACACAAAGCTTCCTTAATATTAATTAATAGGAATTAATACTGCATTAGCTTTCGATTGTTTCTCATCCTTAAGAGTTTTCTTGGCTTCACGATTAGCCTTCCTCTTCAGGTTGCGTTTTGCGGCTTTAGAAAGCTTCTGAAATGTGTATAAATAAACATCAATAAATGAAAGTATAAAATGTAAAGATGTGTCTGAAATCGTACCTTTTCTGGTTCTGTTTTAGATACTTCTACATCGATAGATTCCATTTGGACATCAATTGTCATTTTCTGAAAACGATTGAGTTTCAATTAGTTAACAAAATGAATACTATGTAAGTAATTGTATGGAATTCGAAAGTCAAAAAATGTGAACGAAAGAAAATAAAAACTAAATAAGAAGTTACTGGGACTATATATTAAAAAAATAAACACAGCCATAAATATTGAATCAAGTTCACACCACGTGAAAAATGCACACTGACCCGAACAAGCCTTGTGCCACTTAAATGTATTCACTAAAACAATTTAAAAAATATAAATTATTACAATTTTCGAGCTTTTAAACTGCTTCATAATGTCATATTTTTATTCAATTCTCAAATTTATTTTACTAAACGGAGAAGTATTTTTTATAGGGTTCAGCAATTTTCATTTGTATACCATCAGCGGTCATTTTGAGTCCTATCTTGGTGCCTATTTTGTAGGAATGAAAGCTGGCGATGTTTGTTGTGTCATTTTATAATTTGTTATTTTAGCTTCCAATTTATGGGAGTTTGATAGATGAGAAAAAGGAATATGTTCTCGTTCCAAAACCAGATTCGAAAATTCGTTCTTATTTATACAGTATAATTACTCCTGCCCGCCAATCTGTTGTTCACTGGTATGGAACAGCAGAGGTAAATTTTTCATACAAAAGTTACTTTTTCAGTCAAATTCACAGAAATCAGTGAAGTTTGTGGTTGAAAATTCAATGAGTTCGTCAATTTATTTTCAATTAATCGTTCTCTTCAGGCGTTTATCGACGCATTGAGGCTGATCCTGTAATTCTCGCAAGGGGTGGCTTCATTACTGTATGTGGTTTGGGTGGTATTGTACTTGGAAGCAAAGGTAGTTCGTGTTGTATCTTTTATTTTCTCATTATTAGGTGGTGTTTTGCGCCAAATTGCTTATGGTAGTCTTGGAGGTGGTATTGGAACTGTGATGTGCTATCCCACTTGTTCCCTCAAAACAATAATCTATGCTTGGGATGCAAGTACTAGCAAATTATTAGAGACTACAGAAAGGGTCAAGCGAAAGTTCAAAGGTGCTGTTAAATCTTTTATCGATTATATATATTTTCATAAGTCAGCTCTTACTTTATCCCTTTCCTATTTTAGAGTGAAGCATGACAATAGTGACAAATTTATCATATCTCATGCAGCTTAATTTTTTACAGTTGCCTGAAATATATTGCTTAGATGCATCTTTATTATTGCCTTCTGAAGTGAAACTATTCGAATTGATTTTGTCATTTGTTGAATTGATAGGAATAATATTGTCTATTTCACTTTAGGAATTATTTGGCTTGAGAATACTTTTATGTGAGCGGATTTTACCTTGACTATTATACTTAAGCTCATTTACGAAAGCTTTTTTAAATCCCTCATCTTAGATAGAGAAAGTGTTACAAACACTTGGACAGGGGAAGTTATCCTAGAGTCGTTCTGGTTTCTTTATTAGCCAGACTTAACGGATGTTATTGCCCTCACTGAATGTGTGCCGAAGGGCTTCGAATCCGTGACTCGGACGTCACGGAAGAGCACACTAACCACTACGCCACCGATGCATAATGTCTGTACTTTACAAGCTTTTCTACTGATCATCGTAGAATTTGGTCTAATTCCCGCGTATCTTCCACTTTACAGCATGTTTTGTGGCAGTTTTGAGAATGTTAGTGTCTGAGCTTTACGCCTTACGTAGGAATAATATTGGCGTTTCCCCTCAACCATTTATATTGGCTTACTGGAGTCTGGTTGGTGAGAAATTCACATTCTGTAAGTTCTACTGTGACCATATATAATAGGTTAACTGGATACACCTCAATTAGTATCGAATTCCTTATCTTTGACTTAGACACGTTGTTCTCATCATTCATCTGATAACCTAACGGCTATTGTAGTACAGTGTAGACTCCCCTAAATCCGTACCGGTGGGATTACAGTAGCACTAAATCCCGTCAGTATAAATAGAAGTCCGACCAATTTAGGCGTGGAGATATCCCCTGCAAAAACTAGTGGCTCTTCCTAAGACTAGGTGGCTACAATAGCCTTTCCCGATTCAGAAGAACAAGAGGTGAGTGGAGAACAGGGTTATATTTTATCACTGTAATGAATACGAGGAAGAAAGAGACAAGTTAGTTATAAAAATTCATAAGTATAGGGAATAGGCTTTGACATAGTGTGGCTGGAAACGGCAATGTGATAATCAGGTAGCATTACGTTATTTTAAGTCGCCAGCACGTTGCTGCTGAAGATTTGGAAGTAGGATAGCAAACTTGTCAGATAAGTATGGGATCAAGCACGCAACCTTAACCATTGGCTAGATCAGGGGGTAAACTCACCTTCATGTTCCTTACTGAGAGAGAGAGAGAGAGAGATGTGGGACCACTCTGAAAAGATGATCGCTTCCTCACATTCCTTTATACACTAGAATTTTTCTTGGCTCATCTTTCTTTCTTACACATTATTTTAGATCTTTATATCCTTTCAAATTAAATTGCCTGATTAATAAATTTTTTACTAATAAGGACTAACAGAACCGGTATAGGTCAACGTGTGCGTCCTTCGGTTTTACTACAGGATTGTTTGCATGATTTGGGTTCTGTCACTAGATGAAGATCTCATATTGTAATCGCCGTTATTGACAGTTCCGTGTATTTATTAAACTTTGTTTTCGTTTTTAATGTGCATTTTGACAAATTTTACCGCACAAAGGATGAAGAGTAAGGTCAGGCCTAAGTGGACAACATAATTCTAAATTCAGTACAAAAATTCAGAGGAGGAATTATGTATAAGGTCATTGATTTAATGAGGAGTAACAGAAAGAGGTCACTGACGAAGATGTCGGTGATGGAAGCTGATAAGAAGTGGGTGAAAGAGAACTAGATGGTTATGTTGTGGAAATTGTTGAATTGTGTTCATACTTTTATGGGAGCGGGTTTGGTAAAGACCGTTGGTGTAGTTAAAGGACCGTGGGAGATTCTACCGATCGTTTAGGGGGAGGGGGGGAGAACGTATAATAATTAAGAATTTGAAGGGGAGGAGAGTTGTGTCTGGCAGCAGCGAGGAGTTTAATATGCATGCAAACTGATAAAAATTTCGGTTATCACCAAATTGTCTAAAACGTGAGCATAGATATCCTAGACAATCTTTTCCAGTTTATGAAAATTTCATTTGAAATTTATGTCATTTATTTCAGCCCATAAAATGCATATCCTTTAAATCCATACAAAATTGCTACGATCCAAAACGAACGTGGACAGATGAATGACTAAAGTGAATGAACAAGATTTTTATTCTAGAGCTATGATACATGAGTTTGGATAATCATATTGGAGAAGAAAGTGTATATCGTAGGTGTAATAACATTAGGTCTACCGGGACCACGTCGAAAGAATAGATAGAATAAATCAAGCCACTCATGTCGCCAGATCAGTTCGGAGGTGGAAGGCAAGCCATCCCAACCTACTTTTAAGTAAATCAGGTTTGTATACAAAACATTTCTTCGTTAGACGTCAGTTATTTCTCGGTGTGATGATCGACACATGTTGAAGTATCTATGCGCAAACAGGCATATGCCCAACTGGACCTCCTGTGGACACTGTAGTGGAGATCTTATGGCCAGTCAATCATTTCTAATCGTCAGGTGTTGGTAGACATCTGCTGGCTACAGCAGTAGGCACTAGAAATACGCGAGTATTCGCAGACGAGTAAAGACAATAACACGCCATAAACCAGAGAAGGTGGAAGAGAAGGAGAAACTGGAAACCAAAACCAAAAAGACTCATGTGCGAAACAAATCGAAATATAGTTGCATATTCTAAACTGAAGATGGTCGGGATAACATTAAAATTTGGTATAAAATGGGAACTCCATTAGAGCAGTAAATTTGTCTTTCAGATTTGTATATAAGTCCAGGTTTTTACTCCTAAGTGTTGCATTATTAGTATTGAAAGATTCATGTCAATACGTATATATGGTATTCCAATTCATCTTTAGGAGTGCCTAGTGCTGGTAATATTGGCCCTGGTCATTGCAGGGGGATATTTCATTTTCTTATAATAACATGAAGTCATGAGAGAAAAATAAATTTGAAATTGTGTCTGACTTTTGATTTGAGCTAAACTGTAAAATTTTTTCTTCAGTACGATGAGAATTCAGTTAAAAAATGTTCTAATATAACAATATTAAGAAGCTGAGGAGTAGTATAGAAGGAACTTTAGATCAATCCACATCGTGTTTAGCAGTGTATATAAGGGTATTAAAGAAAAAATAGCTTTGACATGAACTAATAAATTGTTCGTACTATGTCAGAAATACATATTAAATAAGCTCTTAAATGTTCTTATTGTAAACACTATTCAATTTGATCCTCATAGCAGTTTTAAATAAAAGATTCTTTAGCTGTATTCTATATCATTCAATTGTATACGGACGAAAATTGTTGTTCAGACATCTTAATTTTAGAGTTAAATATGAAGGATCTAATTCCGATCCTTTATGGTGTTATGATAAGCCAATTACATCTGCCTTACACTAGTGTATTATTCCTAGAGAATCAGATTTGGTACTATTAATACCATATCAGATACGTTTTTCTAAAGACTTTGAATCTTTAAAATAGACTCGAAAATCTTTCAAAAACTCTATGACAGCTGGACAGGACGCATAAATATAAGCTATTCTCATATAAATTGCACAGGATAAGAACCCATACCTTTTCATTTTCATTAAATATGTTACTGCAGGAATAAAACAAATTGAAAGTAAGAATAGTGGCTTGTCAATGAATGTTAGATATCACGTTTATATATTTAGAAATAACTGCCAAAGATTACATTGAGTCTAGCAGTAATTACTGAAAATAAATAACTTAAAGCCTTTCTGAACTTTAAACAAGAGCGGACATAGCTGTACAAGTTATGGACGCCAGAAATTTTATGAGAATCAAACATGCTGTGTTTCAGTATATTTCTTTACATAAAATCAATATAAGTTCTCTAACAAATTAAATAGTGGAAAACTAAATTTACATTCAAAAGTTACAAAAATCAAAAAAATTAAATAGATAAAAGCATTAAATTAAAATTAACCTTATATTTTGTCTAAACCACAAATCATATTTTAATAATGTTAAACTCTCTGCCCTAATTAAACGTTAGTTTCTGTGTTAAGTTGCTCTTTATCATTAGCAATGGATTTCTCGAAAGGCGAACCTTTACAGGTTATTACTACAACTGGCGGTGATAAACAGAATTCCACTGAGCTTGTTGAACATGTTCTTTCAAGGATTTTACTAGACAAACGTGTAAAAAATAAGAAAGTCGTTGTTGTTTCCGTTGTGGGCACTTTCCGCAAAGGAAAGTCGTTCCTCCTTGATTTTTTCTTGCGTTATATGTATTCAAATGATAAATCGAATTGGCTTGGTGATCCGAATGAACCCCTTACTGGATTTCATTGGCGAGGAGGTGCCGATAGAGACACTACTGGAATTTATATGTGGAGTGAACCATTCCTTGTTGCTCTTCCGTCCGGAGAAGAGGTAGCTGTCATTTTCCTCGATACACAAGGATCTTTTGATTGCCGTGCTAATATGAAACAATCTGCTACTATTTTCGCGTTAAGCACAATGTTGAGCAGCAAGGAAATATTTAATATTAAGGATAATTTACAAGAGGATTACCTGCAGCATCTGCAATTTTTCACGGAATATGGTAGGATTGCCCTTGAATCTGGATATGCTCAAACCCCCTTCCAGGTATCTTTCGAAAAAAAAACTATTTTAAGTTTCTTTTTTAGACAGTTTTCTTCTAACATCAATGATTTCAAATTTCAGCATCTTGAATTCCTAGTTCGGGACTGGGCTTTCCCTTACGAGCATCCTTACGGCAGGAAAGGAGGAATGGATCTTCTTAATAAACGTCTCGGAGTAAGTTCTCTCCTTTCCTAGTTATTGATCGAATTATTTTTCTCTAAACTTAAATATACCTATATCGATAGCATGTATGAAAAGTGGTATCAAATTTTAACTAGATGTGTGCTGATGCTTTCTAACCATCGACGCTTGTGCTAAAAATCATTTACTATTTTAAAACCGAAGACTTTTGATTATAGCACTTCT
The DNA here is from genome assembly GCA_900708905.1 of Hymenolepis diminuta. Lineage (NCBI taxonomy): Eukaryota > Metazoa > Platyhelminthes > Cestoda > Cyclophyllidea > Hymenolepididae > Hymenolepis > Hymenolepis diminuta. Next base: position 200,539 of record CAADRB010000075.1, on the reverse strand, counting down.
GCTATTTCAATCTCAATTTAATCACACTTTGATTATTAGGCATATGATATATGGCGCTAATGCGTGAACTCTAATCAAGGAATCACCACATTACTAATTTAATTATGTGCGTGCCTTTTTATTAACACAGCGAAGTTTCGTTGAAAGTTTTCATTTTCCATATTAGGAATCGGTCTTTCAGCATGACCCCGTGTTGGCTATACTATACTATACTAGTACTATATCAGTTCGCACTTTTAACACTGTCATTTGACTGTAGATCGCAAAATTGCGAGCTGCCTAACTTCCCATCTCTAACTAAAGTTTTCCATTTCCCCGATTTTCGATATGCATTAGCACATCATTTGAGGTCACCTGTGGCAAAAGCATTTATAATTTCTTGTTCTTAAATTTTGTTAAAATAGGGGTAACGAAGAATGGTCAAGTAGACACTGAAACTTGTATTTCTAGGAAATGTGGCTCAAGATGACGTCTTCCACTGAATGGTTAGAACTTAACTCCATCTACAAATGTCCTAGCCCAAGTCACGAGTTCAATACTCATTGACGCATATCCAGTGAAAGTTGTGGCTAATTAAGTTAGTTAAGAACGAGTTAATATAATGCGAGTGTCTCATCTCTTTTTCAGAATGCTACTCTATCCAAGTTAAGTGTTAGAAAACTTCGTTCAAAGGGCCTTGGAGCTTATAATAGCAGATCTTTTTTTCTATGAAGTGGTTATTGTCTAACTTTGATTGGTTATGCTTTTAGTTTTTAAGCTACCATTCCTAGTTTTATATGCGTCAAGCATACGAGCAAAAAATCCACTGTTATATTGAAGGAAGGGATTGCATCGACTTTGCAAAATTAGCCTTTTCAATTAGGGTTCTTTACATACCACCGACAAATGATACTCCTTTTCAGCCTTTATCTCTCCCTATGTTACCATGGTTCTGTTGTTTCAATGAATTATTTGGAGTTATATTAGGATATTCATTTTGCTAATCAAATCGTTCAGTGCATTCAACGTAGCAGTTTTGGGTATGCGTAAAGGTGGAAGAAAAGAAACACTAATTTTTAAATGTGGATTTGTTCATAGTATACGAATAATTCCAAATTAGTTAGGAAAAGTGCTAACATTCTGGAGCTGCTCTGATGAGTAGCTCATTTTCTGTTAACTATGCTGTCCACCAAAAATAATTCGTGCGTTTGGCCATCCACATCACTGGATAAACAATAATCTCGTGACTTATGACCTGACAGGTCCACTTGACAAATATTGCGTTAATAACGCACAAAAAGGTATTTTAAGCTCTTTATTTTTACTTAATGTTTTGTTCACCGTATTAGGTCGATGATGATATGCCCAAGGAGAACATTCTTCTTCGATCCCACATCAACTCCTGTTTTGCTGACCTCCAGTGCTATTTGATGCCCCATCCGGGCCTCATCGTAGCCAGCAATCCCACATTCAATGGACGCCTTGTTGACATGGATATCAGTTTTGTAAATCAGTTGCGAGACTATGTTCCCAGTGTCCTTTCGTCCGAATTTCTCACCGTGAAAAGCATTAATGGGCAGCCCGTCACTTGTGGGGAACTCATGGAATTCTTCCGCGCCTATATGAAGATATTCCAAAGTGATGAACTACCCCAACCCGTGTCTATGTATGAGGCAACTGCAGAAGTGAATAATCTGAATGCTTGCAATAGGAGTCGAAATCTCTATGTGCAGGAAATGAATGAGGTGGGTGCGGCTTAATTGGATTATGGTTTATTGCTATTGTGTCTAACTGGGGTTTGCAATGTAGTGTAGGTTTTAGACGCATGCATTTAGCTGATTGAGTCATAGTGCTTCCATTCAAGTTCTGCTGATATAACAGCATATTATTACCTGTGGCACAATAGTCCAGTAGGGGATGAAATGGAAGAGGTTGAGTAGGAGTACGTAGGGTAGTATGTATTGTTAAAACAGTCCATATTTTCGTATGTACGTTGCTTGTATCGGTTACAGAGTTCGATATTACAGCCATGAAGCAAATTTTCATGCACTCGCATCTTGTGATAATCGAATAAGAGAATCTTAATCTAAAGTCCTAGTTCACCTTACATAAAGTTAAGGAGTGAAATAAATTTTTTATCAAAATTCGAGCTTGATTTGATTACTATCAATGTTTTTATGCACATTGAAACAGAGAGGAAACTGTTCGTATTTTCCTTGAATTGTGATATATTTCTATTCTTCGGAAATGCTTTCATCTCACCCAAGATGTCCTCATTTCAAGGTTGTTGGGATGGCTGGACAACCGCGCAGTTGTCCATTTCTTATGGCTGATCTATGGTGGTAGTGGTTAAGCGAAGACATCTGAAAATATGTATATGTATAATGTATAAAACAGGATGTGTTTGTTAAAGGTCGTATCTAGATATGAATTAGACAAAGTGTATAGATTATAGGAAGTAAGAAAATATTCGCAATGTTAAAGTATGTGCTCCTGATAAATTTGATAAGTTTTCGTATAGTGATTAATGACAGCCTTATTAAATTTTTAATTTCCCACCTTTAAGTGCACATTTCCTAATTACGTTAAGATCTGAACTAATGACATCTTTTTCTTCCATTGTACTTTCTGTAGAATATTTATAAATACGTTTTGACAGTGGTGGTAAACGTACAACGGATGGAAATGCATTAATATATAAAAGTATTTATGACGGTATTGACAACTTTTTGTAGCTTTTATGGCGGTTGATTGGCAGACTTATCTTTTTTTCAACGCACGTAGATTTTTTCATTTTTGTTATTACCCTTAGCAGAAGCTGAAGGATTTTGCAATTTTTATCCGCACATGAAAACAGTAGAATGTGGAAATTGAGTTTCATAATGATCGACACAGGGTTCAGGTTATTAGATTGGTCATTGCTATTTCATCGCCTCTCGTGGTATTACAATGGTGTTGATAAAAAATTGCTCACCCCCAGTAGTTTTCAAGCCAAAACAAAGTTAAATTAGGAAATAGATTTTGCTGTAGATTGTATCATTAACCTTTCTTCTATTTATAAGTTTAACTGATTACGTTTATCTTTAGGTATGTGGACCTCGCAAACCATATGTGGCAAACAAGGTGGTTGATGACGCTCATCAACGTTGCCAGGAGAAGGCCCTGAAGGAGTTCAGACGGACACCTAAAATGGGTGGAGAGGATCTAGCCGAAGGCTACGAAAAGAAGCTGATTCAGGAGATTGAGGAACTCTACATGAACTATAAGATGTCCAACCAAAATAAGAACACTGTTGAGGTGAGTACCTTCTACAGTGATACTTCTTAATGCAAAATCTACCTAGATTTGAACTTAATTAGGATTTTGCTATTCAAATTAGCAGATATAAAGCTTTAATTCTTTCGACTTGAGTGAAGTTCGGGAACATTTTATATCATTAGAGTTTGTTGCATTCACAGTACAGTAGCTTCTATGGTACGGTAGCGTTGACTTCTTTAAGGCAAAAATTTACGTACCATTGTAGCAATACTGTTATAACACGAATTTCTTTGAGGAAATTAAATTTACTAGACTGGGGATTTGCAGCCAGCGTAAACTAGTCTCACTAAAAAGCGTTGTAGATGATACCGCTGTACCTAACAACAGACAATAAACTTTCCCAAACAAGAATGTCAGGAATTGCGAATAGACCAAATTATATTGTACGACAGCATTTTTCGTGATTTAGGTTGATGATGAATAACCTCTCGATGGCGAAATCTTCTTTTTGAAGCTTGGTGGCAATATTTCTCACAGAAGTCAGTTGAGCACGTCATGGCTCTATTAGAGCATTATTCTTAGATAAGCCTTAATGATTATCTTTGCGTCCAACTTATTATTAACATGCTATGCCGTCCGCTGATTTATTTTATGGATATAATTGTCCAAACTCAGAGTAAGAAAGGAGAAGATCTGTAGCTCAAATGGTAAGAATAAATCAGGAAAATGCATCGAGATACGTAGAAATGATTATCTGTCTAGGTAGAAAGTAATTGCAGCAGTGAAAGAACAGTAATCGACAATTTAGCACATGAGGGGAGAAGCTTATGAACCTCGTTTACAAGAACAGAAAATACACGACTCGGCTTTCTAACGTTAACCGTTATTTTGTCTTGTTTCACCCTCTCCGTGTAGCATTTCAAGACTCCCATGGTGTTGATAGTTATGCTCTTCATGTTCTACTTTGTGACTGGTATCTTGGAAGCTATCGGTCTCTATATGATCGCCAATCTCCTACTCCTTCCGTTCTGGTTACTGTTGACAGCTCTTGGAACGTGGATCTTCGTGCGCTGTACTGGAAGTGGAGCTGAAATTGGCGAGCAGATTGACAAGGTGGCGCAGTCTGTTGTGGACTATGTGAGTTAATCCTCATTTTTATATTCTCATTCCGGTGATATAGATTGTTGAATGAAAGAAATGGTCAAGAAATTAGTTCATAAGTAGGAATTTGTGTTGCTTTGCGAGGAGGTGGCAGTCAACTGTATGAATTTTTTATTTAAAACCTATTAGTGTAAACACAGGAATAGCCAAGATACTTTTACTTTCTTTGAGATTGATTTTGTAAAAAGTATCTAATTAATTGGTCAACGTTTAACGTATTCCAAATTAGAGGTCACGAGATCAATGCCCATCAATGCAAATCCAACGGTTTGGGTGACTAAAAAAATGTAGAATGTGAGTTTCTCGTATCAGCAGCTTCAGGAAACCCTCCCCTACCCAGGTACATTGTCGTGAACTCAATTTTCCTAATGGGCTTAAGAATTTTTTAAAATCTAATTTAATTGTGACCTACATTTTCAGTCTAATTTGTGAATGCCAATCGACAAATGATCAGGATGTTTTATTCTTTCAAAGAAGAGTTCTGGATAGACTTTTCAACTAGAAATAAATAAATCGGACCATGTTTGTATTCCTATTCGAGGCTCATTATTCACATCTTCCATTAATTCAACCTTGTCCTTAATAAAAACGCTTTTACATTTTTACGATCTACAAGCTGATATCCCAATTGGAAGAGAAAGCAAATTCTCGTAATTATAGCGAAGACCTATTACCGCTTAACTCGAACAATGTCCAGTATAGCGTAATTCATATTGCTTAAACAATTTAAGGGTTAATCGTTATTTCAGTAATAGCTAGAAGAAGACAAAATAAAATATTAATTTCTTCAAGAGAAAATATATAATAATTATTATTCATAATTATATTTTCACCTTGATAACATGAAGGATTAAAGATATTTCACGACCCTTCTGGAAACTTCAGACGAATGGGGAATAGCGCCATAAATTAAAGGAAAATCATGATGCAAGGGAAGCAAAACTGACAGACTGCTCTGTCTCTTGCTGAAAATATTATCTATGTAAAGAAAAGCTCTAAACGAGGTTTGCTTAGGGGATAAAAGGCTAATGATATCGCGATAATTTCAGTAAATTCTGGTATTTAGCTTGAATGTGATATTTTAGAGGACAGCCAGGTTATTTGCGTATTTTGATCACTGAAGCTAGTACGTATAAAATGGCGATAATTATGGTTTGCGAGGCTAAGTTATAAATTTGTCTGACAAAAGATAATCTCTATTTGGTAGTATTGCTAGTTAGAAGGTTGAAAAGTTTGTTTTAGTTCTTTTAAATTTCTTTCGTATTCTTCATTATTGTTGTGACAAATATCATATTTGTCAAGTAGCAGTCTGCTGTCATTTTTCTGACAACTTGAAAAGTAGTAGATGTCTAAAATGTCAAAATCGATCAATAACATGCCTTCCAGAACAGTCACTTTTGTAAATGGCCAAATTTAAATGAGATTTCCGACTTAGATAAACTCCGTATTAAGGTAAGTCATCATAATCAGTAAAAAAAGAGTTATTAATAACGTAAGGGAAGGTTGTAAGAAGATTTAGAGGGATTTGCCTATGAGATGGGATAAATGGTTCGCCGTCCTATTTCTAATCTCCAGTTGAATTAAAAACTTCTCTAATAATTCTTGTGGATTGCTTATGAACAATGTTTTAATGCTAGATGGTGATTCGGCTGTTACCTAGATATCATTTAGTCGAATTGCTTAGGTGAATAATTATAGAACGTCGAGGTATTGCAATGTCGTTTCTATGAAAAAAAGAGGATTTGCTAACAGTTGATTGAGTTTACTATTTTTTATTTAAAACTTAAAGCGGTAGTTCGTACATTCTATGGCTTATATTATAACGGTACTGATATGACAAGTGAAACCTGCCCATTCTAGTAATTTTTTCCCACTGAATTTTTTGAGAGTGAGATCTACGGAATAAATAATCTTAATCTTCACGAATCGTGCTTTATGAAGATATAGTGTATATAGACATGTAGAATACTAGTCTTTACTGCATCACGTTTGATATATTTGCGTGAACTACATTGATTTAGGTAGATGAATGTGATACATTTGATGACAGAGGGAAGTCAATCTTAGGTGTCCCAGATACACTTTATTATGTAGTAAGTCTCTGAAGGTCTAGACACCACAGAGCTGACGAATTTTCATCTGATCTCTACGGTAAAACTACTTTAAAACTTGATCGAGTTAGGCTTATGATCTAATGATCTTCCTTAAAGCTGACATGATACAGCAGCCTTTCCCAAATCAGAAGACCAAGATTTGGGTCGAACCACTAGCGTATTGAACGAACGTAGAGGATGGAGAGAGGAAGAAAAGAATGGATTACTTAGAGGAATGGGGGATTGGAAGGGAACAAACGTCAATATTGAGCGAGTAGAACTCATGTTACAGTAAACTGGGGGAATTAAGGGAGTTACTTCGACGCGTTATTTGGTCATCGATAAGCCATCAATAAAAACAGCGGTGGGTTATGAGTCGGCATGGTATAATGCTATACATTCTCAGCTCCATCTAGTGTTTATTGATTACTTAGGCGGTTGTGTCTTGTTTCAACTTAAAATCCTCTCAAACAGGTTGACTTTTTAAATATTTTATTAACTGTATTTTTTGCAGACCTGTCTTCATTAATTGATAGCAATTTTTTCCCAGGTATTTGTTCCGGCAGTGGCAAAGGTTGGTCAGAGTGTTGCTGAGAAAGCAATGAGCGTTTCTCCTCAAGTCTGAAAACAAATCGTTCCCTCCCTGAATGCTTTTTCCCCCACTTCTTTTCTCTCTATTCCTCCCTTCGTCCTCACTCTGAGGTGATTTTATTTCTTTGTGACGAGCAGCTAATTTCACCCCTTCAACAGTCTGTACTCTCCTGCCTCTGTCCCTGACTGAGCTTGTAAAAATTTTGATTCTTCGTTCCCACGCTCCTCCTTGAAAACGGTATGAATGGATGTTCATTGTATCCTTTAAGCCTAGACGTAATTTGTATATTTTCAGGTCAAATCCATTATATTGATATAATTTAAATGGCCGTGTTTCTATCCCAACCCCCCGTTTTCCCTGGCTGAATAAACTAATTGAGGCTTAATCCGCATCTCCGGTTTCTCATCCGGATTTGAGTTAGTTTCAGGTATGTGTTATTATAGAGCGTAGAATTTGGTGAGGATTTATTGTTTGCTAAGGGCTTATGTTTTCAATCAACGTTTGATACGTTTACATGATCCAACGCGAGGTCCTCTTAAGGATACTTTTTAACATCTTCAATCAACAGCACTTGGGGCATTTTCATCACGTGCAACTTAATGCCGCTTAAGATATTAATAGTCATTTACTGTTAGAGTTAGCCATGAAGTCACTACTGATGGTATTATGGCCATAATCGTCGTACTAGGAGTGCAAACATTTATACGAGTAATATGGAGGCTTTAGAAAGCTTTGTAAAAGGCCATTACGTAAACTTTGTAAAACTGAACGTAAGTATCCCCCAAACTAAGCGATAAGACGGAACAAATAATAACTTAGCCAATCTGCGGGCATGCAGTTCCAATCGACAACTGACTTATCGAAGTTGATGGTAGAATGGCAGGCGTAAACAGTGTCTTAATAAGTCTTTAATAAGAAAGTCTCTTAGATGTACGAAATGTAGAAACAATGATCAAGAAGTATAAAAAGTAGAAAGATACAAGAGGAAGCGAGCTGCATGAGGATGAGCACGTCTTGATCTAGTCAATGACCACACTAACCTCCCCATTGACCCACTCTGCATGTTTGCGTGTGTGCATATGTTTGTGTATTTGATTTGAAGATAAATTCTAAAATCAATTTCTATCTCAGACCTTGCATCATAAAGCTCTAAGGCTATGCATTCTATTCAATGAATATCTTAGCTTGAAGGTAATAAAAGGCTGAGTCGAATTTTCGATGATCTGGGCTGAATTTGTAAGATTCGGTGAACGGAAGTCATAACCTTAATTCTATTATTGGTCACTCGATTCATACCTGGGAATGAGGTTTCTTCATTACTACCAACAAGATAGCCAATAAAATTCCTACATCTAAGCTCCACATAAACAGCTGCACCTTCTTCATATAGTGAAGAGAAAACGACATCGAAACTATAGGTCTTTTCCCTTTTCTTTATAATTTTAGCCGTAAGTTTTATTAATGACAACATACCGTTATATACTTTGCCTATTTAGATATGCATTAGATAGATAAAGTTGGTGAGCACATTATACGCTGTTCAAAATTTACTTTGTGACAATATGTTTAGAATTTCATTTTATACCTAAAAAATTAGTCCTTATTCCTAAGTTTAATCGAATTTAGTAGGAACTGGAGATTCAATTTCCTTAATTTGCTACTGAGCTCCTCTCAGAGAACGCCTACTGAAAAGTTATTTCCGTTTAATGAATACATTTTCAACAAAATACAAACTAATCTTTAAAACAAAATGAATTAAGTCAAGAAAATGCCCTAAGTATTTAAATTTTGTGCTCGTTTATCATCAAATTGTGTGTGGTATGCACTACAGGATGGTTGAGAAGTAACTTTCCATCTTAAAATTAAATAATCAAATTATTGATTATTTATATTTTATGAAAAAGGAACATAAGAGCAATACAGCCTTACTTAAAATCAGAATTTTCCATAAGTATTCGCATTAAAACATTTAACTTTGAGTTTTGCATAACAGCTCTTGACATCAATCTGAGCGTATACCTCTATAATGATTCTCCATCTACTTACTTGAACAACTTGATAGATTGCTGATAACTTGGCACGTTATTGAAAAATTAAATGACTTATATATATTATTTTTATTGGGAGTTACTTTTCAATCAAACGATATATAGCAAATATCTGTCAACGATGTCCAGTTGTTTAGACATCAAAAATTCTGAGTAAACTCCTCTATAACATTCGTATTTTCCTCCAATATATTAAGGTGTTATCTAGCCAAGACGTTTTCTCTGTCTCCTGGGTCTTCTATGTAGTGCACAATGTGTTGCACATTTCAAATTAGCAGAGATGAAGTTTTTGCGTGTGTTTTTGTGTCAATACTCTTAGCAATGTTTGACATTGTTCTACCAAACATTCGTAACGTAAATTTCATATGAGACATGGAAAATCGTAAAAATCTTATGATTATATTTGTGTTAATATATTGCGATGTTATAGTTTTAATGGTTGACTTTTGAAGAGTGGCCCTATGTATTTTCCGAATTTACTATTCGTCCGCATTCTCTCCGGTTTTTCGTCCACCAAGCTGCAGTGACGTCTTTATGCCACATGACGCAAAACCCTATCTGTCATTCCTAAACGTGTTTATCCATCCCCATTTTCTATAACCGCCTTGTTTCATTAAAAGTACACCGCGCTCATGTTCTCAGGTGCGGTCTTGCCCAAGTGACTCATATAAATCGTCTTTGTATTTCCCTCCATATTCACACACACGATACATCCTCATACACACGCTTGCCATTCACCGGTCTATACATTTCCCTCTCATCTCCGTTGTTCCTCAACTCTCTTACTCGCTTGAATCCTCACTGTAGTTCGATCAATACATTTCGGTCCAGTCAGTTCTTGATGTTCTGCTCTAAAACTGTTGTTGTCGTTACCCGTTAGTTATAGTCTTAACTTCTACAATCAAGATCTGATTCATTATTTCCTACAATTTGGTAACCCCTAAATTGATGATCTCGGTTCTTGTTAGCCTCAACAACAATGGTAGCTTAACTCTTTTAGATTCGGGCAAAAGTAGATCTTATCGCAGATTGAAAGTCCATAATAGTTCATTCAATCCCCAAGTCCACTCACGGTGAAGGTACCCCGAAGCCTTTTGTACCTGAGAAAATTGCATTCCGCCTCTCTACTGACTAGTTGACAGTTTTATTAACTGAATATGCCTTATTGAGCATCAATTTAACTTGACACGCTACAGATACATACCACCAGATCATAATAGCTACTTAGGTTTAACGAAATCAAAATGGAACAATTAAGTAGTAAATGAATCAGGATCTTAAAATTACCGGTAGTGGTAGCTCTCCTTTATCCGATGATGCCAAACATTTATTAACGTTGTCAAAATGAAGAGCCATTAATATGTGCAAATCTCATCTCGTGCTCACTGACGGTTCTCAAACTAATATTGCTGATAGTGGCGTCACCACCCACTCTGCTAAACTTGGTCATTTTAAAGAGTATAATTTCTTTTACAGTCTATCGAAATAGGACCGATTTATGAAATTCACAGTTACGAAAATATAAATAAATGTAAAACTTTGCTATCAAATACAGGTATCTTATTCTATTTTTACCCAATCGACTTAACTGCTAAGCCCCAACTTAAAAGAACGCTCTCACATGTTTCAAGCCACGACAAAGGCAGAGGCACTAATCAGAATGAGGACATTATAGAAGTCTTTGTTTTCGATACAGAAAACTTATCCAATTTAATTTTACACTTTTTGTAAAGCAAGGTTCTTCTACACTGTTATGATGTTAGGATGTCCAGTTTCTGCTGCAATGATTTTATGCCCACCATATATAGCTAGGTTACAGTTGACTCCAACCGTGACTCCACTTGCGGAAATTGCTCTTCCCATGACAAAACTAAAACTCTATGGTTTTGAGTTTTATCTACCAGCATCCTGTCACCTAGCTCCGCTACAAATTTTACATTGAAATTTGTCCATCACTCTGCCCAAGTAGTACTTTGACCAAATAATTATAGCTCAGAGAGGATCACAGAAATCTCATAGTGAGAGACAAATTTTCTGTAGTCCAAAGAACTTTCAAATAACTATATGTATATAACGAATTCCCTAACTTTATCTTATAGAAGACACTGGTCATAACAACCTAGATTGTATATCTCTTTGATCCTTACTTTTGTAAGAGCAGTATCTGCTTAGCGCATATTAAGCCAGCAAAAAAAATATTGATGAAAGTGCGTTTAAAATGTACGATATAACATCAGTTATTTCTCTTCGGGTCTACGTCATTAGTCACTCTAACGTAAAGCTAACTCTATGCCAGACAGCCCCCATACTAAAGCGACAAGGTGTCATTACAGAATCGCCAGGGCACTATCATTGTGTGCACCGTTAAAGCGTCTGGCTGAGGTCGCAAGATCATAACTTATCGGTACACATCATGTTCTTGAAAAGACAAGATACGAAGGCTGCTAATCCAGAATTTCCTAACTGTGATTCCAGTTGTTACCTAACCTAGCAATAAAGTCGCAAATACCATGTCATGTCAGTGGCATATCTAGCTTATGTAAGCAACGACGTCAACACACGGTGACACCACTACCAACTTGAAGAACTGTACAACTTCTGCCTTCTTCACGCCGATTAAGAGGTCCGACTTAGGGTGTCAATAAGTGAAGGCGGGATTTTGGTCAGAGACGCCTCATAATCTCCTTTTTTATTCCAAATGATCCGTAAGTAAGTTACTACTAAAGAATTAGAAATAGGCTAAGCTGGCAACTTGTCGGTACACAGACCAACATGGACAAACTGCGGATTAATGAGAAATTTGGACATGAGATGTGCCCATCTGAATTCACATGCCGCCAGAGACAGTCGTAAACCATTGTTTCCTCACACTCTTATACTTTTTAATTTTTCTTAGTCCAAATTTTTATCTTTCTTATTCTTATTGACTTTAATGTCCTATCACTCTCTCTTGCCTTGTCTATATATTGTCCTTCCACAGACCACAGGAAAGCACTGTTTTTTACTATTTAAATAAAAATGTCCGTAAATGACGTAGTAAATTTCACTCATGTTACGTGATTTGTTATTAGATCAAATTAAGTAATTATGTAAATAAGTCCCCTAATACAAATCTTCTAATATATTAGACATTAACAATGCGCAAAGACAATGTTTAAATGTGTAAACTTAGAAAATTGATCTCATAAAACGCACTTATTTATGTGAAATTATCATAAAGGCGATTAGGATTAAATGTTATCAGATAAAGCAGTTTCCAAGGTCACCATTTAAAGTACACACTGAGATTTCAATTTAAACGCACATATTTTTGGAATTTTCGTATTTAAATTTTTACATGAAGAAAATACCTTGTCCCTAAAGGTTGATAAGTTAGATCCGATCACCGAAAGCAATAGGAACAGCCCATTGATCCCCACTAACTATGACCTCGTGAACCTGTTCGATCATAAAAATCAGATTCCCACCACAAAAATACTTCCATTCCAACGTGTTTGGAACTGAAATTGATACGAATTTACTAAGAAAGTATTTCCTTCCCTTAGATTGAAACAAGAACCATTTGGCAATATAGATGAGATAGGAATATTAACATTTAAACCAAAAACAAATATGTTTTTTGCCCTTGTTGTGGCATTGCAAAAGCTTTTAGAAATATTAATCATGGAAAGACGTCAATAAATAAATAGATATTATCAATGACACAATTGAACACCATACAATAGTACTGTTGGAATTAAGATAACAACTAACTGTTTACAGCTAACAAATCACAACAGCAATAACAGTCACCGATTCGTAGCTGTTTGAGTAATAGCTAAAAACAATAGTAAAGCAGAGCACCAAGAGTTGATTAGACCAAAAATGTATTTAAGGAAGCCACAAGGAGGATTGAAAAGAGTGAGAGAGATAGAGAGGTGAGCGTGGTGAGGAAGAGAGGAGATGCATAGGAGCCAATGCGTGATTATTGAGTGGGAAACAAGGCTAGCTTTAAATGAGTCCGTTGGGTAAGGACGCGCGAGAACATGAGCAGGGATGTGCTTTTTATGCGAAACGAGGCGGTTATAGAGAGAAGTCGATGGGCGTGTTTAGACATGGTAGATAGGGTTTAGCGTCATAGGGACATAAAAGATGTCGCTCCAGCTTCGTGGACGATAAACCGAAGTATTGTCATTAGAGAATGCGAATAAGAAGTAATTCTGAAAATGCATAGAGTTATCCTTTCGTACTAAATGGCACGATACGAATAATCATGGTTTCTAAGTTCAACACAAATTTAACGCATTTTAGTTTGTCATAGTTATGGATTTGACTTTCTTTGTGTTTCGTTTGGGTGTCTTCCACAGAAATTACATACTCCAAAAATCAATTTTCTTGGCTAAGATGGATAACAGACGCAAATTAACACGGTTTGTTACTTTAATGAATAATAAAAATACAAATGGTGTTATTTAAATGAATACAAAAATGCGCTATTAGAGCTTACTTTGAGTGAACTGTTTTTGAACTCTGATGTTTTAAAAGCATTCGATATTTGAAGATAAATGATGTAAGACTCCTGATACCCTGGACTTTACTTCCTTTGAACTATTTTACCGTTTCAGCTATGCTCAAATTCTTCCTCATGATTAAAAATGGCAACATTTAGAGAAATGTATTTTTGCAAAAATCAGTTAATGCTATGAAAGCACTTTTGCCTTGTTGTATGGGTAACTTATTAGAAGAAACATAGTGTAAAGTTGTTTCTCCCATTTTAAGTAAAATGATTTGACGATATCAGTGACCATTTTAGACCACACGCTTTCAAAAGAAAAGTGGTACCCTTTGTCGAAATTATTCTACCATAAATGGAGAGAAATAGCAAATTCTTCTTTCGATTTTTTTAAAAATTTTTACTTCTGTCTAAACAATTTAAAATCGTTTATTTCTCCTACCTTTGTAAATGGATTTGTCACCACATTCAGCGGTAAGCAAAGACTGTTTACAAATGAAAATTTTTTATCTTTCGACCGCTTACCGCCTATCAGTTTTATAAAGCACCCCCCCTTCCCGACGTAAATTATGAAGTTTTGAACTGTAATTACCTCAGAAAAAAATTACCTTATTTATGAACGATTTTCGGTGTCATGGACTCCTTACCAATGACAGTGATAAGAATAGATCAATCACCATAAACACAGAGATGATCTGCCAATTGGCAGACTCCTTTCTCCAATAGATGGAGGATACAAGAATTATGTGAAAAGAGGAAAGCTGAAAAATGTCAAGAAAGCTCGTCACCCGGATTTCCCTATGAAGAGCAAGATATTGCGAAGAAAGGATAAGTCTGAAAAAAGTTGTTATCAGAGAGCGATGTAGTTGATGTGGTTCCTTCACCCTTATTTGTACTCCATAAATGCTTATTATTGAAAAGTTAACATACTCTCCCTCTTAGTGAAATTTTCCTTCCAATATGTATGGAAGTTTCGCCATGATGAAAAATTGCGAAGCTTTTTTCCCTATTATGGCAAATAGTAATGAACGATTGTACATTGCCGCCTTCCTTTAACGTAGGTTCTTTTAATTCCCTTCGTTTATCTTACTGCTTTATTCTAAATCCATTAAATTGCAATTTCGATGATATTTTTGTCTTTGAAATGGGTCATACTTTTCAGTCATTTAATTCTCATAATAGCGAAATTATAACAATATTGAAAACCAGAAATTCTAGCAATTGGCGGAAGTTTGTTTAGATTTTGCAAACATGCATCTGGAAAAATGTTCAAACAAATGGTGGTTCAGAAGTACTATATCAGATGAAAGTATCTGTGAGAATTTGAACGTCTGCAACTGATTTCAGGATACTGCAATTCTGATGGTGATTTCTTGTATATTTTTTAAAGAATTGTCTAAATTCCACTGACAATGGGTTTTAGGTGAAGATTTATTCTTAATGAAGATAATTAAGATTGTCAAGCCACTCATCTTCTATTTTTTATTAAAAACATGGCAATAAAAACGTATACGAAATTTAATAATAAAATAGTATTTGAATATTTGCAATG
This sequence comes from Hymenolepis diminuta, assembly GCA_900708905.1. Taxonomy (NCBI): domain Eukaryota; kingdom Metazoa; phylum Platyhelminthes; class Cestoda; order Cyclophyllidea; family Hymenolepididae; genus Hymenolepis; species Hymenolepis diminuta. Next base: position 185,364 of record CAADRB010000075.1, on the reverse strand, counting down.
GCAAAATAGTCCAATAAGAGATGACACGGAGGGGTAGGGAGCGAATTAGAGTATTTAGGAAGTCAGGATATCAAGAGTATTACTTTTTTTGAATTCCGAAAGGAATTTCTCACAAGAGATATAATTCATACTTTCATATTGAATCGTTACGAAGCTCAGTTCTCATTATTTCATACCTAGGTTTCATGGTGGTTTCATGCCCACAATTTTCAGAGCCTGTTGATTATTTGATTCAACTGAACAGTTGGCTGTACCAGTCAGATTCAGTGATGTCTTCCTACAACAATAAGCACGTAAATGAGATAAGTTATGATATTTTAAACATAGAATAGCTCACTAACGTTAGATTTTCTAAATTTATTAATATTCGTCCTGAGCTGATCCAAAAGTTTATGCTTTCATACATGGACCATTATTGCGATTCTGATATAAAACTTCGGTTTGTTTTGGTATAGGTTGTACAAGAATAGAATGCAAATAGACACTGCAGTCGCTGCATGGTATTGCAAGAAATAAATATTTGCGTGGTGTCAAGATATCGTTCAACCACTGTTGCAAGGTGGCCCAGGACAGCTAACTTAGTCATGGGATTTTTCACCACACACCACTACCCAAGTGTGTGGGTTAACCGTGGCAAGCTGCTTATTACGGTCAGTGATGCTGTTAACCAATTTGAAAAATTATCGGTTTGTCTTATGGAGGTGGTGCTGCAAATTGGATACTTGTGCTTAGGAATTTATGTGCAGATTTCAGTGCTAAAATTTATACTGATTTAACTTGGCATTTTTTTTGAGAAATTGAACTGATACTGGACTTGCGGGGATTAACAATAGGAACAACAGTTACGGAGCAGAACACCAGGAGTTGAGTAGCCCAAAATATATTGATCAAATCACAATGGAGATTCAAGCGTGTAAGAGAGAGTTGGGAAACAAAGGAGATGAGAGGGAAGCGTGAATGACAAGCATGCGTCTGCGCGTGTGTGTGGAAATACAAGGATGATTCATATGAATCCCTTGGGCACGTAAGTGCAGGGTACTTTAAATGAATTGAGACGGTTATAGAAAGAGGGAATGGATAAACATGTTTAAATATGGCAGAAAGGGATTTTGAGTCATAGAGACATAAAGGCACCACTGCTGCTTCGGGGACGAAAAACTGAAGTATTTTCATGGAATGGGAACAAAGAGTAATTTTTGAAATACATGGTCATCCTTCACCCTCCTCCCAGCCTTGAAGTATGTAAAGACGACACAAATTTCCGGCAGTGAATTTGTCCATGTGTGATTGTCTTGTTCAAGCCAAATCTCCCACTTTTCGGTAGGCTGTAGGAGTTAGATGAGGAAGATTGAAGCTTGCATATGACAGTAGAATAAAATAGTGTAAGATAGTGTAACATAGAAACGAATTCAAATGAATAACAATCAATCAATAGAAAACAGGATATGCGAAAATTAAAAAAAAAGTTTGCTTTAAACTCATGAGGAGCGGGTGTTTATGATGAATGGGAAACATACGGATTCGAGGGGAAGCAGAATAGGAAACTGTCCGGTTGCTTTATCTCAGGGTTGATCGTTGCATTTCTTTTGATGCTCCTTGCCGCATTTTAACAGCATATCGATGCAAATTAATCTTGAGATTTGAAAAATGCCAACCGTCTGCTATGTTTTCTGGGACGCTGAGAACTTGGGTTGAATCACCTTTGGAGATTTGACTGCTTTAGAGAGTGGTGATGTCTATCCTTTGTGCTGAGACAGTTTGAGACTGTATAAACCCGGAATTAGTTTTTCGGCCAAGTGCAGCGAAGTTACACGGTGTTGGAATTGCCTGGTGGATTTTGTTGCTGCTGATACTGGTCCTGTGCTTCCGACAGAGGCAGATTTGGATGAGTTGTCACTTCAGGTTTCTGTGCATTCCTCTTTCGCCTGTCTCGTCCCTTGTGAGTGGCATATGTTTCCTCGGATGAGTACTATTTCTTCTCTCCTCGTTTAAAGTTGGAATCACCAGTGATGGTCTTTCGGACTATTTATTGTAAAACTTGAAAGTGTAGATAGCCGTCTTTTGCAGAAGATAAGTGTTAGAAGAAATGATAATTATTTTCCCCCGTTCCCAATATTTCTTCTATGAACAAAAATGTATTTTCTTTCTTTATTTCCCCACCGATACACTTAACACTTGATCATTATTCGTATTTGTTTAAGTCGATACCGATTGAGTGTGAGTTTCGTTATACACGCGTGTTGACTATAACGTG
>CAADRB010000075.1:167351-180601 GCA_900708905.1 Hymenolepis diminuta | reverse complement strand
AAACATTACACCAAACCTCTATCGCTTCTAGTTTTGACAGTGGGATTAGCCATCGACATCACTGATGAGCGTCGATCTCGTGGTCGTTTAGTCATCGGTGTACATAGTAACCAATCGCCATTTTAATCACATCATTAGGTTCCTTTCTAGACTGTCTAGGCTGAATTAATTATCTACCGCTCTGTTCGGAATTGTAGGTCAAGGTTTTGCATACAAGACCTTTATAACCAATAATCCGAAAGAAGGTTCAATCATCTGACAAGAGAAAAAATTTCGGGCCGTTGTATTGGCCCTCATATTTCATGCATTCCGTTGAACTTGCTTTTACAAAGCCATTGCGTCCTGTATGGAGAAAGTGTGACACGTCCTTACCTGGAAATAAGCGAAATACAACGTTCGAAAAGTGATTATTTCTGCCTTCTAGAGATATGTGATATGCATTCGGTCAAATTAGCATCTATTTTTTTCTACGACCGATTTGATAGCATTGATTATTTTCAGCCTACATGGAGCTTCTTTTGTGGAGGTCTTGTTTTAAACAACGATCAGTTAACACCACGCCCGCTTAGATGTATGAAATGTACGGGGCTGACCAAAGGAATCTCGAGCGCGCTTAAACATTCTAGAAAGTGCGCACGTGCTGCAATTACGTATCGAGCAAGCACAAGCGTGCATAGAGAGGCCTCCCAGCCAATCAGCGATAAATATGCATGTAGAGTAGCATTAATTGTACTCAATTACTATGCCATTTTGCAGCAACTTCTCCCCACACGATACTTCCTTGCTACTTTGGACGTAGCCTAACTAATTTCGGGGCTATTTATCCGAGTGGATTCAGCTAGGGGCTAAATGTGTTTGTCTGCAGCTAGTTAGGCTTCTAAGAGGATCACTATGGTTTAGCCAAGAACTTATTTGCATAGTATCTGCTGCAGATGCTGTAAGGAAATAACTAGTCAAATTACAAACCGACAAGACTAACAAATATGGCCAATATGTTCATAAAGGGAAAATACCATCATATATTTTCATTTGTATTTTGTTTACTGACGGGTAGTGTCCAAGGCTTCTTTAATGTAAGATTTTTGATGATATTATCCTCTATAAATGCGGAGAAGCCATTTAATAAAAAAACCAGTCAAATGTTAGATGAATATTCGTGGTTAAAATAAATCAGTTATTGTTATATATAGGGAAATAATATTTTTCCCAAAATGAATCTTATATGTAGGATTCTTTATTTTCCACCTTTTAATCCCTGCTTCTCCTAATTCACTTTTATTCGAACGAATGTATTTACATTACGGTCGTAAATGGCGTATAATATAAATCGACATATCGATACGAAAACGTGCGTCTTGTGTTGATATACTGGTTTGGATCGCTTTGTATTGTGGTGTTTTCGGGTCGTGTTTGTAACTAGTGCAATGTCTTGGGGAATCTAAGAGTCGGTTACGGTATCCTACAGAGAAGAGCAGATTATAACAGTTGTATAATCATAAAGAGATTTTCACTTTACTTACAGCTTACCGTGAATATCCCTCTATTATAAAACAAAACACTGCATTTTAGTCAAAATAACTTTGTTAATCATCTAATAATAATTAGTAATAATTACGAAAAATTAGTCCTCTGGCATTTTGATTTTATGTAATAATGGCAAAGAGTTAAGATAAAGGAAATAATGTCCGTACTGAGATTGTGCGAAATAAGTACTTTTAAGTCTCGCTTTAATAAAGTGGAGTGTGCTGAGAGGCCATGGCTAAATAAGAAGATATAAATCAAAACCGGCAGTGATTCAGAAAAATAAAACACTGGTTATACCCCTCGTCAGATTATCAATTAAACCTAACCGTTCTAATAACTCCAACAATTTAAATCCGTCGCTAGGTGGCTTAGTGACCTGTATCAGATTTCACTCAGCTTATTATTAATTTGATAGAAAGTAAGCAAGCCAAATTTATAGTTCATTTAACATACGCCCCAAAAATTTGACAAAGATTCTCCTAAATAATTAGGTAACTAGTCACTTAGATTAAAATAAATGTAGGATCTTCATAAATTAATCATTTGAATTACCATGAGTAATGCAACTGGTTTCAAAACATCCTGTTAAAATGATTAGCCAATGATTCAACATGAGGGGCTTAAGCTAGACAAGAATTCACCTAAATTTCATCAATTTTGTGACATTTGCACGAACTAGACGTATCTTGATTCATTATCAGTTAAGGATCCTCGATTATTTTTTTCTTCCTTAATTATGTATATGCAGCGAACAAATTAATAAAGTTAATAACCCATATACATAGAAATGATAATTATTTTAAATTCATATTTAAGTTTAAATATGGCATTTGCAGCTTTTCTTACACAGCTGAATGAAATTATGATTATATTTGTTTTAATTTCTTTTCTATCTACTGGTAAACTCGGTTTTGTTCTGTTGCGTCTATTTTTATTCAGTAATGACAGAAAAGAGCAAGAAATTTGAGCAACTTGAAGAATGTGTAGAAGGCATTATTGATCACTGTCGTGAGGCTGGAATCATAGTTTGTGACTATCAACCTGGCATTGCGATTAGCAAAAAGATTAACGACTTGGTAGTGAAATTACAGGTGAGCTATCTATTTGCGAGTAGTAATTGATGTATTTCTTAATAAATCATATAAACGATGTAAGTTTGTTATCTGCTTAGCAAATGCTTTGTGCTAATTCAAGATATTTGGCTCTTTTTTAATTATTTGAGGATGTAGATAGATTGCAACCAGAGATGAATGATGTATTAGTTCCAATCGCTGTCTTCCCCAAAATTGATGCAGGTCAAAACCCTCAGATTTATAGCCGTGAGTGTATGGAGCGTGTCATTGCACATAACGAAGTCGTCCGCGGGAAGCTCGAGAGTATTCGTCGTTTTCGCCATCTACTAATGTCCGAATTATTCAAAAGATTCCCCTGTGAAATGGCCAATTACCGGTTGATGCGTGACGATGCAGAATCATCGCAACCGGGTGGACAGCAAAATGCTACGGACAGTCTTTCTCATACGCCTGTCTCAGATGCCGGCCTTGACTCTATTATGCCCTCCACTCGATAAACCGTGATTTTGTATATATTCTGTTCTTTGTAAATATGACAGATATGGCATTTCTTCTTCCTCCAGTAATTTGTTTTACAACATCTGTTATCAGGTTAGTATTTGTCATCTCTTAAATTACACGCTTAACTAAAACCTGTTCTGTTCCTTTACAACATATTCCAAATTTCCGGCTGCCTCTTTAAATAGCATACAAATTATGCTGGTTAGACGCGGGAGAAATTTGGTTCCGGATTTTGCTTTTTATTCTTAGCTCAGAAGAATATGTACTATTAATCTTTGCTGCTGCTTTCTCAGAATGTTGAGTTTCGACTGCCCTTGAGTTCTTTATAAAATTGGGTACCTAGTCCCTTCTGATCGATGCGCCTGTGAAACAGCCACTCGATCGGTATTACGAAAGGGTTTCGTTCTTAATACGAACAATCAGCAACTTCGCGTCTCGCCGTTTTCGCTCGAATTACTTTGAGATTTACGCCTTTGGAGAAGGGAATCGACATTGCTGACTGGCTGTTTTAGCTAAACCGAACTTCTTGATTGATTTAGCTCTGACGTACAGCTTTTTTAGCGTCCTTTAGGGTAGAAGAGTTTTCATAGTAGCCCCAGAACGACGCCTTATTCATTGAAGCTCGGTAGCAGAATTTAGACGCCCTTTATTTTAGTCAAGTTTTTATATAAGGTGGCAGCTTGGGTCCAATTCAGCAGAAACAATCCAATCTGTAGTCGATCACCAAAAGTGACAATTGAGTGAAAGGAGCTGATCGTGCTCAGACTGCCATTTAAAGACATCCCTGTAGGGATTGGTTTACGTGTTCCTAATCATCCACCCCATAGATTTATATTTAAAAAAAAGATGAGGTGCCCAGAGTCCTCATTCAAGATCAGTGCAACGAATAACCTGCCTATTTTCGGAATACCGGATCTGAACGAGTCACTGAAATTAAAACTCACTGGGGTCAGAGACCTCGGGCAATATAACAAAAACTCCGTAAATTTGTGCACATTCCGCGTTAAATAAGACAACGAAATGGGTTCGGGGGGGGGGGAGATTTATTAAAGTCTAGGTGATACAACTATGTATACTACAGAATTCAAGTAATTTAACTGAAGTCCCAGTGCGTCTTAGGGGCGGTGTTTTGAAGCACAGTTTGAGCCTCGAGATTTGGAACTTCACCAGTGAAGAATGGGTCCATATTTGTATCCGGGAAATAGGTAACAACGATCTCTGGAATCATCTCATCGAAAGGCGGGAGCTTTTTAAGAGCCTCTTTCTATGATAGAGTCCGTAGATTAAGGTATTATGAGAACCCACCATTTTAGTTGCATCCGTCTTCATGCTTTCACAAGCGGCAACTTGCTTCTTAACAATAGCATTCTAAGGGAACGTAGCTAGACAAAAAATAATCGTACCATCTTTATAGCCTGAGCATCAACAGCCTTTCCAAGCTGCTTGGTATCATTTGGAAAAGCGACTTGGAGAGCCATATATTCCTTCTTGAACTTGTCAACTAGGCCAGGTACGGGAACAACTCTCTTATAATGCTCCCAATTGATCTCAGGAAGTTTTTCAGGAAGTGATGATATTCTTAAAGAATAAGACGTGAAATAATCACATATAACAGCAAATAATGAATAAGACTATATAAAAACAGAGCAACTTACTTGGAAACCAATCCATCAGTTTTAGTCTTCAAGTCACGGAATTGCTCGATTTGATGTCTTGGACACTGTCGATATAGGTCAGCCCAATTAATAGCCGTCTTGGCAATGCGCTTCGAAGCCATTATGGGGAGAAGACAAAAAGCACAAACTGCACAATTTCTGTGAACTGATTTTGATATTAGAAAAAGTAATTTACTTACATCTGGTTTGTGAGCATATATACCGATTTTTATTTATTAATTATTTTATATTTATATTTCATGTTAAACAAATTTGTTTGCGGTTTCTGGCATTATTTATAAACACAGTCGAATTTTAAGGTATTTTATTTACTACCTCCTTGAATAAAATATAGTATATAAATAACACTTTTTCCTATACAATTTTAACTCCTTGCATGAGAGTATGAGAGCATGCTAACTAACAATAAACATATATTAATTCATACTAATCCCGTTTAAGCAAGACCGTTTAATTGATTTATCAGATGTAAAGGAAACCAATTGATTCATTAAAATTTAATTACCTACACTGCTCCTCCAAGTAGTTCTTTTTATTGAACCATGAAATAGTACATTGGTAAACGCAAGTGTAGTGCTTAATAATTCATTGCATTCCACCCAGTTATTTAAAAAATATTCCTGATTTGTGTATCATCTATGTGAAAGGGGCTCAAAAAAGCATTCGAAGGAGACCGTTGGATCTAACTAATTGAACTAGGCTGCAATAGATCTATGTGACAACCCTAAACAAAGTACTGATTGATTAAATAATAGTGAAGTAATGGTTATTTAAAAAATCATCTTATAAGCTAAGTGCTTGCTGTTTTTGCCTGATGAACTGTCATTAATGAATTCTGCATTAGTTATATTTCGGTAATACGGAGAATTACATACGTTCACAGAAAAATCTGCTTCAATTTATTTTGCGAATATCCAAAATTAATATTCAATATTCACCCATTGTACAAATGAAAATTAATGGATTTATATGAAATCATCAATAGGGTATATAAAAATTCAGGTCGGTGAAAGTGAATTGTGATATAGTTAATTAGTAATTCATTTGTATTAACAGCAGGTATAGGGACTAAATCGAATGATCATATAGAATTTTATCTAATATAAAGCCCCATAAAAATAAACATTTGTAAATGAAGTCTTCATGATAAATAAAATTCCCAACCACAAAATCTAGATCCTATCAATTAAATAAGCTGTAAAATATGATAACATCTGATTAATTAAGTATACTGTAACCTAAACAGAGTAGCCTACCTGTACAAAATATTTGTGAAAATCTGAAAGTTTTGTCAGATTAAACAGATATAAAAGTCTATCTAACTGAAGAAATGCATCAAAAAGTTTTTGCATCAGCCCATTCTAGACGTTCTCTATGTTTTTAACCTTTATTCGCATTTTAAAGCTGCTTTCGTATTTTTGTTGAATGCTCCATGAAATTTGATCAATTTCTTATAAAATGTAAATTTTTTGCAAAACAGGACTAAAACAGCTAAAAGTATAACAGTAATTATCAGTCTTACAAGCACATACAAGTATTCGGATTATTTATACCCGAATTTTTAAATTATTGTATTTAATACCCCTATTATTTAACTTTGTTTTGCATTCACCATCACTATGGCAACTCAAGAGGATGGTAATTTGATCCCCATGAATATTTTTATAAATCATCTGGACACCTACATCTCTTCCAATGTCGGAAAGATACTGCTAAAATCTGTATTTAATAAGAAAGCAAAGACTGAAGAGGATAATGAATCCCAAGAAGAAGAAGGAAATAATATAGTTACAAACCTGCCAGTTGATTTTAAGAATAACATTTTCTGTACTCTTTCGAATGCAAAATCAGATTTAAAGTATCCAGTAACTATTGTCGAAGTAAGAACAAGTCAGTTTTATATTTCGCTATATAGTTTGGCAAATGGACCGACCTGTATTCAAAAATTAAGCATTGCAAATATTTTATTTACAATATAATTGATAATGATAATCAAATTGACGAAGCTCTATGGGTTGCTGAAAAACTCTCTCACGATTCTTACAACTCTCCAGAACGAAAAGTATTTATTCTTCTTTCAACTGTCTTAACTTGGTCAAGGACTCAATACCTTTCTGATGTTAGTCAAAGCTTAAATTATTAATAGTATAGGAAAACGACAACACCTCTTTCAGTGATATCGATTACAGACGGAGAAAAGCTCATCCAAATTACTATAAACACATCGCTGCGGAGAAGGAAATTAAAAGACTCGGTGATCTAGTAAATGTTATTCACGGTAAACTTTATTTCAGAATAAAAATAAATTCCTCACTTACGTGATTGCCGGTGGTGTAACATATGGCGAAGAAAATGATATATTTCACCACTTTCTTAAGGTAAAAATTCTACTTTAATGAAACGCTTATATAAAAAAATAGGCTGGATGGTTGAATTGCGAAGCATTAGAGGTTATCGGCGAAGGAAGTAATTTAATACCTACGATTCATATAGCCGACTTTGCACGGTAATCGAAAATCTTCATAAAAACTTTCTAAGCTCAATTGAAGTGTATGTAACACTTGATTTGGGTAGAAGGAAGTATTCTACCATCTTCCTTTTTGACTAGAACCTAGAATCTCGTGACCTCCAATAATAATAATAATTTGACTGTTGAGCCACTGGTGGTGCCTAACGATGCGCCGATGACACAACGGTTAATGTGCTACTTTGGGAAGTTCGAGCTTGATACCGATCAGTGCACACCTAGTTAGCGGAATAACCAACTGAATTTTTTAAGTCTAACTAATAAATGAGGTGGCCGAATTCGAGTTTCTCACTAGGAGGTTCCGCGATTCTACCCCTCTTTCAAAAATCTATGTCGGAAATGCTTTTCAAAATGTGCTAAGGTGTTATTTTTTAGTCTAATTCATATTGTTATAACCTGATTAGCTTCCCAAAATAGCCACAAATCCCAGAACGCAATAATAACACCTAAGTGGTGCGTTTTACTCTAAAATTCTGCAGGGCAACGACCCTGCAATTTAGCACATGTTAAAAAATAAGCAAATTCTATGAATGATTTTTAGTTTAATTTTTCTTGGATAAAAATCATTCCTATTTATCCATCATCTCCGGAAAAAGTTGTTTATGTATACGTTTGGGCGTTGGATCCACCTTGAATCTTTTTCGAGGTCTTTTGAAGCGTCCGGAGTAACGGTCGAGTTGATGATTGCGTTGGGTATCCTGAATTTCTGAATTCCAAGGCGGAAGGAGATTACGTGTCCAGATAGATCTCTGTTAGATCCACTTTCGGCTAGGAAGATACGACTGAGTAGTTAGAACGGAGATGCTTGGGACAGGGCATCCAGATTTGGACGGCAGCATGAAGCGTCCGTTAATTCTTCACAGCATGTAAAGAATTAAGAATCTCGTCCACTCTCTCTTCTGCTTGTGACATGAAAAATTGCCTATTCACGTTGTCAACAATTTGTTCATCCAGACCATTGAGTGTGTTAAAGAGATATCTAGACTACTATAAAAGTCGTCAAATGGAGTAGAAGAGAACTGAGTGACATTTTTGTGCATGCTAACTTTTGGTACGCCCTGATTGGCGAATATCTGGCGGAGGCTATTAATGACAATACCAATTATGGCAGACTTAACGGATGTAACCTCAAACGACTTTGAAAACGAATCAGCAAGGATTAGGTGGGGGATTCCTTGGTTAGACCCAATAAGACAGATCGATGTGAGACCAAAGAGGGTTAGTTTAAGAGTATATAAGATCTTTATGGTGTGGAATTGCAGTCTCGCCTGCATTTTGTGTGACTATCTTTTACACTGTTCTATTTGTGAGAAAGATTTAGTATGACCGATTTCCTCTGATTCTGTATTTAACATCCACTGGTTCAGATCGCTTAGAGTGGCAAACGAGCTTTGATTTAGATCGAGTGTGGTTGCAATGACCAAGAAATTTTGGAGACTTGGCCTCCATGAACGATTCAGGAGTTCCGTAAGAGATAAAAGTACAACAACCTTATGTACCTTTAGGCAGCATATTAAATATGTCCGATCAAGCAGACAGAATTTCGGGACTGATTGTTGCATAGGCATGTAGGCTCGGAGACAAGTCGTATTACAACGACTTTAGACATGGAAGATTCCATAGACTGCGTGAGATTCGTTACTTTTGCAATATCTCTGACCGATGTGTGCAACTTCATTTAACCATTCTGCAAGGTAACAACCCAGCAATTTAGCACATGTTAAAAAATATGCAAATTTTATGAATAATTAAGGATAAATTGTTAATTCAATTTTTCCTGGATAAAGTTTTCCACTTCTCTCCAATATATACCAAGTTTGAGCTTCAGAGATATACCCTTAATTTTCTTTTTCAGTATTGTTTTTGGAACCCTGAATATGTGCCCGAAAACCCATTATATTCTAGCGGTGGACGAGGGCAACAATACTCAAGTCGAAATTGTTAAAGTAAGCAACGAATAATAGCATTTATTAAAATGATCAAATGTCGAATTTCAGATAATGTTATACAAATTTTTATGTAGGCAATTTCAAAGGCCCTAACAACGGGCAGAGTGAAACATATTTCGATTGATGAGGCTAAAGGGAATAATGTTTTTACTGTAAGTAAAAATTATTTATTTAAACATAATTAATATACGTTAAAAATATTCCACTTCTTAAGAATTGAAACAACAATTTTGCAGCATTTTTAATCTCTTACTCTAATTTAGGAAAAGGAAATAGACAATCTCACCCTGAATTTGCGTTTGGAAGCCCAATATGTCCGTGAGAACATGCCGTTTGAATGGATCAATGAAGACGGACTCGTGAATTCAATCAATAAATTAGTTAGGGAATTTAAACTTGCAAGGGGTTTAATAGTGAGTCATGTGAATAAATATTGTAGTTTTAAATGCAAAATACATTTTTAATAATATGCTTTTCTTTAAGCCAATTCGAATATGTATATTGGGACCACCACTCTCAGGAAAGACAAAACTGTCGCAGCTGCTTAGTGATTACTACTCAGTTCCTCATATTCACGTGAAGAAAGTGATAAAAGACCGAATCAAAGAACTTGTAAGTCTTTTTAATTGAAAAATACTACATAAGTAATTCATAAATACATGAATATCTCCTAATAGGAAGAAAAGGTTAAAAATAACAAAGAGGAAACTGAGACAGAGGCTGGAGCAGACGGCGTCAGCGAAGACGAGGACTCGGGTGAAATTTTAGAGGAAATTCTAACTGCTCTCTCTACTGGAAAAGGTCGTTTAGACAATCCCATGCTTTGCGAGTAGGCGTAAATCAAGAAAACTGATCTCAGCTAGTTGTGGTTTAATGTTAATTTTCCCATTTCAGCTTGATCAAAAGACGTCTTAATTCAAAGGAATGCAAGAATCAAGGCTATATTCTTGATGGCTTTCCTAAGACGAAAGCCCAAGCTGATCTTCTTTTCGGTGAAGACGATGTTGAAGAAGGAAGTGAAAGTGAGGATGAAGAAGATAAAGAAGAACTTAATGTTGTAGAAAAGCCAGGAACAGGAAGGGATGTAGATCTTCACACCCAATTAGCCCAGCTAGAAAGTGAGCGTGATGTCCGAGAGCGTATAATTCCAAATGTCACTGAGGAAACGACCTTTTTGAGCAAAATTGACCTTTCTCCTAAACCTAATTCACTTCCAGCATGTACAGTCTTTCTGCAAGCTTCAGATGTCTTCCTCTTTAGCCGTGCTCTTCAGTTGCCCCTTGATGAGGTTCAACCCAATCATAATGACGAAGAAGGGTTTCTGAGACGTCTGACAGTCTATCGACGTGCTCACGCTGGCTCTGAGGTAGCTGCTCTAATGGCCAGTGAGGAGTTACGAAAAGCGCTTGAGTCTGAGAACCTGCAAAAGATTACAAATGGAGAAGATAGTTCTTTAGATCCTTCTAAACAGCTTGCTCCATTGATGGCTGGGAGTGTTAGTCCGAATACACTTCTCGCCTATTTTGAGGATAGGGGGGTTAGCACACTTAACTTTGATATTGCAACGGATACCTCAGGAGTAAGTTAGAGTTTATGTTTATTTGCTAGTGGTTAAGTTTAAGGCTACTGATGATGTAATTGCCTGACATTTTAGGAATTTGATGAAATTGAACGGAAGATTGAGTTAGCTATAGGTCCACCCAGAAACTATGGATCAGTTTCTAAGAAGACCAAAGTGAAAGAAGAACTTCAATTGAAGGCAGAAGAGGAACGGCGTGAGTTAGAACAGTCGAGAGCAGCTGAAGAGTTAAGTCGTCGTAATTGGCAAAAACAGGAGATGGTAAACTGAATATGCCTACATATCAAAAGTTTGCACGACCATGAAATTCATTTTTAGTTTTGTTTAAGTCCAATCTCTTGGAGGCAATACAAGCAGAAGAGGAAGAAGCTTTACAGAAAGCTTCAAAGCCACTTCGTGAATATTTGGGCAAATTTGTAATGCCAACACTCACGAAGGGCGTATTTGAATGCATTTGGAGACAACCGGAAGATCCAGTCGACTATTTGGTAAAGTTCATCCTTATATTTAGATTTCAGTAGATTGACATTTAAACAAAGTCACACATGGTTTAAATGCTGATTTTTTTCTAATTTTAGGCTGAATATCTTTTCAGAAATAATCCACAAGTAGATTAAACGAGATGGAATAAAATACGAAAACAAATACAAATGTTAATTTGTTTCATACTAAAAATTCTTAAATAAATTTTATAATAAAAACAAATATTTAAAAATACACATAATGATATAACGTCGTAGACAAATTAAATAAACAAGTAATTGGTATTTAGAATATGTGTGATTCAAAAATTATTTCTCTGTTCACTCAGATATAAACATTGATGATTTAAGGTGAATTTACAAGGAGCTAGATTCATAAGCTTGATATTTAGTTGTATACAGTCTTACGGAGGACCAAACGCGATAATAGATATCCTCACAATCTTCCGATAGATATTTAGCACATTCCTGAAGAGCAGGACATTAAAAAGCACCAGAAAAAAAGGTGACAAAAGAACTGGAGATGGATCTAATTATAGCCATGAAGAGGGAGAAGTGGGGTACTAGGATATCGATGAGGACTCCTTCACGGGTATCGACTAACCAGTAACTTTCTGAATCGATTACTTCTCGATTTAAGTAAACTAGAATCATGTCATCGTATGTTCCAACGACATCGAAGACCAAGGGCAGAAAGCACTAATTGCTACGGAGGTGCGTGTTGCAATGATCATCCACAGCTGGCCAATTATGTTCTTTATCATAGGCTATTGCATGGATTAGATTAAAAATTAAATTAAAAATGGGAAATACTGATGGTAATAAGACAATTAACAAAACTGGTATTGTATTTACAAAGGTGCTAAAAATAAGAATAGAGTGATTGTATTTTTGGCATATTTTAATTTCTTGCGAGTTGCATATTCTAAATTTATTCACGATATCTAGAAATCACAGTCCGAAGATTAATCTTTTAACAACTTATTACAACGGTACGCTTGAAATGCCTGAAGAAATTTAATGATTGTCGAGATGTATGTTTTTTTATTTTAAACATATAAAAATTAATTAAATCGAAACCCAACAATATATTTTCACCGATGGTACAGAGATCAACGTGCCCATCTACGGAATAAGTGATTATGGGACAGATACATATCGCTACACATCAAATTTTCGAAACATAAAATTAGGCGAGCTTCTAATTGGATTAGTTTCAGGATAAGCATTTGAGAATAGCTCCAGCCAGTGAATATGGATTTTATCAAGAACTTCAATATCTTTTAAATTTGGAAATGACAATTTATGTCTGCTAAACAATCGTTTTTAAAGATTGAGGCGTGGTAAGTGGCATTAAGAAATCTTTGGGTTGCATTTAAGTTAAAGGTGAGTAGCAAAGAAATGTGAATCCAAATTAATAATGACTAAAGCACTAATGTGGATAGAAAACCATATACTGAGTAGGTCATCCACCTCAAACTGATAAATTAATCAGGGAGAAGTCACCAAAATTTTACAAATTCTAGGGAAAATACAAATTAATTTTCATCAAACCAGCACTCGAGTCTAAGAAGAATGCTCCCACATTAATATTGACTAACAGGAATTTGTTGTTCTGGATGTGTTTGAAGGATGAATCCCTCTTCTCTGAAATATTTTATCTTACTGCATTCCTAATCACCACCAAATTAGATTATCTTGTCCTCATAAGTTATCTCTGTAAATCTTTAACCATTCCTGACCCAAACATTCCTTAAACAAACATCGTGTGTACTCAGCTGGTCTATGACCCGGAGAAGGTAAACATACCTCAGACGATAGTAGCAGACACCGTTTAATCAACCCCGCTATTAACCAGTCCTGTCTGCACCGGCCCTTCCTTTTCCTACAGTCGTCCCGACCAATTAAGGCGCGCATACAACCATATCCTTATGCGTGT
>CAADRB010000075.1:104860-167286 GCA_900708905.1 Hymenolepis diminuta | reverse complement strand
AGCTCGCCAGGCGCATCTCTCGTTGTTCAATCCTCCAGTTCCCTATTTTTCCTTGAGACTCCGTACTGAGCTTACTTCAATATAACCTGGCCTACGCATTCCTCGGTGTTCCTTTTCTTTCATTTACTGTTGGCAATTTCACCTACAAACTGGTGGCCCGCTACATGTTAATATCCCTATACCCCGAGGTTGATTAATAGTTTTATGTCCAATTTTGGCGGATCTAAATTGGAGGAAAATGTTCTTTAATAAATAATTTAAGAGTTAAATATAGATCGTAATAATTTAAGTGGAGGAATACATGATTCTTCACAGCAGATACATAATTTCAGTTAGAATATAGTTGATGGGGTAATCGAAATAGGCAAAATATTTAAGCGTAAGCTGACTGAAAACATTTATGTGTCAGTTCCGCTCTTAAGACTGTAAGTTGTTGAATATCATGTAAAAAAATGTTGCTACCTTAAACATTGGGGAATAAATGAAACGAAGAGGTGAGACTGACCTTTCTTGATGAAAAAACCGGTCAATAAGCACTGAACATTCTAGGCAAATATTTGCTGTAATCCAGGGGGTAATAATTAAATTTAAACTCTGGAACAACTCAAATCCAAAAATCAAACGAAGTAAGACCTTTTGATATCTTAATGTGCCTCTCAGCACTTTTTAATCCCCTCCAATTGATGATTTGTTGTACTTACTGTTTTTCGATAACGGATGCTTCCCACAAAAAAATTGTAATATATTTTTCTATTGTGGCATTATTGTGGTGGTAATTGCGGAATTATCGTGCAGAGGCCTCCTCAGCCAATCAGCAATCAATATCCCTGCAGCATAGCGTTTGTTTGCATTTGAGGACCAAACTCGTGGACAGCGACTCATAAGAAGCTCTTTTCGCTTAAAATTCTTCCTATCTCATCGCTTACGGATCAATAAACCCTTTCTACTCAACACCTTTCTTGTCCTAGGTAATTTTGGGAGCAAATTTATAATAGAGGACTCTGCTAGACGCTATCTGGACTGCTTGGGAAGATTACCTAGCTGTAGCAAAAAGGCTTATTGATGTAGCGTCCGTTACATAATAATAATAATGTGTAAAATCTCAAAAGATTCATATAATTAACTTTCATTGCGATAAGATCAGATTCGTTACATAACTTAACCAAGGCTGCGAGTGTAAAAGTGATACGAATCATATTTGAAACGTTGTGAGGCGGTCGCACAACTCTTTCAACACTCACTAGAAGAACGTGTGCACTGAAAGTAATGATGATGATTGCAAAAGTCACAGGGATCATTTTTAAGTCAGGATTAATCAGAAACTTCCACTGAATGGACTATACACTTGGTGAAATATTAACCTGATAGAGACTATACTCTGGGTTATCAAATTTCTAATAGTTGCCACCACTGAAAACCATGAGATAATAGTCATTAAGGGATGAGGCTGTAAATAACTGAATGGTTTTTTAGGAATATCCAAAATAGGTTGTCACAGTGGGGACTGATGAACCAAGGAGTAGAAGATAGAGTATTCCTGTTCCAGCAAGTTCTATTGGCGCGACTGCCAGTTGCCTTTCACTTTTTGGTAAAGCCTGATGACCAATTGATATCAGGGTTTCGTGCCTCACTTTGACCTTCCTCCAGACTTCTGCTCTTAATATTTCGTTCTTAGAGGAAATTAAGAATAGATATATATCATGACTCATAAGAGGAATCAAAGAAGGGTTAGTATGAGTAACAACTTGTCAGTTCTAGTTAAAAGACGATCATAGGGATAGTGGCCAAGAAGTTAACAAGTATATCCACTGAGGAAGCTGATGAAAATTATCGAAACAAAAACGGTCCAGCCGCCGAGTGCGGAAGCAATGGGCATAATCATATTGCTAATACTATAGATAAAACTCTTCACATTGAAAGCAACCACGAAAGAGAAGAGGTTTTTTTCATTGGCGACCGTTTGATCCGTTTGAGTAGAAAATATTTTGATTTCACCACACTCCTCTCCAGTTATCTCCTCGTCCATAAAAATCTTGGTGGCACAAAGTATCCCAATCTAAGGAGCTTGAGGGAAAGTGACGTTCATTTGTTAAATAGCACTTACGTGCATTCAAAAAAGATGGCTCTCGTAATTCATGTGTTTAATATTTAATTTTCCGTGAACCCACAAGCTTGAACGTATCTATAAATTGTTTTATTTTAGCTTTTCATGCGTGTACTTTAAAGCTCCACTATATTCAGTTTGAGAGAACAATGAATGTATTATAATGAAGTTTAATATTTCTCAATAACTGTTTTCGTATTTAAGGTGCAGAAGATCAATAGTGGAATACAATATTTGTATTAAGATAACAACTCTGCCAGCATTCAACTCTTGGTCATGTAAGGAGAGCTTCAATTAAAATAAGGATATTTAAAAATACGATGTCAATAGTTGATGAAATGAGATATATCAAAGACCTAGATGAATCCACTGAGATGAAAACGTATTTGCTGCAACCTGCCAAGGCACACTCCAAATATAAATATGGGTACATTAGAGCCATGTGGAGAAGCTTGAGGGAGTTAAATACTACAAAGAGAGTATAGAAAAATATCTTCTAGATCGTTACGAGTTTTCGATTCCTTCATTAAGTGAAGAATCCGACGTTAGAGGAAATTCACCAACTTCGTATTCTGTGGTAGTCTTTATTTTCTCTGGTTGGTTGGTTCTCGTGGCGGTGGGCTTGGCATCAGTATTCTGATTGGCATTTTGGGGTCTCAATTTGCTCTCATCATGGTTATCATTGGATCGGTATCTGGATCTTTAGTCTGCTTCATTTTCCATCCCGTTTTCCACTATCAACTTTTAAAAGGCGGGTTGAACACTTTTCAAAAGTTTGCGAGGATAGCTATTGCCATTTTTGGCTTATGAATGGTATTATACGTGTCTTCTCGTGCGCAAGGCTATATGTTACGATCGTTTTTTACAAAATCGAATTACTCGAGAAAATTGTCTCGTTTATATTTTTTGGTCCAGTAACTTTACATGATATAACCATGCAGCATTAGATAACTCAATTTTATATGTTATCTTAAATACGTATATGGTCTACCCTCTTTAATCAAAATATTAACTTGCTAATATCACACATCGTGTTTGTTATCATTTAGTAATATTGATTGAATTAAATGCGACTGATAATTTATTGGCATATATATGTTAAACCAATCCTGTTATAGGCTCAGAAGCCTCTCAAATAGCCTCACATCCTTGAATTGAATAATAACACGCGGGATTGAGCAAACTTTCTGTTTTCTTCAGATTATGTCCGTTAACGACCCACAAATTTTAGAGCATTTTAACAATCATGAAAAATTGCACACAATTAATAAAAGTAAAGTTACTACCTTAATTTCTTTTTTGGATAAAATGTTTCATTTTATCGAACACTTCCCGACGAAAGTTTTCCATCACAACTTTTGAATGTTTGATCCGCTTGGAATCTTTTTGAGGGTTTCCTGGAAAGTTCTGGACGGAAGTTTTATTGATAACTTGGTTGGATTTTGGTGTTCCATTATTTCCAAAAGCATCAAAGATAATACTTAGAGGATTCGTTTACAATTTTGATGATGTTGCTGAGCATCGGGGACGGAGATAGTTAAGTCTCTGCTAAATCAAAATTTGCGAAGCATTTATCACTAATCAGAAGGTACAATCAGGAACTAGTTAACAGACTGAATTATGAATCCATCCAGTGACCAAGAAGAGAAATACTGAAGTTTAAGTCAACTCCTTGAAATTATTTTTTTATAGTCATTGTTAATGTAAATCATTTTTGGGCGAAATTATTTTTATCTTCGAACGCCGGTGTAAGCTTCATTTTATCCAGAAGCGCAGCTACAGGTTATCGATTATCGATTTTTGTTCAGCTATTTTGCCTGCGTCATCCCCCACGGGTTGCTTTGAAGACATGAATTGCAAACGCTTGTTTCTTACGCTCTCCCTGGTCTTCATTTTCCTTCTTCCTTCTCTCGTTCTGCCTTCATTCCTTTCTCTTTCACTCCATCGAATTATACATTTGTATATTCACGATTATTGGCATTCTGATTCCTGAACCGTTGTTAGCTATTTGTCGTACTCTACCTCCTCCGCTTAAGTGAAAAAATTTCAACCTGATTCAATATTAGGAAGATGTAAGAATTTATTGATACCCTGAATTTATTCTTAACTTTAACCTGTTGACCTTAATCCCTTTATCTATTTCCAGTGTTCCGATTCTTTCCCAGGATTAATAATAGCGTTGTCTCGATTAAAAGCAATATTGAAGCGAAAGATTAAGGACAGCCTCAAGTGTTTCAGCGCACCACATTATACGTACTATTTAAGCACATGCTTAATGAAATTCATTTGTTTCGAATCACGATGATTTCTTTCCTATTATACTTCTGAACTTCTCAGCTAGTGCCTGTACGATTGTTTACTTATTCTAGTAGACAGATTTGTGCTTTCATTATACATTGTTAAAATAACATACAACTTTAGTTGTTTTTAACTTTTTTTATTCTAGAAAGGATACATCAGTGGCAGCGGATTGCGAAAAGCATAAATTGATATATTGAACTCTAGTATCCATAGTTTATACAGTCTATCCAAAGTTTGGATGTCAATTAATAGTTGCATTAGTATTTGATGGGTTAATTGGAGCTGAAATATCTCTCCTTCGTCTTCTTGGCTCCTCATTCTCAGCTCCGATTACATATCTGGGATATCCTTATGGTACAATCTCCTTTTTTACCGCAGTATTTGATAATTTGCTCCTCTTCCTAATTGTCACTTCATCTTTCCCTGTTATCTATTGGCTCGCCTTGTTTACAATCGTTGGACTTTTGACAAGTATGATCACAGTGGCTATTGGATGAATAATACATCTAATGTATAATCCAGTGGAGGTTTCATCTTCCGACCGATATAAAGTGTTTCCCGTGGATCTCGTAATAGTTCTCATTACTATTACTGCGTATATAATTTCACTACTGTTCCCGGATGCTTCGTATTATATTTATAATCGTGGCAGTAACTAAGGCAAGAATACATGCCTTCAACGTTTCGCACTGCATCATTTAAGGCGAAAGTTAATACATATCTTGATAACAAAATGTACTTATTTATTATTTCGAATAATATTTATTTGCATTTGGATTTCACAACGCACCACAGTGTTTGGCTAAATTTTGCATTAGCCATGAAAACTGCGCACTTGGTCGCCCATTGTTTAAGAATATTCCGTTTGGAGATTCCGACAAAATTTGGGGTGCCACCTTTAGTATATTGGCAAGCTTATTGCTTGTCCAATTGCTGCTGTCACAGTTGTCAGCGTGTAGGTCAATAAAAGTTAGAGGTTATGGGAACGAACTCATCAGCGTACATCCAGTGATGTGGATGACCAATAGCACTAATGAATGTAGCATAAAGATGGGTAGAATGCACGTTCTCATTAGAGCAGGTCAGGATATCATCAGCTTCGAATTTCGTCAACATTCCTCTTAATGGGAATTTACCGTTGATTGTCTTCAGAAGGTGCACCTTGGACTCAACGAAATGCATGAAAACTTCATACATCTTCTTTCATCGCTTATAATGACAGAAAGTTTTCAGATACAAAAAAATACTGCTTTTCATAGAAGTTTTCGATAAATGGCGAGAAGGGTACAGATAATGCTAGTGAAGTGTATTTGTTGTATCTGGTTTGCATTTCCAACTGTTGACTGAACTTTCCCCAATATCAAACTTTTAATCAAAAGTCTGGGATAGCCAAGGTCCACCTCTTAACTAGCAACTATGAACTTTGTTGGAAATGACGGTGAAAACGTCCATTTAATAAGTAAATATGTATGTAAATATATTTTACTGAGGAGTTCATAACTCTTATTTTACAAATATCTCTGCAAATCTCAAGGCTATAAGAAGATACATATTAATCGCATTGGCTTAACCACTTATCCATTTAAACAAACTGTTTTAGCTCCCTATATCGTGAACTCACTCAAGAAATCAGGGATAAATAA
The DNA here is from genome assembly GCA_900708905.1 of Hymenolepis diminuta. Taxonomy (NCBI): domain Eukaryota; kingdom Metazoa; phylum Platyhelminthes; class Cestoda; order Cyclophyllidea; family Hymenolepididae; genus Hymenolepis; species Hymenolepis diminuta. The sequence continues at coordinate 161,238 of CAADRB010000075.1, read as the reverse complement.
TAAATTTTACACAAAATGTTGCACAGCGATCTTCTCAATGCATCAGGAATTCAGGAAGAATGCGATTCTTGCTACTCTGATATCATTGTCCACTTATTTTTGGCCTATTTCCCCGTTTCATTCCTTACTGATCTATTTTGTTGTTCCTAATATTCAGATGCTTTCCTGTTACTAATGCTTGTAAAGACATTTTGTTATTTTATGAACAATAACAATAACCACGGCATAGTAGAAAACAGTTGATCAAGATAGCCCATGTGCTCTTTTATATTTCATCACGTAAGTGATCGAAAGTGGGATGTTTGTTCGTTAATTTGATGGGAAAGTTCTGCATATGAACTGGAAACTAGAATTATCTAGGTGGGTGATAATGATAGATATTAAGGATTTCTGCGACAATGTTAGATAGTGTGTTTAATGTCTACGGAAATCAATTTGTCTAACACTTAAAGACTATACGAATTTCACACTTAACTCTATCGATCAGTTTATAATTCTATGGCGACTACCAACTTGTCATTTTTTCTCTTTCAGTTTACTTTTGGTTCATGTACCTTAGAATCTATCTTCGCCAGCGTAATCGAGCAGCCATGGTTCTTCATCGTAATTCGTCTTTCTTTCATTCTTCCACCCATATTTGACATCATTGGAAGTAACATTGACATGTTACTTATCTATACAAATGGAGAAGTTATTGATCCATATCATTGCTGCTGAAGTCTCTATCCTCTCTTGCTAGCCGGCACTCAAGATGAAGTTTTAGGAATCTGCATTCTTTGGGGCATTCTGGTTTTAAATTTCTCCCTCTTTGTAACTCATGAGTTCTTTTGTCTGCTTTACTCTCCTGCCACTTTTCTGTCTCATACTCGTGAAGAGTGAATTAATCGCCTTCTAAAAGATAATGAGCAATCGGGTTTACAGTGTGTATAACTTGTTTACTCTTCTCAGTTGCAAGAATAATTAGTGTTCACGTTCATTGAACAATCTAATCTACTACGGAAAACAACTGAATTCTGTCTTGTATCCTCAATACTTGGTAAATGTAAGTTAAACAATTGTGGGATCATTAATATTGAAAATTGCAAGTAATGAAAGTTGACATTTTAACTTTTTTCCTGATTACTGATGTTAACGAAACGTTTGTTAAAGACGTCAGTTTTATTTTAATTTCGTTGAAAAAATTAAGTGGAATTTTAATATTAAGCCCCTAATTTCAGCTTTCACTTTATGAAATTTAACGAGAAAGTCGTTTCTGAATGATAAGATACCGACAGATAAAGTTTAGTCGCATATTTTATGTTTTATCTTGGGGTCAACAATTCCCGTAGGGGGTCCCTGAGTCACCCACCGTCATTATCAATATGTGGATTGGGTCACTTCTGACAGCTTGACAATTAAAGGGACGAAGCCGCCATTATTCCGACGCGTTTTGACTTTCAAGCATCAATGATATGAAGACGACTTTTATTGATATAAACTGTTTCTGTTGGAATATTAAAAAATATTGCAGTTACTGCACTTCTGTCCTATCTCTCTCTTCGAGTATGAACCAACTGTTTTCTAGCAGTATCCAGCGGGCACCTAGACCATAATGGGAGAAAATTAGCGCAGAATGAGTCTTACAGTACAAAACCGAACTGCTAGCAAGGGAAAATGTAAAAGAGGACAAAATCGTTATGAATTATATTGCTATATAAAAATTATATTATATCGTTTAATGGTCGATCTAAGCATTTCCTAAGATTGAGGCAAGAAACTGATACTCTTTGGTGCACATCGAGTGATGTAAATAATTAAATCTGCTCAACAAGGGGAGTGGTAGTATAAGATATTCTCCTTAGAGCGGCTCTTGAAAGATTCCTCTCTCCAAGACAATTGCTGCTAGCACCTCCATAAATGAGTTCGAGACTATATACAAGTCACTATATACAAGTCTGATCTTATCTCATCTAATCTTACAACGGATCCTACTCGATTCTGCATGAAATACATTACTGAGAATAATAAGAAATGGAATTCTGTGTTTATCATTCAAATTATATTTGTGCTATCGTGGTGACCATGTACATTTTGTCAGATGAAAGCTTATCATTTGATGATCCATTATACATTAATCAGAAAAATAAATTGAAAGTAATTACCACAAACCTGACTAAAAGTCAAATAACCCCTGTTGGACCATGTTGTGACCCTAAAGAAGGTCGAAGGCTTCTAAACATTTGTCATATCCTCAGCACGGATTACCTGACCCCATAGTCTGTCAAAATCCCCATGTTTACCCATTCTCCCATTGGGCAGGCCCTTTCAGCCGATTCTGTCCTTGCCCCTTTTTTCAGACTGAACTATGAAAAACACCCGCGTTCTTATGGAATATCCAATAACCAACAAATCTAACTTTTTATTTCCCGTATACGATTTATGCACCTTACTCTGTAATATGCGTATTATCAAAGTATCATGCACAACAAAACTCATTCGTCTCGACCACATCTGGACCACCTGAGTGGGATGCTGTTGTTGAGGCTAGCCAAGGTCTTCTTGTTTCGAATCGCCAGCTGTTAATTGGCATTTGCTGTCATACCATGAACCATATGATGCTCCTCATTGTATAAATTTTGCAATCTGCCCTTTTTTTGAGAAGAACAATTTTATAGAAGTTTTATGTCAAATTAGGCATGTAGATGTGTTTATTTCCAATCAAATATCTTCCACTGTCAGCTTCTTTCTTTTGTAGGTAAATTTGATTTATCCTAAAATTATTATTTAAAATGAAATTCAAGAAATGCTTATCTGGCATAATTTGCACGCCTTTTCACATGACCTCCCACTCCCATGTTCTTACTGTCAAAACATACAAGCCGCCAATATGGTTGTACTTCAAGACGCTAAAAAATCACTTCATTGCATTTGTGTTTGAAATTTTTGCCTTTTATCTTATTCTAGTGAAAATGCAAAATGTCAAGATTCTGCCACCATTTCTATTTTAATATACCATTTTATTAAAAATTATTATACGTAATAGGTTTAAACTTGGAATGTTATGTTTATTAAATTTGGAATTATTTAAACACAAAAATTAAAGTGAATGAGTCTCGAATCCGTTTAGTGAATGCAACGTGGCCGCAAATAGGGTCAATGTTAAGTCCATTTGACCGCAAGTTCGCATCAAAGACACGATTTGGACAAGAGAGTCTAGTTTTCATTAGAGCTTTTGCTGAGGCGAAGAAAAGTGTAAATTTGAGGATCTTAGTCTTGAGACCAAGAATTCAGCATTGTTTCAGTTATGATTAGGGGTTCTTCGTCCTTAAAAAATCCATTTCTTAGAAGTTTTTGAGAGCATTCATTTGGAGCTTAGCTTCCAAAGTAAGTTGGTGGAAATTGTATTAACTGTTGGCTTTCAAGAGAGAGGGTTTGCATTCCTTCAACGCAATTCAAGTTCACCTAATTGCAGAAGAAAGCGCACACCCGAATAAGTCAAGTTGAAGACATTGGCGGTATCACCCCCATATATAGAATAGCATAGTTTTTGGTTGTATAAGCTAGCGAGATATTTCCATCAATATGATTTCATTCACCAATTAACAAATTGTCAAATCGTAATTCTTGAAATGGATGAGAAAGTAAGGTCCCAGTTACGAAGCAAGTAAAAATTTTTCCTTTCCCTTTGAAGCCTTTTAGAATCACTTATTAGAGATGGAAGATTTAATTCGGCTTTCTTTACAATGACTAAAATGACTCACTCCAGATGGCTATTCACTAAGGAATACTTTTCAATTCTTATCCGATATCGAACGAAATGAGCTTAATCATGCAGTCTGGTCTCACTTAATCGGTTTTACGACTATGCTAATTTGTGCAGCCAAAACAGAGAGCAGACGAAAGTCAAGAAATACGCAGTCATCGAGATTTGGGTTTTTCTTTTTTTAGAAAATCGAATAAGTAAGGTAAATAAGTAAATAAACACTTGTTGTTCCGTCTTTCTAACTAGTCACTAACTAAAAGATATTGAAAAGGAGATAACATGCAGGCAAATTGCTTATCCTGTAATTTTCTTTGAAAGGTCAAGTAATATCTAAGTTTATATTGAAGATCAGTTTAAAAACGACTAATTTTCAAACGACTGCTCTGCATTACACCGAAGATGAGGGAAGAGAAGATCAAGACTGAAATCAGTAGGAATTGTGGTTTTTAGGTCTCCAGAGCCTGACCACATGATAAACACTTTTACAGGCACCTCAACCTATGGATGACTGATTTTCTTCAGTCGTCAAATTCTTCCGTTTGTCTATCTATGAAATCGCTAGTCGATAAGAAATACCTCTATGTGATCTCATAAAGACGTACTCACTCTAGGTATTTTGCAAAGTTACCAATACGTTATACGCGACTATTTATTTGACTATGCCAGTTTTAATTAAAAAATCTAGATTAGTTTATGGCTAATAAATGAAAAAGCTAGAAGTGCTAGAAGGGATTTTAATAAAGTTAATATGTTGTTGAGTTAAATTTAGTAATTGACACTGACTAGCACGAATTAATAGTGAACCGATTCGATGAAAAACATAAAAATCAGCAAGGTCATTGATTTTTTTCAAGCCTTTTGGTAGCATCACAATCCAGAACATCTTTTCTACGCATCCTTTCACGTTCGCATCCTACTTCGAAGAAGAATTTTCCGATTTATGGGTCAAAACCTTTATATTTTTGATGCAAAAGCTTTGCAAGCCACCAATATTTCTATTTCGGCTACTTAAAATCTCAACAAACATGAAAGAAAAAATATTTTCACCTCCAATTTCTCATTATTTAATTTCGAAACTTTAGTGATTAATTCTTCAAAGTCCAATGAAGAAAAACAATGCCAAGTAATGATAAATTAAACATCTAATCTCATTGAATCATTATTCTTCTGTGGGATTTTGTTTTGTATTATATTTAGTATTAAGATAAAAAGAGCTTCAAATGATTATGTCAGCAAAGTTGCCCCATAAAATGAGGGTAAAGTCGCAGCCGGAGTAATTGACAAATAAATGAGGTCCTTTGTTTTTTCTAACGAATACAAGGCTAGATCAAATTTACAAAGTGAAAAAATGGTGGCAAATGGTATTTAAAAAATAGTCTTTTTTACTAGAGTAAAATCCATATTCACGCTCGCTAAATTCGCCTTATTGCTTTGTCAGTTCAATTGGAATTTTACAGATGATACAAAGCTTTTCCAATCATTTCATTTCCCTCAATCCCCTCAAAATAATTTTTCTATTAGAGTAATTAATAATAGAAAAATTTAAATTTGAGGGAAAAAGAATATAAATATACTTATTTCAGAATCGGCGAGAAAAAATATTTACATAAATAATGTAACATATAATTATGAACTTAAATAAAATTCTTTTTGGGGAGATTTAAATTGACGACACACAAACATAGCTCAGGCCCGCAGGGTCGGTATTTTCTCACTGGACGAGTGATTTCTACAGGTGGCTTATAAGTCGTCCATTATTCTATTCTCACTGCTCCTGGCATGAAGGGTCAGAGTCTGTCATCGATCTGGTTGTAGATTGGCCTTTATGGTAATAAGTTGTTTTCGCCAAATTGAAAAAGTTTGTCCACCCTCTTTTTCCTGATCTGAGTCCAACTGTTTCCTAGTAATATCAAAGGGGCAGTTGGATCATAGGGGAGTTTTCATATTACAACAATGGTGATTTTATGACTCATTAAAAACCAAACGTGATGCCTTATGATGAAACACTGAAAAGAGATACGTGATTTAGGTAACTTATGAAGTTACCAAGAATCTGTGCATTACAAATCTTTATCAAATTTCAATCTCCGATCCCTAAATTAAAAGTAATATTGAAGGCTATGGCTCTGCGGTGATCAATTAAGCTATACTTTTGTCACGCAAAAGAATTCTGTCCCTTTGAAGTGAACGCCTTTGTGAGGTAGTCTAGCAACATAACCAAAAACTGTGTTACAACGTGTTGACTGCAGAATCTACAGCGCAGTGTCAATGGAGTGACCCTAAGCTTTCCCACAGGGTTAGCATGTGCCAAATGATTTATATACAGGGTGCGTAAGGCATCTGAGGGTACCTGACGCACTTTTAGATAAAGACAAAATAAAACTTCCATTTTCCTGTAACAAAATAAATAACATAATACTTATTAACCCAGGTCTTATCACCTATCACCAACTCAAATCGAGTCTGAAGGAGACTGACTGCAAGCTTTCATCAGATCAGGTGGTCTTTACTGATGTCCTCCATTGCTCCAGCTATTGCTTCCATCAGAAAAGAGGGTTCGGTGTTATGGGGATACTTATTAACAACCTTTTCAACCACGCTGCGCCACGCCTCACACGTAATAATGGAAAGGATTAAGGTCTGGTGGATAGTTAGGAGACAGACATGAGTTTGGTGTGATGTGGTAATGAAAATTCTCGGCCATCCAATCCTGAGTTTTGAGAGCATTTTGGGATGGAAGATATAAGGAGTCTTCCTCCATTGGCTACGTTGTCTATTCGAGGCAGCTTAACAACAGTGCCTTGAAGAGTCTCTACATAGGCATCAGGATCTGCATTGACTCTAAGTCTCTGTGAAACAAATGGAGGAGTCATGATGTGCCCCTTCCTCACTGCTAATAACATCGAAAACCATCACTCTCGTTGGAAACTTCGTGTGCATGCATAACAGTTGGAACTGCAGTGGGGTCCACACGCACATAGCCACCTATCACTTCTTCCATTGACTCTTTCATCGTGGTGAAAATTTTTTTTTGATGGAAAAAAGCTAAAAGCACTCATCTTCTCCTGGATGCTTCAATTTGTTTAAGAGTGGTTTTGCACACATTATACAATTCCCTTGCGTCGTTTATGTCGACATAAATAAACTACCTCACCTAAGAACGTATGACTTGTATTCGAGGTCTTGATGAATAACATTCCTCACATATTACTGTTTCTTTAAAGACTTAAGAATTTTGGCAAGATGTCTCGCATCAACGATCTTTGTCGATCATGTCATGCTCTTCTGATAAATTCAGGTGTTCCGAGTGAGTCAACAGAGGCTTGACAATGTTCTTTTCTCTCCCTCGTTGCTAATTCATCTCCGCTGTCTTTATTCAGCTCTGTTCTAACTTTGCAAACGAAAGCTCTGGCGACTTTTAGGAATCTTACAATCTTCTAATTCCCTTTTTTCGCTTTTATAGACACTATTTCATTAGTTATAGTAGTTATAGATCTCATAGTAGTAGTATGAGATCTTTTGCTATAAAAAGTGCAATGATTAATATTATCGAGTTAGTTTGAATTACAAAATTATAAGTGCCCTCAGATACCTTACTCACTCCGTACATCGAAAATCCAATATAACATCCAGGATGTCCTGGTATTCCAAGTAATGTATGTACCTTCTCCGTAAGTACATACATCACCACTACCTTCGCTTCGCCAACGTAATAACAAGCACCTTTAAACTGCTTCATTCCTCATTTCTCTTCATAAAGTCTCTGTCTAACAAACCGGCCTGCGGCAACCATTTTCACATCCTGTCCTTATTATGGTGTTCAAGATGGGTAGAAATGATAAGAGTAGAGCCTGTCCAATAGTTGGATATTTTGAACATTTTTTCTACCACTTCTTACGTATAACACACACTTGGAATGATAAGCTGTATTTGCAAGAAAATAGAGTAATAAATATTGAATTAAGTGAGATTTAACTATCATTAATTAGATTTAAGAATTTTAGATTATTTAAGTGGATATCAATAGGAAGGGAGCATACAACTTATAGCAGTTGGAATCTTGAAGTATTCTATCCAGAGATCCGCATAAATTTTACGGTATGTAGTTTATTCGAGCCTCGATTTCAGTACTTTCTCTAAGTCAAGGTATCTTAAGATTAAGAGGAAAATTACACTTAATTGATATTATTAAAGAATCTAAGGTCTGAATCTGAAATATTTCTTAATTGCTAGTTCACTGCACATTATGAACATTTGATTTAAATATTTGAATCTTTCATTTTTAAAACTCAATATCCTTTTTGAAACCCGCTAAGTTATGAATGACGTTGGCGAAGTTGCTGGTGTTTTGGAGAAGTAGTAGTCAGTATGCGCATTTTCTTAATCAAAAAATTATTATTATTTCTGTTAATGATTGTACACAACCAATAAGCAGTATAACTAATCACGCAGCAAGATTTAGCAGAATATGATTGTTATGTTTCTAATAACAGGTGACATGAAGATCTTGTTTAAATGGTTAATTTCCCGAATTAGCCCTGACCAGACTGTCGTACTTAGGTGTTACACAAAGTGATTTCCTAAAGCTCTTATCTTCTACGTAATACTAGGTTAGAACGAAGTTAAAGTCGCTGAGAATCAGTGCAGCGACATGATGGAAATTACCGAAGGCGAATTTATTGACCATAGAAGTGCAGTTTTTGAAAAAATATTTCCAAATTGACTTGATATTGGAATTAAAATCTTTTATGAATAGGATAATAATGAATATTTACGGTAAACTTCAAAACAGGGAAAGCAAATACATGTTTTTAAAGTTCTATTATAAAATTACGTAGAACTTGATTTAGAATTGATAGTCTCAGATTCAATTTAGAGATCCCAAATGCTTCATTTTCTAGTGTAAATTTCAATGATAGGTCAAAAGTTCTCATGGTTTCAGTTACTTTGCAAATAAAAAAAACACGCAATACAGTTTTCGCTCAAACTAAATTTGAATTCATTGATTAAAAGGACATTTTTATTATTACAATAATGTACTTCTCTATGAACGGCGAAAGTTCACCAAAGATCACTCTGATTTCAATAATTACCTCATAAAGATCATAATAAACCTGGCTTAAAAATCAATTAAATGAGAATTTAATATTTCAGATGTAGATCATAAATAAGAATATTATTAAAGTTTTCAGTTAAATAAAAAGATAAACCCAATAACTCAAAAATAAAGAATTAAACAGCTAATATTATTCAAAAGAGAATATCTGCTATTTCATTTAATTAATCTAAACTGTGATTTGTTATATTGCATGGAATTAAGTTAAAATTTACAAATAAGCGAAAGTACTTAATCATATATCAGTAAAAGCCTATATCAGGATGAACAGAAGAATATGAAAATGGACGAGGAAAGGAGTCAAATGAGAAGAATAAAGTGTTACCTCAAGAAAATTTCTAATTAACCAACCATTCTATGTATTATATTAATTTTCGCCACCTACACTTGTAAGATTATCAAAAATCATCCTCATTGCCAATTGGAAGGTAAGTGAACATCCTAGAGTCATTCCAACCACACTCAACATGACACTCCACGAGTGCAGGTAGAGGTTGAAGAAAGCAAGCATACCACTAACCACAAGCAAGGATCCAAATCCACTAACTCCAATAGCGACGTATGCGAGAATCTTTCTCAGGCCATCATCAAGAGCTTGAAGGTACATCTGACACAGATCGATAACTGCTGAGACGACGTAGAGAATTATTGCAATGCAGATTAGAGCTCCAACAGATTTAGTCGGGTAGTTAGCAGTGTTATTTTGACAGGAATCTGAAAAAACCCCTCCACATGGCCAGCTTTCCAAGGCAACAGAGAGGATAAGGAAGAGGAGAGCAAAGAGGGTGGTAACAATAAAAAAGATACTCTCTAACATGTTTGTCTGTGGTAATTCCTCCTGGGACTTGTTGGCAGAGGTAAATGTTATAAGTGACGAACACAAAACTCGATGTGCAAGTCAGTCGAGTGAGTGAACGGAGAAAGGTACTTTTTGGCACCAGTAAATAGAGAACTTATTTAGAACCAAGGTGATAATTTGCGCATTGGGGCGCGCATTCACCAACGTACGCACCCAGCAACTACTACTACTATTCGCACGATAACTACTAATACACTAACTCACATATACGCGTGAGATGCAAATTGATCTTAGGAGCATGATTTGCATATTCTGAGAGAACCGTTGGGAAGGCTGTTGTTTTGCTGTTCTCATTCCGGCAAACTGAGACCACAGACCTCCATTTTACACCTTTCTTTTATTTAGAACATCTCTAAATTATAACTTACAAATAAATTATACCCACCGATAGTTTTATTTAATTTTGAATTTGATATGGACAGCCATGGCAAAAGCGTAGCTGCGATCGTTTAAAAATGTAACGATAGTGACATAAAATGGTTTTGCGACAAATTTCCTTGAACGACTTAAGGGATGTTGCTTGACCCTGAGAAGATGATATGCTGTTACAGGATAGAACTAGAGTCATTACGTATTGTAGGATAAATACTTTGACGATCAAATGAAGGAGCTACATAAAGTAAGAAGAAGGTAGAAGGTCACGAAAGGATATAAGTTTAATGATGATTACCAGAAAGAGAGAGGAAGAGATAAGACTTGGAACATGCAATCTAGACGAGGTGCCAGAGATGAAGTTTGGTAGGGAAGCTGTAGAGAGAGAGAAGCTGGCCTATAGGAGCTGGAGAAAAGAGTGTCTGGTAGAAGTGTCATAGAAAGGATGGCTTCAGAGTTGGGCCTGGGGGAAGATTGTGCCGGAGTATTGTTAACAGATTTTTGAATAGTTAAAAGAAAGTGGAAAATCCAGCTGAGAATTTTGAGAAGAACAGAGGTTGATTATGAAGTTATAGTGGGGGAACGTATGGTGATAATCTCCTCCCGATCGATAGCTATTCTAGTCATTTCCGACTGTCTAAAATACATAAAATCTGATACTCTAGACAATGTCAGTCATGTACAAATAAAGAACATCTAATTTCAATTTAATTCTTAATTTCTAACTCTAATATAAATCAGATCACATGTAAAAATGTGACCGAGAAATGACCCTATTTTAATGACTAAAATTAGATTATTCGTCAAAGCTCTTTATGAAAATTGAAAATAAATAGTTTTCAAGACTCAGTATCTCTAAATTATTGCAGTTGGCAATTGGCGATTTTTTTTCTTATTTTTCCCTTAAAATCTTTAACGGTATGAGCTTCAGAAACCAGCTGATCTGATGTAAAGACGGCGGTGGATCATTACAGAAGTGCCCGCTCTGATTGATACAAAGGCCGTCCAGACTTGTCATTCTAAACTCAGTGTCATAAGCTCTATAATGGCGTCCAAAGCTATTCAAGAAAATGCTGACTAACGCTCGGGTGTAATTCGAATTTCATAGGAGGCTTAAGTTTAAGTCTGTTTTCTCTTGCCTATTTCGTAACTAAGACATGTTACTCTTAAAATATGGTGGTTTCTTTCCAATTATCCCGTAGGTATAAACTAAAAGCTTTGTAACAAACATTATTCTTCATTTATGTAAACAATGAGAAGCTAATATTCCTATCTCATTTATTATATCCATCTGTAATGAAATCCAATTGATTTAAAATTTCTCTAGTCTTTTTTATTTAAGACTCAAAAATATGATATACTGACTTTCCATTAAATACTAGGAGGTATTCGTAGCCTGTCCAGTTGTGTAAGAATTTAAGCTTCACCTTCATTTAAAAAAAAATAAAATAGCTGTTATCACAAGCTTATTTCTAATAATTCCAAAGAAATTTCCCTTTAGTGTGAGGAGCAACCTAAGGATTGCATTTTCTACCTTCTCTTTCCCATTTGAAATATCATTACTTACTCAACTTTTAAATTAATAGGTGCTCTCTTCTTCTTGTAAATAAGGCTAAACCAAAATGAGAATGAAAAACATGTTATTTTATGGAAAATAACTCTTTCGAGTGAATTAATGTTAGCTCTGCCATGTTTAAAATGCATTCAGTTGTCCCATATATCTACTCTTGGGTGTAAGATGACACAAAGGAATGAAAATGGCATGATCAGTCATTCAAGTAAACAACTGGCCATCAAGCTTTGAACGTTTTCCGTGACGAATTCAACAAGAAATTCAACGTTCAAACCATGAACATTCAATTTTGAAACATTTGGATATTGCAAATAAGAAAGCAAACAACCAACCTATAGCGGAATGCGACAAAAACTGTCAGCTAACTCCTGGTACTCAAAAATCTCGCTATTCATGGATATAATAGGAAAACGAGTTTTAAAATGCATACAAGCATACGATTATCGTGAAATCACGATCAAAGATACTATGGTACAATACTGTCATAAAACTCTTCATTTTTGACTGCAAATTCCAAGATATGTCTCCGTTAGCTATCTATCTTAAAATTAAATTCATGTTAAAAGTCGAGAAGTAAAAACCATGCAGAAGTCATTTTATCGGTCTTCCTACTTTAAGACGCAAATATTTAAATTCACAAATCTCCCTTCGTTTTTATGAAAAATCTAGATTTCAACACTTGTAGATTTAAAATATATGGAGTTTACTTTTAAAACGAAGAGCTATTAACAGAGTTTATTTTCATAATTCTCTTTTATTCATGGTATATCATGCTTCACTATATTTATGTTATTTGAAAAAAACTGGAAGAAATTACGATTCTATGTGTCGAAGTACCCCTTTTCTTTCTTATCCACAGTTGTTTAGATTATAAAGGCGATTTAGCGAAAAAAACAGTCAGACATTGACCAAATACAGCAGAAATAACAACTTACCAATGATTATGTGGTTTTTCAAATAAAAAGTTGACCCATCGAAATTGGAGAGACTGTGCCAGATACAGATATCGGTCAAGAGAAGTGCTCAAGGGACTGGTTATCCACATCGACTTGATTGAAAGTATGCCATTAGTGATTGATACTTGTGTTCCCAATATCTCATTGAAGGTGATTCCGTTTATCGGTCTATCTATAAACCTCTTTCGGACTCTTCATTCTCTGACGCCTCCTCCTTCGATATCTATCACCTCTCTCGTCAAGGTATCAAAGGGTTTTACTCCATTTGATTTTCGGATTCCGGTTGTATAATATTCACTTAATGGGTAGCTCATGTCTCAAGACTCGAATTTTGTGATTCGACTCCTGGATTACTGCGTGAATTAATGCCATTGATGTTTAGCGCTTATTGACCCGTTCTTTAATTATGATGCTCGGTGTTCCCACTTCAACTCATTTCTCTCGTCCAAAAGACTCCGAAATAAGGGCGAGCTTATTTGATATTATGCGGCTTACACAATCTTAACATCGTGGAGCTGAGATAGATAATATTAATTATTTATTTATCTCTAATGATTTCTTACATGTTTATCAACCGCTCAAGGAATTATCATTTAGTGGGGATATTCAAAATATAAGAAGGACTCGAAGAATAACAAGAATATTGCAGCTAATGATGATTTCTACCTTTGCAATAAATGTTAGCAGTACGTAAGGGGTACATTCTCGTAAATCGCAGGATTTCAGTACTGAAGCCGAGATTCATACGTAACTCCAATGGTGGTTAGGGATTCCTTGTTCCATCAGATTTTCGAGAGAATTGGCTGAACTTCAACTCTGAAGGTAAGTGGACAAAAATTGTGGTAGATGCTGGTTTTCAAGAACTGACGTTTCTTCTCTTCGTTTGCTTTTTCCTAATCTTGTAGTTCAAATTCACATAATTGCAGGAGAAAGTGTACACCTTATTGACCTAGTGTTTAAAAGATTCGGTAATGGTATCACTTCTAACTTAGAGTCACTGAAACATAAGTTCGATGCAAACTAAAGATATGCCTTTTTCTAATTGCCAATTAATTAATTTCCAACCGATTATCGTGAATCATATGCGATGACGTTACAGGCTTTTTATCAATTCCACACTTGGTGAATAATAGCGACAGCTACTCAACTGCGATATCACCCTTGCTGAATATTAATCTAAACATCACAAGACAAACATTGATAGGATTCTAAGTATTTTTTTATTCTCTGAAAACTTCTCGTAAATGCAATAAGCTACTAAATAATGCTTGAGAAAGGGAAAGAAACAGGAGAAAGAAGTAGAATGGAAGAGATCAGGAGGCAATAGAGATCGGCAATGCTTGCATTATTAAAGACATAATCGAATGTGCAATTAAACATTCATTTACACAGAAAAGAAATTTTAAGATGAGTGTGTTAAAAGCAGCACGAAATGCATCACAAATCAACAGCAGCTGAGGAAGTATCATTAACTGAAGGTTTTTACTTGAAGTGGCTGCTTTTGTGTATCATTTAAAGAGCGCGAAAACATTACAACAGCAAGTTTGCTATATGGCGATGGAAGAATAGAGCAGATCTAATGAGGAGGAGAAAATTTCAATCTAGAAGAGATAAAGAAAGTCAACGTTGATTATACTACTTAATTATTTAAAGCAGTATTCAATATTTAGGTGAAATGCAGTTGGGTAAATGTACATTACTGGAATGAAAGAAGTTTGGCTTAAGTATGGCATCTTTCTGTCTTTGGAAGAATCAGTTTATTAAAAAAATAGAAACTGAAAACAGTGGAGATTCTAACATTATTCAAAAGGGGATTTTAATTTTTAATGACTTTGAGGTTTACCTGTGGTTATATATCGTTTTCCCAGTTTTCTTTCTTCTTTACACCCTTCAATAAATGACTTATCTCTCAGCTCTTACGGCTTCGGGTAATCTACTAAGAAAGTGGCTACCATCTTAATATTAGAATTAGAGGATGGATGTTCTTGGTTATTTAAGAAATTAAGAATTTTTTATGGGCGATAAAATAGCTTGACTTTTGTGTTCTTACTAAAATCTCCATATTAATAAACAGTGATAGACAATGTGTGTTTAGTAAAACTGTAATTCTCGGCAACTATTGATCGAAAATTTCCATAATATCTATCATATATAATACACAAATTTAATAGAAAAGAAACTGAAATTCTGTCGATCTAACCTCCTAAGTCTGTCACATGATAGGCTTTAATAGGCAGTGAAGTCTGATAAATCTGAAATCTTGAATCAAACTACATTCTATAATCCGCGTTAATTTTGCCTTTCAAATAAATTAGATAGCAAAATTATTGAAACAGGGAGATTAATCTTTAGAGTGCACTATTGTATAACTGTAGACAATGAAAACATATCACTATGAATCAAACAAACAAATCAACGTATATAAATTTGTAGGCGCGGCGATAAACCTGCTGTCTAAGAAGTCAGAGGCTCAATGCCAATCTGTGGACATCCAGTGATGTGGATGGTCAACCGCACTGCCTAAATTTAGTTAAGGAATACAGTGGCTGAATTCGAGCTTCTTGCCTTGGAAGCTCGATGACACATACTATCCCTCCACTCAAGACGTGATTTGGAAAATGTTTTCCCTATTAATAACAGGAGGAATTTATCGTTCATAACTAAACACGTAAGAGTTAGGTATACTAACAGCAAATATATGCATTTATGGAGAAATAAGAAGACATGACGATTAGAGGGGATGCTCAAATAGTCATAAAAATTTAAAATAAAATAACATGCAATTAATACACTATAATCGTAGTAAATCTCATTCTTACCAAGACTTAAGATTCTATAGGTTCATCTGTAGGGAAGGATTTCTTCTCGGCTGCCGCAGCAGCTTTCTCCTTCTTTTTAGTGGCCTTCTTACGATGTCTCGACTTTTTGGAGGGCGTAGTTGGTACAGAAATCACTGTTTCCACAGATATCTCTTGCTCCTCACCTTGCTCCTCATCTCCTTCTTCACCATTTCCACCTTCCACTTTCTCTTTTTCTATCTCGAGATCCTGACGATATTCCAACTGTGCAGGATGTTCAGCCACAGTAGCTTGTGAAAGTCTCATTGGAATAATAGGCTTTAAAGAAACAGAGCACTCCATTAGAGATGTTTCACTAATAGCTCCACCCCCTATCTCCTCTATAACTTGGTGAAACTCCCTTCCATGTTTAGTTTCTTCTGGAAGTGGTGGTGAAGGAGATAATTGTCGAGATTCTTTCGATGCAATAGGTTCAGACATGGGAGCCGGAGGAAGTGGAAAAGGTTCAATGTCTTCACTTCCTTCACTAGCTGAAGTTGAGTCTGAATCGATTTCTTCCACGTCCAGATCAGATCCTTCGTCGCTGTCTTCATCTTCCTTTTCTTCCCGTTGTTTCGTGGCACTTCCTAAAAAGGTACTAAGCTCTGGACGATAAGGACGACTAGCTGCATAGGACTCTGCAACACGCCCTTCTGGCACGGGTTCCAAACATGTACTGGTTAGTTCAATTGGATTCATGAAACCACTTTCCATTGATCTTGTCTAAAAGTAACAAAAATAAACCTAAGTCTTCCGCCACTGTTCCTCAGAGGCAACGATCAACAAGGACTGCTAGTGCCCAATTTCCGATTACTTCTTATAATAGACAAGGGTGGTTTAAGCGGTACGTTTAAGAATGTCATCTTTAATGTTGACATCGGATTCAAAGCATGTTCCTCTTTAAAAGAAGACATTTGAAATAGCAACAACATATATTCTCCGAGCTGGGAAAAGAAGAGATAATTATCTCTAACCTCATGGACGAAATCTCACCACCATAATCCAAACTGTTTTCTTTCTGATACGGTTACGCATCCACTTGCCCAAATGGTATGCTACATGCTATCTATATTAATAATAGTATAACTGGTATTAGCATATACACTAAGTCTCCTGATAGTTTCTTTGTAGTTATTTTTTACCTCTGTCTATATTTGTTCAATCGAACCAAAACATCATATGCAATGAGGAGGGCGTTAATAGATTATTTACTTGGTAAATGATTTAAATCAGAAATGTATTAACGAAGTAAACAAGTGCTAATGCATAAAACCTATTTAATGGAATGTTATAAAAATTTTCGAAATTGAAATCATGGAGACATAAATGCATCTTATAGTTTAACATAAGAGCTTTGTTTGTGAATAGCACGGGTAAGAGGCGTTGAGAACCGTGAAAAACAACTTACAGCGGATTGAACTTTGTACTTATCAGTTCTCCATAAATACGATTCATTCTTATATTCCTGAAGTATGGAAATTACTTGAAACTTTTCTTCTTCCAACAGTTCATAAGTAAATTGTAAGCATTTCAAAATTTCAATGTCATAACATATTACAATACTTTGACAGAATCCTATAAAATACATTCACGTGGTTAAATGAAATAAAGCCAGATTTGTTTAACATCTACATAAAAAATGAACTTACTAACTTTCTCGCTAAAAAGCCTTAATATGCTCATAAATTAGTTGTGCACACTTGTTAACACATATCACATTGTTTCTATTGAACGGAAAAGTTTAACAATATGCAGTTGAACCTAACTGTAGGGAAAATGGGACGCGACCATTAAAATGCTCTTTTCCGCCAAATTTCGCCTACTTATTTATGATATAACCAAGGCAAAAATAACGTTAAAATGAATAATTTTTAGAAGTAGAATAACCTGAGTTAGATTGCCGATAAATGGGATAAATCACGCACAGATCCGTCGTGAAAAAGTGAAAAATAAAATTTTAGACTTTATAAATGAAATTGGTATACTATATTGACTTGTTAACAAAAAGAAAGCTAAAAAGATTTTAAAAGAATCACAGAAATAACGTACTCTTTTAGAAAGTTCACTAATAGGGAGATCGCTTGAAAAACTAGAACTTTGTAGAGGAGTCATGGAAGAAGTAGAAGACGTTGGCTGAGTTGTAGACAGCGACTCAGATGATAGACTTTCCTCCTCTCTTGAATAGGTATGTTTCAATACCTACAAAAAGAAATTTCCATTAATACAAGAGAGTTCAGTTTCAAATTGTGTTATTGGATTTCATGATTTAAATTATACTACATTTGAAATCGAAACCAGAATCGTACCTCTTTGATAATATCTCTGGCCAGTCCCGCTTCATCGGAGGTTATAGTGGATAAAGATCCCCTATTTTTTTCTCGAGGTGAAGATTCTTCCTGAGCGCTTATTTTTTGGGCCTTAAGACTCTGAAACAAGTAGGCAATTATTTCGGTTAGAATTGGGATAATCTAAACCAGGACACACACAGAGTTGGATAATGTGAATAAGAAACCAATAGCAAGGATATCGAACATGTGTGGATGCTTAAATCTATTAAGCGATATTTAACACCGCATTATCGAATATGAAATCAATTTTAAATGTTTACAGATGAGGAAAACTGCTAACATGAACTCTGGCGTCATCAATACTTTAAAAATGAAAGTGAGAGAGCAATCAAGAAAAATTTTTTTTTTCATGAAAATGATGAAACGAAGTATTCTGCTTGATAAATGTGTAGTAATTTTACCCCTACTTACGCCGAACTTCCATCTTAGTGGGCGCATCAGATTAACCAATTTTTTTCTATTTCCTTCACCATTCAGTCTTTAAGCTGTTTATCGATTTTCTCCCAGTTATCCAATACCTGTATTTTGAGTTTCACTTCGATAATTAACCTAAATTTCGACTAACAAGTTTCAAAGATGTTCTGTGTTTCGTTCTAAAATTGTGTAAACAAATAAAATGTGCGGATCCTTTCTATCTTTAATTAGTACACTTCCCAAAGCTGGAAAAGGAGTCACTACACCTATTTTGTCAGTCCTCAATTGGTATCTCATAAGCTGGAGGTCCTCATGTAATAAACGGAATGGCTCTATCTTTCACCAAATATTTCCTAGACGAAGGTTACGCTGCAGAAGACATGAAAGTTGAGAACCTAGACCCTTGAGTTCAATAGAAAAACAGTGATTTTACTGATTCTCCACCTTTATATGCTTAATAACACTCCTATTGCCTCAGAGTGCTTAACTATCTTTCTATGAATTTATAAAACCGATAGAAATAGCTAATAACTTAAGAGAGGGATAGCTGAATGTGCTTTTCTAAAATTGAGATCCAAGGATGTCTCTTCAATGAGTCAGGAAATAGTTTATTATTCATAAGCGACCAACGATAAACAAAGGACCTACTTTCGATTCATGTTGAGGTGGAGGAGGCGATTGTGGTGGGGGAGGCGGTAGCTCTTCACTTAATTGCTGAAAAATTCCCACTCTACCATCCAATCCAGATTGAGCTTTCTGTTCTACTGAAATCACATGAGTAGAAAACAAGCCATAATGATGGAAAGCAGAACATCTTTCAAATAAAAGAAGCAATAAAATTACCCTGCTTAATTTCCCCTGAGACCTGTTTTGCCGGAGACTTTTGTACCTCTGGAGATGTTGTTTTCTCCTTCTCTTTCTCTGTTTTTGTTGCTGCCCTTTCCTTTGAAGATTTCTTCCCCTGTTCGTCCTTTTCACCAGAACCTGATGTTTTGTGATGATGACGATGTCTACTCCTCGAGTGACTGTGCTTTTGACGTGAACTTCGACCTTTTGATTTGTCTTCCCGTTTTTCGAATCTATAATCAGAAAAGGTACTGAGAAACAGTATATAACGGTAATTTATGTTGAGGAATACTAGTCAAGTTATAACTACTATCATATCTCCACATTTTTTCTAATCCACCAAAAGACCCTAATCTAAAGACAATATGTGTGAAAATTTTATTTTATGGATTATATGGACAGTCTTTTGTCTATTTAATCTTATTTTTCTATCTTCTTACTTTTTTTGGCCGTTAGGGCAGTTTAAGTGAATTATTAACGTGTAAATATGTTAGGCCAGATCACTGATCAGTGGTGCACAGCCGCCAATGTGGTTGGTCTGACCCCGCGAATTGATTTTGGTAAACGGGGAGCATGATAGAACACGAGTTCCGAAATAAAGTGGCTATAAAATGGCATTTCATTGTTTATTTCGAGTTTTGTTAGCAATTCTCTGAATGGACTTGTAGCACGGTTAAACATATCCCAATTTTCAGTTCCTATCCTATATATATATATATATATATATTTCTATTGAGTAAGAATGATAGAGATGGCAAACTTCAAAATTGCTGTCTTACTATTATGAAGTGGTTAATACTGATTTAATACTATATTTCTTCAATTTCTGTCCGTTATGTTGAAAAATTTCCGGGGCAAGGTTTTAAATCCCGTTAAAAATTTTTTGCTAAAGACTTCCTTTGATTTAGCTTTGAATAGTCTCTTTTTCTGTTCTCGCTTCCAGTTAATATAGAGATGATCACATTAGAATTACTCAATTAGGATATAGCAGATAATTATCCTAAAACAAGGCCTTGAAAATTGTAGGCCTTGCACTGGCGGGCAAGAGCGTTCTATTTCCTGATGAAATGATAAAATATGCTAAAAGTTAAATAAATAGGCGATTTTTAATTTCTTTTCCAACGAAATCCAAACATACGTAGATTTCTTCGACTTTTCATCAGAGTCCCGTTCATCATCAGAACCACTAGAAGACCTTCGATGTCTATGGCCCTTTTTATGATGATGGTGTCTCTTTCCGGAAGACAATGATCTATGATGTCTCTCACGATGATGAGAAGTACTGGGAACCGAGGGCTCTTCTTTCTTCACGTTCTTTTCCTCATCCACTCTCTTTTCTTTTAAAGGAGATTTGTCCTCTGTTTCCTCTTCAGAACCTCTCTTCTTCGATTCTTCAATTTTCTTTTCGATCTGTGTCTTCTCTTCTAGAAGCTTTTGAGTCAGTCTTTTAGCTTCTTCCAGTTCTGCAGCCAACCTCTTTTGTTTCTCTAGCTCCTTTTTTAGGAGTTTCTGCTGACGAGTGATTGTCTCCAATGCAATTTCATCATTGATGAGACTCTTCAGTAAAACAGAATCTGGACGTCGGCCACCGCTACGAGATGAGTGGCTTGATTTGCTTCTCTTTCCTTCCGCCTTTTCTCCTTGGAAGTATGCTGAGTGGCGTTGGGTGTGTCGAGAGAGGCTACGATGACTATCGCCACCGGTGAGGTAAGATTGAAGATGCCCTTGAGAGCGAGAGACGCATTCATGACAGGTGTGGTAATGATGATGAGGTCGTCGGTGGTGTGAATAGCGATCAGAGGAAAGTGACATTGAGGAGAAACTGTGGTCTGCATCAGAAGACAGATCGGAGGATGAGGACTGTTGAGAGAGGCTTGATTCATCTGAAACTGCAGCTCCTGTTTTAAGAGAAAAAAGCAATTAAATCTAAGGGACCAGGGTAATCTAATCATAACTAGTTTAAGTACTAAAACTTATTTTTTATTTTATTTTAAACTTTAATTAAAATGACTTTAATTTTAAATAATTGCAAAATCTAACACAACGGGGAAAAATTAACCTTTTTTTAGAAAAAGTATCCGTAAGATGCTTTCTCATCAACAAAATAAATTGAAAAATAGTTACAACCCATCAATGTCGTTATAAACTGAAAAATAACTTTAGAAAGAAACTTGAAATAAAGAAGGAAACTTTAACTTACATGCATGTTCATTTTGGGTTTGATCAATAAAAATATATTATCAAAAACCAAACACGACTACGATTGCTCCAGCTAAAATTAACTATTAATAAGAATTTTTAAAGAAAAATGAACGATTCGTAAAGATTAGAGGATTCCCAAATGACATAGAGTAGAAGGTTCTACTGCATAATATTTCGACAACTGAACCAAAATAGTTTGTGAAAGAAGTCCGATAATATAGTATTAAAATTAGGCACTGAACTCCCCTAAAGTTTAATAGAGTGATGATATAAGCAGTAAATAATATAATAAAGACTGCAAATACACAATATGTTACCATAAGGTAAAGAAATGTACCTGTCGGAGTATTTTAAGTAGTATATAAAAGAAAGATGGGCAAATTACTTCTTGTTAGTTCAGATACCCATGTAGAAATCGCAAAGATATCGAGTCATTTAAGGCGTCTCGTACTGAACATGGAGAAGGTTTCGCGTTCTTGTGTACGGCTGTTAAAATTGAAATCTTACTGCTGTCGATTTTAATCAATGTTCAAAATAATCATCAATTGATTGAGACTACAAACCATGTACTCGAGAGCACTTAGTCAATATGAAAGGTCTATAAGATACTTGGTAGAGGGAAATAAGAATCAAGAAACATAAAGATAACAAATGGTGAGAGTAGGCAGTCATTTGCTTTATGTTCGCCTAGCCGATGACCATGTAGCCTGATCTACCCAATGGCCATACTGAGCTCCGGTTCGGTTTTCCCATTGGTCCAATCTACGTACAGACTCGTGTGCTTAACTTTGGTTCAGCAAGATTGTTGGCTTGCTTCTAACACACTTGGAGCCTATATATGATTTAAAGGATAGAAGAGAACAAAGAGTAAGTAGAGTGATCAACTCGGTCTGTATTCTTTTTTTACAGCCATGAAAGCTGCATAAATGGGTACAGTTCAATAATATCGCTAGCAACCTTTGATCAGTTGCAGACGATGCAATGTATCATGCAAATCAATCATCCCCCATTCCATTATATAGCCTCAAACAATTGACGTGCACACACCAAGTGGAGCTGTGACAACAACTAATTATTCATAATTAAATTAATAACTTTCATTACTTGTCATAACATTAGATTTGATGATAATAGCCAGTGTATAGGTTTATTAAACCATTTTTCAAGCAAAGTGAATGTGAATAAATAAAAATAATCTCTAAATAAAATTCGTTATAGATAGCAATTTTTCACATTAAATGTCTTCAAGGTTCATAAAACTTATTTGAAACCGTCGACATTGACTGTTTAATACTGTGACTTAATCCTATCCGACCAAAAGCAGTGCTAAGAAAAGATGGGATACATTAGATCAACATAGCTTTCACCATGGTAACCTTGCTCGTCCAAATGTCATTCTTCGCCTTGTAAATCGGTTTTAGATAACTATAATAATCACATTCAAATGCTTAACATAACGCAAAAACATGAAATAAGGGCAAATCTCAGTATGATCGATAATTCTTAGAAAAGCTGCCTCTCGATTCCGAAATTATATGTAAATAAAGCACATTTGCTGTCAATGTTAAATTTACTCAAGCAAAAATACAATCAGGCTCAGGTATTATCTCCCTCTATCTTGGTCTGACCTTTTCTTATATTGCTTTTATGGCTATTTACACGTGGCCCGACACCGATTAAATACACCTACAGATCTCTAGGTTCTTATATAATTAAGCTGATATGGGTAGTTTAAGGTGGAACAAAATAGAATTTTACTTTAAACACTTACCATGAGAGAATAGGGATTGTGAGCGAGAATATGAGACAATAGATGAAGACTCCGAAGAATTCGTTGACGAGAAACTGGAAGATCGTGGCAGAGAGGGTGGCCTAGGAGCCTCTCTTGGACTCGACATTCCAGGTGGTGGAGCAGTAGTATGCTTGGAAGCCGGCGACTCATGCATCGAACGTCTCACTGCGTCCACACCCACCTGCTCAGGTCCCGAGTCAGATTCTGATTCAAGGTAAGTTGTATCCTGAGGCGCGGTAAGAAGTCCTACTATGAAAAAGAACGAAATTATAATCAAAAATACTTAATTAATTTAGCAATATAATTGCGATTAGATTATTTCCGATAATGAAATTAATGAAATAATGAAGTTTTACAAAAATATTCCCTTGAATTATTCTACCTACATACCTAAATAATTTAAGACGTCTGTAACGCATCAGACACTACGCAAGATTCAGATGACCCCACAGAGAAAACTCCTATGCATGTTGACAGCATATTATATTGTGTAAGTAACGAATGTGTGGAGGAAACTTGCAAACGTCAGAGAGCTAGGCGAGACCAGGTGTTTACCGTCCAGAATCCAAGTGTCTACATTGCTTCACGAGGCCTTTTGATTCGATTTGATTAACTATATGAAATACAACTAAAAATATAGCATTGTTAATATTATTTAATCAGGTTCGCTACTCTCAAATCAAAGGAAAGCACATGAACTTCGGCTGGGACAATATTCGTATATATTCGAAATACTTTTTATCAGTTTCGGCGAAACTAAGTAAGAAAAAATAAACTTCGGGCAAGAATCCAAACGAAAACAATTCTCTTGTCGTTAATCGCAATTTCGCTCTCATACTTACGATAAAGATGATTCATACACACAAGTAAATTCATCAGATGACTTTTGTGGATAAAATAGCCTTCGGCAGACTGTAGCGTCTTTATTCTCTACCTACACTGAGTTGCTATTATTATTATCCATAGTAATACGATTTTTGATTATGGGAAGTAACTGACATTGAAGAACAAAGACTCCAACAATGATGAAGAGGAGGGAATCAAAAAGATACAAAAATCAACGCCAAGGTATCAAACAGTCTTAATTTTTTTTGGATTTGGGATGTACAATGTCTATTAAATGGACAGTTTACGTTCGGGAATTCAAATCTCATCCTCTGGATTGCTGTAATGCCTCTCTAAGACATTCAGTGCTTATTGACCAATACTATTTAATCAGGAAGGATTGGTCTTGTCGCTTCACTTAATTTTTTCCCGATAGTTGAGAAGGCGAATGATTTTATAAGATATTCCGCAGCCTACAGTTTTGACATAGTAAAGATGAGATAAAATGCTCAAGTCATCAGAGCTCCGTAAGCTGATTGATTTTAAACCAGTCTCCTGCTTTCTTCGCAAAGTTCCCTGTATGATATATCGCTCGGTCGCTAAGTGGTTCATCGATTTTCCACTGTTACCTAACTTCTGCGCTTTGAGGTTTACGTTTCCACTCAGCCCCCTTTTTATTTTCTGTCCTCTTTAAAAAATATTCTACTACCGCCTCTCTTCTTCCTCTTTTGAGGTAATAGAGTTTGTATAATTGGAAAGGGTTGTAGCTTAACTAGTTTTATCTAAGGTGAAACCTCTCCAGCTAAAAGGTTATTCTATGAAACAAATCACACCGTCCCGAGATTTTAGAATCTAAAATCGGAGTCTCAATCATAGGCTCCAACTCAGCTTAAGAATCTTCTCTGCATATATAATTGTTTACCTTCATTTTCTTTAGGTGTTTTCGGAAGCACTTTCCGTTGATTCGAACTCTCACCCATTGTATTTTCAGTACTTGCCAGAATCGCACTTCTCAAATCTCCAAAAGACGCCGATCCCGATGCGTCTGCTAATCTTGCAGCAGCTTCGTCGGAAGGAGATATTGAAGGCGGTGGATAAGGTAGTTGAGCACTACTGCCACTCTCCGGTAGAAGACTTCGGGAAAAAGCTCCAGTTCGACCGCCTAGTACTGCTCCCGCCCCTCCTCCACGGGATGATTGCGCAATATTCGAGATCATTGCGGATCCACTGGTTACCGTAGTCACGGCAGATGAGGCTGTTTCTACTGAACGTAATTCTCTTTTTAGAGCTTCAATACTCGCTTTGTGGGACTAAAAGGCAAGAGAAAGGTAACCGAGCATTTATATCTGGACATCTATGTCGATCGTAAGTATGACCAAATACGAGGTAGGATGATAAGAATAAATTTCCTTAAAAAGAGCGGCCAACACTCGGTACAACCCAAGGACAAGGCTGCTTAAGCTGCCTTCATATGAGAAAGGTGAGAAGCCACTGGCTGAGCTAAGTTTCTACCCAAATAATTCCAAAACACTCAGAAAAGCAGATCAGCTGAGTGGAACCCAGTTCATTTGGCATTTAAATGAAAATAAGAAAAAATGTAATGTAATGATAGTTTTTAGAAGTTGGTAAAGGCATAAATTAACAAACAGAATGAAAGTAGATTTTTTCACTGCACTTCCCTTGTCTTATATTCTTAAGAACTATTAATGAAAGACATTGGTATAATTTGGGCTCCATTTGGATTATTCAATAAGTATTAATTAGTTTAGATGAATAATAATTTTCTTATTTATGAAATCAGTATGACTTTTAATAAGCCGACTAGACGGTTACAGATCTATGATTTTATTTCCAGATCATAAAGTTAATTGGTACTCAAAACTTTCTCTTCCCCATTACTCAATTTAAAGTTGACTGAATTTTATGCGACTTTCAGGTATTTATTAAATTTATCCGTCTACAACCTTCAAAAGCAGATATGTATAACCACAAAGTTCCATGACGGTTTGTTATCATCAGTCTTAGTGATGCAAATTGAGAATGATATTCTGATAGAAGATAACTTAATTCTCCTTGTCTTCTGTGGGATCCTACGTCCTTCATGGAGTCAATAATCTATAATCATTGCAAACAGCACAAAGTTCTTATATAATTTCGGTGAATACTCATCATAAGCCAAGTTTCGCATTATGATGAACAAAGCGTTTGCAAATTACGGCTAGGAGGACTACATCGGTAGGTTTTCAGACACCGCCTACTTAATTCTAAAAACCTAGAACTTTAATCGATCCTCCATATGCTAAGTGCTCGAATGACGACCCTTACAAATAAAGAAATTCTGAAATTCGGTAGATTCAATGAACCTAGATTATTCCACTTTCTCAGATTCTGTGATCCTGACTGAAAATTAATAAAAACTCTAGTCCAATAAAAGAGATCAGTGTAAACCGAACTCAAGGCTCTGTAAAGCAACTGAACCCTCTACTGGATATTATAAAGGAACACAAAATTAACTGACGAAATATCTACTCAATAAATGAAGTAGAAATTTATGGTGGTCAAAGCTGAATATCAATTTAAATAAAAGGTTTAAAAATAATAGTGGAAATGATTAAAGAGTGAGCCCCAAATTTCACAGCTCCTCTTATCGACACCCAAAAATTACTTAATTGTAAAAGTATTCTTGGTATTCTCATTCATAATAACGAACGTGGGTTATCTTACTCCAATCTTTTCCATATAATCCTTCGACGTAGGTGTCTTTTTGCCAGCAGCAGTTGATGTAACAGAAGTCATTATTGGTGAAGCTCGTGTAGCATTCACTCGACTCCTCTCTTCTCCCAGAATCGGTGATGATATACCCAGTGATTGTGGATCCTCTCCGACCAAGGCTGGTGATTGAACAGGTCGACGTCTTGATCGATGGGGCGCTTCTGGAGGTTCATCTTGATTTCTCATGTGCCGATGGTGGTGATGATAATGTCCGCCAACTAAACGAGAGAATCATTTTCAAATATATTAGAAAGCCTAATTAAATATTTTTGATGCACTTGAGTGAAATTCATAAGCCTCATCCCATGTGCTACATTGGTTTATCGAATATTGGATTTCCACACTCACAACCGGATATGTAAGACCATCTGTAAAGAACGCATCGCTGCAAATATTAACTAGCAAGTATCCAATCCTATAAGAGCAAGTTAATTTTTTGATAAAGAAAAGCAATGTTTGAGCTACAGGTCCTCTTCCTTCTTGGTGGGATAAGTGAGCGCTATGAAAGCATTTCTCCACACATTTGAAGGGAATAGGCTTACCCGCCGTGGGTTGTTTCCGATCATCACTTCTAGATGACTTCCCTTCTTCCTGTCTTCTTTTAGTAGATGCGATATCGGCAGCATGTGAATGAATTTTGCACAGTTGGGCTTCCTCTTTGAATTCTCCTGGTTTGGGTGGTAAGGTGGGTGGTTGGGGAGTGCCCATTGCTGGAGGTAAGTGGCGGTGACTATGATGAGCACGACTTGGCAATGCAGGTGGTTCCTCTCCAACTAAGCCACGGCTTGCGTCGACATTTGAAGAGGAAACAGCTCGCAGAGATCTTGAAATAAACAAATATATACTTTATATACATAAATTACAAGAAAGCCCGTTTACCATGAAGGATTTTACAGTTATTTCGACTCTTTACTGAGTTGATTTCGTTTGCCATTCCTCACGAGACTTTTTATATTCCTTGGCTTTATCGACCCGTTCAGTCATCCGCCCCCTGTCATGCGAGTTTTTATATTGTGCATGAATAATTCACGTGTCTTATTCTCCGTTCCACCATATGGTATACCCGTAGCTCATTCGCATGTTTATTGGTCATACAATGGCTCCATCCCATTTATATATAAAGAGCTATCATATCTTGGCAATAGAATTGAAAGAAGTACATGACTCCCTGAATGCAGTCACTGCCTAATACATAGGTTCAGACAGTATCGTCATCTCATTCCTGTGTTTTATTCCTTTATTCAATACATTCTGTGTGTTATTCAAACCTTTGGATTCCTTTTCTATTGTACTGTGTTAATTCCAATATTTCTACTAGTACGGATATTAGCGGCGTAAAATTTCGGATTTAATACTTGAGTTTCATAATCGGGGCTTCAGGTGCCAACCTATAGCGTGAAATACCAGTTCTATTACAACCGTAGTACCTGCGCACCCTGACTTATTGGTCTGCTAAATCTCTCTGCATTGTGCGCCTACTGATTCACATTCCTACTCTGTCAATAGTCTGTCAATGAGAAGCGATGTCAAATTGGTCAACCGTATTATTATACCTCATTTCGCTTGTACTTCTCAATCCAGCTTATCCTTCCTCGGTACTAACATCTTTCACTTCCCTTTCATTTCCTCCTCCCACTCTTTTTTTCTCCTCTCATTCCTCCTCAACTGTCCAATACACGTTTATCCAATTCAGTTCTTGATCTTCTTACTCATTCAAGGTTGTTGTTTCCTGTTAGTCTTAAGAAGATCATTGGTTATATGAGGGGATATCTAGCCTAAATCGGTTCGAATTTTTACGTAGCTTAATAATGAAATTAGAGCTACTTTACGACTCCCAAATGTGATGCTCAAGTGAGAGACCAGAGCATACATTAATAACTTCATTGATGAAATCAACAAATCGGTTGCGAAAAATTCTCAAACACTTCTTTAGCATTGATTAGTGTGGCCCTTTTGCTTAAATAAGTGAATGTTAAGTTTCCAAGCAATCACGTCTGATCAGGTGGACCATAAATCAAACTTAACCTTCGATAGTTCTTGTTCTTTTCCGGCATTGTAATGCAGTAAGACCATCATATGTGCATTTGAGCCTTCTTAACATTTTTTGATCAGGATGTGGCCCTAAATTAAACCCTTATCTCCAATTAGTGACACAACAGACAGCTTGTTAAGCACATTTAAGATTAATTTATTATCTTTTGTTACATTTATCCTCTAACTAGGCCAAATTAAAGGATTTTTTATTAAATAAACTCACCTTGTAGCAATAGTGAATTCTTAATGAATCAAATTGAGGTAATACACCTTTCTCATTAACGCTAATTGGTCAGGAGGTGATGGATGGGCCAGACTGATGTACGATGACGTACTTCTGGAGTCCTAAATAACGACTGAGTAATTTCTGAATCTTTATAATCCTTTTAGTCTACCGCGTGTATACCTCCTTTTCTCAAATTGTACATGTACCATCTTGATGACATATTTTAAAAAAGAACTCAGAATTATTGTCAGACCTTAAGAATAAGAATACAAGAAGAAGAATACAGATTTGTTCGTATGAAGGGAAAGAAGGCTTCCTCTTGACTGATAGTCGGCAAACAGTATCTGAATTTTATATTACCTTCGCAACATAGCATTAATAGTTCATACTCCGTGATTTTATCGAACAATGTCTGGAATAGGTTTAATTAAGAAAATTATTACGCAAAAAATTTCGACGTATTATCTAATTGCTGATGCTATCATATATCCTGAAATCGCATACATAGGTCATTGACTCACACACATTTTCCCTCTAGCAGTCAACCGATATTGATGATGTCTAGACAGCCAACTCAGCATTTTGTGCACCATAGCTCTTTGAGCATAATGTATTGTCCTACACTTCTCTTGTTCTTTTCCTTTTTTACTTTTCTCCCTTCTCAATTTGCTGTTTTGGTTTTCTATTCTAATCCAAAACCTGCTCCCTAGTATTTCAGTAGAGCTTTAGTCTTATGAGAAAACTTTTTAGCCAAATGTCTAATTCCAGCAACTTAATTGGTCTTAATCGTAAAAAAACAGTAATAAACCTACTCAGCAGCTTCCTTGTATCTCTGTTTGCTTCTTTTCGGAGGTTCATATGGCGGCATCTCCTTTAAGGCTTCTCCATCACGTTTTCTGTGAGATCGTTTATTTGCGTGTGAACCCTCTACGTAAGGGGCGTAGGGATATCGTGATTGGCCATGACAACAGATATCTGACGCACCGCCTGGTGGACCATGTGGCGTGCCCATCGATTCGTGATCTCCCTCACCTCCCTTGCTGTGGTGACCTCGATGATGGTGGTGATGATGATGACCACTTGTGTGGTGGTGATGGTGATGTTGGTGGGAGGATTCTACAGTATTTGGCCGATCACGATGCGGTCGCTGGCACATTTTCATGTCCTGAAAGGAGGATGGGATCAGGGTTAAAGCTATGAATAAAATGTAAGATTAGCTGTATTAACGACAGCAAAATCCTACTACCATGTCATAGAGATAATGTATTGGAAAGGGTCAAAGTGAGGTATTGAGAAAGAAATGGCTAAGTCCTCTATACTATTCTATGTAAAACGAACCCATTTTCTGACATCAACCCGCAGAAATTCACTAAGCACTATCTCTATCAATCTATCTGTAAGGGGATTAAAAGCAATTCTACTGACTTAAATTTCCAAGAAAGTGCCAAATTATCGAATTACCATGGTTTGACTTTGAAAATATGAATTCACTTCTCAGTCGTCCCTTAGTCAAAAATATTGAAAATAAATAAATAAACACTCACTATACCTATCAGTTGTTAAAGTGAAACGATGAAGTTAGTTTCTTCTACCAGTACATTAAGCATTTCTTAAGAAACGCTTTTAAAGGGTGCAGAAAAAGAAACGTGCGACCAAAAACCAATTTTTTGAAGAACCAATCAGATGCACAGCTTCTGTCAAGTCGGCAATAGTATTTATTTAACGGTTTGTCTATTTAAAATCATTTATTTCAACTGCAAAATCTGATGAATTTAGAACAGATTATGGAGTAATATTAGTTCTTTATCGATTTTCCGTACACATTTTCGTAGTTGACTGCACATTCATTGAGCCGTTTTTGAACAGATTTTCTGTATTCATTCGTGTGCCAGAATGCACTAATTCGCTAAATGCGGGTGCGTACATGTTCATATCGATTTTCTTACTGATTGAAAGTGTTATGTTATTCTTACACTATTGCTTTCAACGAATTATATTTTAATGTTATCATGAGGATGATTTAACAGTAACTGCAGAACTCAATGAGTTTTAGTTGAATTTAATATAACGTTATGGAGGATAATAAAAATTATTTACTTCTGGAATGCTCCAGGGTTTAGTTAAGGGAAATGGATCTGATTTTATCTAGTTGATATCGCTATAATTTTTTCGGGATTAAAATGTGTATTTTATGTGTTTGCAACTACGTTTGAGCAGAATTATTTTTTAAAAGCTCTCTTCGCTTAAATAGCGGTGACTTTAGTGTCGATTTATTTGTAACACTATTTGTCTAAACTTACTATGTAATTTATAATTTTTGAATTAGCAATTTCCAAAAAATTTGAGATTATATGGTGACAGGATGCCGACAAACAAGGCTCAAAGCCGCAGATTTGGTGTTTTGTTTCGGGATGAACAACTCCCATTGGTGATCCCTAAGTCACTCATCATTCTTACCGATATGCGGGTACACACCGCTTATGAGAGCACGACAGGTGACGGAACAAAAACTGCCATCGGCTCAGATGTGTCTTGACCTTCGACACCAATTATTTGTAAACGACTTGTGTTTATATATATATATATATATAGTCTTTGTTAAGTTAATACGGTGTCGTGGGGTAACGTTTTTCCGGGAATGAGTCAACAATAGTCTACCAAAATTTAGTGGGCACGTAGATCGCAGCAGCAGAAAGAAGACCTGGTAACAATGTATATGTGTGCAAAAACTATAATAAACTGGATTTCACTAAAATATATCTAGCAGATTGTTGACGTTATTAACGGCGCTGGACTTGGGAAGAGAGTAGGTGGCATAGAGTCTTTTTAATGAGAAGTTAGCATTATACTACTGCTTTTGTAAACCAGAATTATCCACTGGTTGTATGCCGATAAGCCATGAATTAAATTGCTCTTATTTCGTTCATTCTTACTCATTTTCAGAGAAACTATTCTTTGAAGATAAAGCGGGAAGGTATCCGTGATGTTGATACACTTGGATTTTGAGCAGCAAAATATCGGCTTCAGTTAGCTCTCCGACGTTTGCATTTGTCTCCACACAGTTGTAACGTTTACTCACTATAATACGATGTGATCTAGTAAAAATATGTCCTGTAGGAATCGTATGGATTTTTTGTATGTAGATCCCAATACAGTATCCTGAAGCCGCTCCTATGAGAAATTTGCATTCAATTATCCAAAATTAATCTGTGTGGTTGGTCATTTACATAGATGAATAAGTACCAATGAACCTCTATCCTGTGCCTTCTAATCCAGCAGACATAAAATGTGATTGTTGTACAATAAGGAAATCTGCAACACCTAGTATTTCCAGCCGACTTAGTCTGAATCCGATATCAGACGAGAGTCATCAATTTTTATATGGCATGGTGGCTATTAAAGCTCTTGAATAATCAAAATTTTGTGTTCATATATACCAAAAATGAGGAAAGGCAATTTTCGAGAAAATAGACAACCGATTTAGATCCTTACCTGCAAATTAAGGGGATGCATGTAGAGACAAGGTGCAACACCCTCTCCATAGAATCCAGCTGGAACATTGCACGTATGCGGTGGCAGCATATGTGACGAGTGAACCGGTTGTCGTGGAACAAACCCAAAGGAAGGCATCTCAGGATAATTAAACTGTTCTGTAGGCATTGGTATCTCAGGTCTATCCCTTGCCTACAAGATTCAAAATAAGACTGATTGTCGATAGAGTGCACTCAAACATTTTAATTAACCAAAGACTAGCAAAAATCAAATCTCCTGAGATGGCCCAACTCTTTAATAAGTAAATTAAAAAACAATAGTAGTTTCCTGTTACCCAGGTTGGTATGAATGGAATTTCGGGAAGTTTCGGGAACATAATGCTTTCTGAAGGATCTCCAAGTCCAGCTAGATGAACTCCGGCCGGAATCGACCTTGAAAATCCATAAGCGAGACCGAATGGTTGAGTATTTGACCTAGTCTGGCTCGTTCGGGAGGGAAGAGTGTCAGTTGGGAGGATATTAGCGGGTTGG
Source organism: Hymenolepis diminuta (assembly GCA_900708905.1). Classification (NCBI taxonomy): domain Eukaryota; kingdom Metazoa; phylum Platyhelminthes; class Cestoda; order Cyclophyllidea; family Hymenolepididae; genus Hymenolepis; species Hymenolepis diminuta. The sequence goes on along the minus strand of CAADRB010000075.1, from coordinate 128,302 downwards.
TTTATCTAAAACATCAAAAGAACTCTAGTCACCTCTCGTTCTGTTGGTAATATAGCCAATGAGCGATTTCGCATTACGTTATTAGGTTTTTCAGTTCTTCGTGGACAATTAGGAACATGTTCCACTGGTTGTTCTGGGGCTTTTTTCTCCTCTTGTTCATTACTCCATTCAGCAGTCACCCCACTGCGTATAATAACCCCAGTAGTACTCTCAGTTCCACTTGAACTCCATTGATCAATTCCAACAATCTGCGCAGCAGTGGCTGAAGAATCAGTACCACCATCAAATATCGAGTCAATTCTAGCTGAGGACGATTGATTCGAATGTTGATGATGCGTTTTCTTTCGACCGCCCTTTCCCGATTTAGGTGTGTCGGTAGCTTCTGCCATATCAGCCATATCCCCTATTTCAACACAATCGATTTCATTGTTTTCTTCCTCACTCTCGGGAGCTGTCTGTGTGGCTGTGGTCTTGCAATGACAAGATGAGGTGGATCCCAATAATTTCATTGATGGCGGTAGTTGAGGTTCCTCTACCTTTTCTTCTGCTTGTAGCATCTCCTCCTAGAAAAAAGCGGTGTTATTTAAAATTTGTGAAGTGAACTCATATGATGATATAAGATTGAGGAAATTAGAAAATAGCCCGATTGTCTGCATTATCAACTGTATTGTGTTGTATTGCATAAGGTACAACAGAGCGTAAGACAGGGCAAGGATATAAAGTATATCATTCGAGTGCACTGGGAGAGTTAATCAGCAATGTAGACACTCGAAAGTGCACATTCAGCAATGTGCAGTCACACTGGTTAATTCTATACCATAAGATGGGTGGCAAAATACAAGTCTCATCCAGTTTTGTAAAGTGGGGCTCTTCTACCCTGTTGTAATGAATATGAAGTATAGTTTTCCTGCGCTATTGCCTATGAAACCACTATTTTTTGCTAAGCTACAGTGGACTCAGGCTCCGAAGGAGATAAGACTGAAATGCTGTTATTCCAAGACACTTTATTAACTCAATGAAGACTATATAAATAAGTTAAAATCATCTTCATATTAGTGATATTGAAGATCAAAGCACCACCAGGCTGATAATAGATTTTTCCGTCTAACTGCCAAGTTATCAAGGATGGCGTGCCCCAACATATAAAAAAGGTTGATGGACGACTTGACAACCAAATGTGGGAATTGCTCATCTCGAGATAAAACGACTCTGCGGCTTTAAGCTTTATTTGTCAGCCTTCTGTCAGAAAATGTGATTGTATCTATCAAAACACAAACACCTACACATCGTTATCTATCGGAATGCTAACCTAAATCTTGAAATAAAGAAATACATTAATCTATATTTCAGGAGACTTTTAGGAATAACCATTCACCTTTGAAGGAAGCCTTTGGATGACCTAAACCAAGATCCCAAAATGACAATGTTCTCTAATTTGAATCAAGTAATAAATAAAAGAAAAATTGAAATTTCATGGGCCAAAATCTCTTTCACTTTCCACCAAATTAAATAACTCTTGTCTGACAAGTGTAATATTTACTATATAGGGCGTTTTTTGATATTAATACACATACAATATCTGGAAGTCCTGATAAGACAAAATTTAGCATTGCGATGCCAATCTATAGACAAGCGGCTCTCCTAATCACTGATGTTGATGAGACCTTGACAGACGTAGATAGTACTCAAGACCAGTGCTCAAAATGCTGGCTGTCATTACCAGTATGGTCGAAGTTATCTCCGTGATTACTGGTCATTCATTACCAGTCCCAGTTATTTCACAAACTAGATAGCATTGAGGAATAGTCGAACCCCTCATCTCCGGCCACTACCATCATCAATCATTAACTTCGTCACCTCATAACCTCGGGCCTGGAAGAATCAGTGGAACCCGTAGTGTGCACATACAGATGCATACCTCTACTGACTCCTAATTTTCAGTTGATGATTTTTACCGGTTGCTCATCAACAAGGAAGAATGCAGTATCTGTCAGCTCTCTTATCGCGCCACTTTTCATAAGCAAGGCACTGATACTTTTTGCATTCCCTTCCGATTCCCAAATCCTCTTCCCACTCGTTTATCTTTTTAATGATTTCCAGGCGTCAACTCCTGCTTTTTACACTTTAGAAGGCCGTTGTATATAGTTGGTCTTCAGAACGATCATTCGTTTAGCAAGGGGATTACTTATTAAGTTCTCAAAGTGGCTTTACTGTCGGGATCAGGGCTTCTTCGAACTCATATGGTCAATGTGTTCAGTGGTTATTGGTAATAACAATAAACCGTCATCAAATCACGATAATACAGAATGGGATAAGGGTGCGGACAAAAATATAAATTTTCTTCTATCAAATTACATTTTTTATTACGAAGATAAATTCAAGCTTTCGTTTAGGGAAATCCTACAATCAACAACCATCAAATTTCTCAAACGGAGGCTTCAAAGACAAGGAGTAGCGTCTAAAGTTCTTAATTCTATTCGCCTCCACTAAACACAAAAATAATAGTTATTTTTTCCTTCTCCCAAACTTTAGTGCATTTTTTATCAAGATCTGTTCTTGAGATACCCAAAGCCAAATGTTTCAAACTCACCTCTCGATAGGGTGTGTATGGTTGTAGACTCTTCTCTGATCCAATAATAAACTGTACCTCTCCAGTTGATGTATCATTTGTGTAAGGAGTTCGAACTTGAGCTGTTGTGATAACAGTGTTTGGTGTTCCTGTTGTAGCAATAGTTGCTGACGGAAGAAGTCTGCTCATAAGAACTTGAACTGGTGTCGACGGTTGGTTACCAAAGCTATGTATTGCTGAGGTGGACATTTGTTTAGTGCGAAGGGAGGAGTCTTCTAAAAGTTACATTTAAAAATATATTAATATGCTGCCTGTTCATATTATTTACTTTGTTGAAACACAAGGAACTACTCAGATATGCTACGTCTCCATTCAGTTATAATCTCTTTCTCTCTCTCTCGGCCTTTTCAGAAATAGGATTTACTAGATAAAGATAACAGCTTCTGCCTATGTGCGTGCAGTGATCCAATAAGAGCCTGAGATCAAATTTAGTTGGAGACCTCAGAAAATAATGACCAACAACATGAAGTCGAACGCTATTGACCGAGGCATAATTCATCGTTAGTGGAAGTGCAGAGTGGAATTTTTATGGCCGAGTGGTTATAATGAAGGGAGACTTTCGACAGAAAATAATCTAAACACGAAAAACAGTATAATAGTCAGATAAAGTAGGAAGGAGATGTGAGAAGGTCAAACAAGAATAGAAAATACCGTCTGGACATAAAAAGAGACTAATCACAACCAAGTTTAGGTTTAATCATGTTGTTAGCGCTTTAGCGAGTGAGTACAGCTTAATTCGTGATGTCCTGAGACTCCAAATTTCGAATTCCAGAAATAAATTCTTAAGTTCCTGCTTGAGTGGCTGGCTTACAACCCAGTTTAAAGATTTGAGTGAGTAATGTATTAGTTTTCCAAGGAAAATTAGGCGGAATCTTTGTCGAATACCACAGAATACTGCTTAATTGCTTAAGGATATTTTAACGTTTGCTCTTCACTCCGTTTATGCTATTAACCGCGACGAAGCAAAAAGTATTTTAAACATGTAAACACGAGGAACAATAGAATAATTAATATGAGAAATGAAAGGAGGAGAATATAAGGGTAGAAAAGAGATTAAAGTTGCTCTTTCTTCATTTTATCTATGGATTCATCTTGCTATTCACTTTTTTAACTTAATAGACAAATATAATTCATCTATGTTCAAAGCTAATCGACCAGTTGATTAAATTTAGAAGTTTGTCATGCCGACTCGACAGTGCGTAACTAGTCCGCTTTAAACGATAATCAATACCGGACGTTAATGTTTACTTGACAATGCTAGCCCAAAAATTTCAGTAGAGTTCGCACAACCGAAATTGTGAGCACCAAATTCTTTAGAAATGCTTTAAGAATTTTTTGTGAGGATGACATCATTATTACCATTACTATTAATACTATTATTTTCGACAACACCTAAATAAACATGAGAACCAGGTTTTGGTTACTACAAATAAGGTTTATCAAGTAATTGAATACTACATACATCTTTTTTCGTTTCATGTCCTTAAAACTCTGGGAGCAAAGTTAATCGTTTACATTATAGGTATAGAGGGTTTAAAATGGAATCTATGGCAGAATAACGACTTACCTGCTGACCTATCTCGTCCGAAAAGCTCAGCTGGTCGACGCTCTGCAAGCGAAGCCTGTCGTCTTAATGTACCAGCCTAAATAATAGAGAAATTTGCATAATTTCAAATTATTTTAACAATGTCCTAAAAACATAATCAGAATTTTCTCCTGTTTTTTTCAGTATTCATTGACTGATTAATGGTTAAGTTATAATCTCAAATTTTAACGGCTCAATCTTCATTTCCACCCCGACCTAAAGATTTAAGTCATCGATTAAAATTAAGTCTACTTGCTTAATAAATACTTTCTTGTCCTTTTACAAGGTAGTGTAAAAACTCAACGCCGTTCACTGCAACCCAAAACTTGGAGTTAGGTTACCTGAACCTCTTTTATACGAGAGAAGTGAGAATCTATCCACAGAAATAGGTTGTTACTCGGACAAATCGAAAAATACCGTGTGTAGAATTCTTGTTATCTTCTTTGCAAAATTAACTTAGCACTGATAGAAGAATAAAAGAAGGTATTCTTTAAACGCGTGAAGATGTTTTTCAGAAAGTAGGACAGCTGGGGTCAAGCAGGATTGGTTAGGCTGTCAGCTCATTTTCATATATTTTTGGTCCGGTTAGTTTACTGAACTTGAGAACATGTTAAAGGAAAAATGGTGAGCTACACTGGCCTAAAACACCTTAATTTGAATGTGGAGATACGTGACCTCATGTGGGTGATAATTAAGAACAAACAAAGGAACGCATCTAAAGATTAATCACTGTAAGAATATTTCAAAATTTTCAATTTTGAGAGAAAATTTTAGCTTAAATTAGGTGAAAATAGTTCGAAGTTCACTGAACTCATTTCAAGACAAAAGTTGCCAGCGCATTAGCATTGTTATTTTAATGCACCTCACTGAAGAAGAAAGGAGATCAATAATTAACAAATTTTTGTACAAATTAACAGGAAATGGAAATCTTTGCTAACCGCCATGCTGAATAGATTCACATCTGGCGGAATATCAGTTCAATAGACCAAAAAGACTAATTTTTCCCTCTCCCTAAGTGCTCAGGCAGGTGGGTTATAAAAGCTAGATGTGTGCGTGACAATCGGAAATAGGGGATTCAGCTAATTTGTTAATATGAATGAATGCATGTAACGAAAGATATTATTTTGCGAATTACATTTGAGGTAACACAGCACACGAGACTGCATTTCGTACCACAGAAGGTAGACTAAGTAGTGTGTAGGAAACGTAATTAATCAAAATTCTAACAAACGGAGAAATATGGCATTTCTATTGTATTCTAATGCGTATGCATTCTCAATATTAATTTCTACCAAGCTAGTTTAGATCTAAAATAATGTATTTTAGATCAAATTGTTAAATCGCTAAATTACTTTAAAGACGATCTGCCAATGGACATCTTGCCATACTTTTAAAACTTTTCTATCAACATTAATTCAGTACTTGTTATAGAGTGACGAAATTCAGGTCCCTTACTAGGGCTGCTCTGTAATATTACTCCTCCATGCAAGATGGATGTTGGAGAATGCTCGCTTAAATGGTCTTAGAAGTTGCGAAACTCAAACTTAATAATTTGGAACAGGTTAGTATCACTAAGTCAAGAATTAAGGATTTGCTGCAACTTAATCCTCTTTGATCGAATGTCTGCAATAACAAGTTTCAATGACGGACTTATACATTCTATTTTCATGGGGAGATTACAAATCTTTAATTTTATTTCCATAACCTTGGATTATCTTCATCTTTTTTCCATAATCTCATTTCATCCCATCTCAATGCATTGATCTCTTCTCCTAACACTTCTAAACTGTCTGTCTGAAATGAAGAATTCATGCTTGATTGAATTTAGCTCATCTCTTTCGCTCCTTTTTCACTCCTCTACAAGTCTAAATCTAATTTTTGAGAGTGGCGCAAAACAGCTCAGTAGGAAAACAGAAAGGAAGAGAAAGGGAGCAAAAAGGAAAGAAAAAGGAAGAGCAAAAAGGAGATCGAAAATCCATTTTTATAGTTAACTAAATTCGAAAAAGGTAAGTCAAAATAAAATCAAGATTGATTGAGCAATTTCAGCCCAAAATTAATCTCAGCTTCACGATATGAAATAAATTCAATGGGATGTTTGGTACATCTATTCAGGGCGAGGGAGCTTATCTTTATAGCAGATCGCAATGACGCAGAGCACAGAAAGAAGAGATAAAACTGAATAAAAGCTCTGTAGTGGTTTTTATGACTGCAGCAAATAAATTATTCAAACGCAAGAGACCGTTTCATTGCAAGCGTGGAGAGTGAGGCGAATCAAACCAGATTATATCGTCGGTTTTGTTTAAAACAGGACTTACAGATTAAAGAAGCTTTCAGTTTCCTGAATTTCCTATATATTGTATTTTGGCCTATCCGGTACTTGGTACAAACATGGAACCTGGAAAAAGTAAGTTCGACATTATTAACAGGACATAGTTAAGAAAATTCTTCAATTAAAGTTGACATAAGCGATAGCAATAGGGAAAAATCATTTTAACTCTCGAATTTGGTTTTTTACGTGCGCCTTACTTCAAACCATAGCGCAGTTTAAATATTATTACCGTATATGACCATTCAAACGTTTAATTTTGAAGAAATAAGAAAAAAACAAGCTAGATTATACTGATAAAAAATCCCGTAACATTAAAGATAGGAGATGCGCTGACATCTACTCCTTAAAACTTAGTAAATTCAAATAAAACTTTCATCACAATCAGCTAATGTGAATTGAAATAAACAAAAGAAACTTTTACTACAGTTTTCACCCACCAGCCTTGAAAGCTAACCTCTGACTGAACGCTTACAAAATCAAAACTAAAAGGTTGTTTTAAGAGCAGGAGACCTTTATCGCAGATGAGGATGTGTTGAAATCGAGGTTTTTCTCTTACTGATTTCCTAGAAGCACATATTTCTGTTTGCCGATAAAATTCTCCCATTAAAAGAACACCTTCTTTCATTGTCCTATAAATACGAAGTTAACCGTTTACAAAATATAACGAACTTTCTCAAAAGTTTATTGTCTTTAGGTATTTTCGGTTCTTCTGAGTAGAAATTCAGTTCATTCTAGAGCTCCTTTTCTCCCCCGTAAAAGAGTGGCTCAAGCAATCTTACCCTTAGTCATTTGCTGTAGGGAGTGTTGACGATACTTGATTGCTTCAAGACTGAAATTGTCCGATTTCTTCAATAAAAGTTGTATTAAATATTATAAAATATTATACCTTCTGCCTAATTCACATCGTTGATCCGACTTTTAGCTCAAATAAACTACATGGGCTACCTCGCAAACGAAATTCCTTTGTGAACTCCAACCCTTGCAATTTAAGATGAGGAAGGAGTGAAAGCCTGCTGAATTTTGATGGATTCTTACCTTGTTACTGTAAAGCTAAAGGTTGATTATGATGAAATGAAACTAGAAGGAGGTTGACGTCAATGGCTATTTATAAAAATGTTCTTTTTGTCAACGAATGATTTATATCAAGAAGTTAACAAAGGTCAAAAAGAAAAACTACGAAAGTCCTGGAAAATAAAGCATTTCAAATAAAAGCTGATATATAAGCTCAGAAACCGTCTACTTAAAATGATTATTATTTCTAGAAGATTGAATGAAATTCCACTGTTTGACTTGCGTGTCGACCGGTAAGACTAAAAATTATTAGTCGAAATGAGGGTTATTTATACTTTTCCAATCTATTCCTTTTAAGTTTCAACTCTAATAACCAGGATTCATCCTGCTTTCAGCGGGTAACAAATGGGAGAATTAGCTTTTGATGTAACGCAAAGTTTAATTCTCACAATTATCCCCACACGAATTAATCTGAAATGAGTCGTAAAGTCTTCCTTCAATCTAAGATTAAATTAGTCGCAAACAAAATTATTCAATGCTGATTATTTACATAAGAACCAAATTCACTGTTCTGTCGTCTATTCGACGTAGTCGATGATGTCGTCATTCTTGAAGGCTTTGGTGGTGGCGGAAAATTAGAACTTGATTCAACAGCTTGTGTGATAGACGTCGAAGAGGCAACAACTGCAGCCGGAACAGTAGCCACTGGACTTGGTTGTCCATCAAAGTCTGTGCGGATAATGCCAGAGGGCGGGACCATCGGACCCATTAACTGCTCATGATTGGCCTCCCGATTTCTTTCAGCGGTACCAGTACCAGTGCCACTACCTTCCAGAGATTCACCATCACCTTCTTCTCCAGCTATGTGACCACCACTACTGCTTCCACCCATTGTTGAGTAACCACTGGTTGCCATAGCTCCAGTTGATAGGGCTGAAAATTGAAACAACTCATAGGTAGACAGAAAAATAGATATGTAAAAGGACTAATTAATAAGTTGGAATTTGGAATCTGAATTAAAGGTTGATTTCAGAAATTCTCATGAGTTATCAAACAACCTGAACTAAACCGGCATTTAATAGAGAAAATTTATAATTTATGTTTAGGATTACCGTCACAAATTAGATGGCCTGAAATAAAGCGCATGGGGATTTGAGTTAGGATGCTTTTTCTCTCAAGTTACTTTGATCAGGTAGTCTCCAAGTCGTCCCCCATTCTTGCCATCTTGATAAGTAGTCTAGTCAAAAAATGTCATCGGCCAGCAATAATATGAAGGGACTTTATTGCTAAAATAATCTTTGTTAGATTAATGGATTGGCTTGAATTCTGGGCCATTTTAAGTCTGCTGGTACATTACAGTGGCGGTAAAGCTTTGTTTTCTCATATGGGTGGTCGTAAGAATAGTCCAAAATACCTAAATTCTGCATAACCGGGACACAATGACGCATCCGGAAGATTGATTATGTAAATCCTGCCTTATTCATTGAAGACCAACCTTTACAGCCTTTTATATTGGCGATTATTAGCAAGTATAAATCATTATATTTGCGTTGTAACTAGACATTCTGACAAGCCATTCCGGTTTCTTGCTTCTCATTAAATTTTAATAACAAAATAAGGCAACCTATTTCATTTAGGGGTTTAATTGTACCAAAACTATGCAATTTCTTATAATTTATAAAGAAAATGGCCTAATATCACTTATGAACACTATCCTCTGTGAGAGAGGTATTTTATTCGATCCATTCAGACATGAAGTCATAAGAAGGAAGGTAAAATTTACTATTGAGGAGTCGGCAACTTACTGTTTTTTTAGAAAGCTGTAGAATACTTTGAAATAGGAAATGACTATTAATGAGCTACTGGAAATACACGAACAAATCTCCACGATAATACCTTTTTTATGATTGATGATGAGAGCTTACCCCATGAGCACTATCTGCGTTTGTAATCCTAGATGAGACAGCTGTATAACAGGAGGCAAAGCTCTGCTGTGCTTCACATCGTCCCATCAGGATTGTTATTTGTAGATAGCTGTTATAAAGTTTAAGGCGGTACATCCAGATATTGTATAATGAGGAGAAAATGGTCGTTTCTTGTGTGCGTCAAAGCTAATTATTTCAGCTCTACTGCTGACTTAATTAAATAAATAACTTTGTTGTGGAGATAGGTTATCCCGAAAATTTGAATAAAGTAACTAACTGCACTTATATAATTGTTCTTTAACATATTTCGAGGTAGACGATTACAGTGATTAGAATTTAGACTACTTGTCTAGTATTGTTATTTTCTGGCTGCGTTTATTTACTTTCTACCTTCAAAATAGTTCCAAGTTTCTCGACAAAAATAGACCAACTTCCACTTTCTCTTCTATAGGCTCCACCTGCGCTTTAATATTTACCTTACTGAAGGGTTATCGACAGGTATGACTTCAGGCCACAGAGTCAATGCCTGGTCTCGTTATTAATAATTTACTTCCCTCAGATGGTCACAAAGTTTTAGACAGTCATATGAATGTCTGTGCACTGCAGTTTTGTCATCTTAGAAATTAGTTTGGACGAAATTATCATCAATCCGGCGGTGAATTGACCTTCAAGCGTTAGGGACAGGAAGAAAAAGTTTGTTACGTTTGTAAAAGGAATTTGAAGTAGAGAACTTCTAGCTTTCTCCTAAAAACTATACTGGACCCGAGCTGCAACTCTATTACAGCAGCGGTTAAGATTATTGTAACTTATATATATTGGGCAAATGTTTGAATAAGCGGATCTAGTAACGTTTTCTTTTGCATACTTTACGTGTCTTATGCACCCTAAATTACCTTATGCTATTTCTGTGTTCTGGATTTTTATTCAATTTGGGAATATTTCCCCCCATTAATTACTGCGTTTCAGTTCTTCCGTCTATATTCAAGTGAAAGAATCAGTACAAATCACAGCCTTCGTTCATTTAAAATTAAAATAATAATATTTTATTCAAATCACTAATTGATTTAACTGAAAGCGAAAAATATTGGCACTCCTCAGTTTGTGACATATCGTGTGAGCCCGTCTTTAGCTGTTATCTCTCGTGATTGTTTTGATTCTAGATACGCTCTCGAGTTCAAATGTACGAAAAGAAAGACTACGAAATTGGACGGTTGACGATATTAATGATCGAAATCACTCTTTATTTTTGACAACTATGTAAGTTGGAGTTTGGGAAGTACGTAAATGAATGATCGCAACCGCCTGGCTTCTAGAAACTTCAAGGCACAATCTGCAGATTGACCTGACCATGCGTTGGTTTTTCCAATCATTTTTATATATAATAACTCCCGTAAAGACAAAACCCACCAATTCTCATGGTGGGTAAGCAACTGAAATCGAAAAACAGGAGAATCCAATAAGCGATAAACTAGAGGGGCTCAAAAAGGCGCTGAGAATAAACTCGGGGCATCATAAGAATTTTATTTCATCGAACTTGGGTTGTACAGCGTTATCTTAGCTATTTCACTGATCCACATTCCAAAATTTAATTTCCATTAATTGTTCCTTAGATCACTGAGCAAATTCTGGTTCATTATGTCCAAAGCTTATTGATCTAGACATTCAACATTTCCTAACATCCATGGGCAGGTAGACGAGATTTACATTTCACTTTACAGTGCTTAATAATCCTCTGTTCATAAAACCCTCTATATTACTTTATGTTATCAATGTAAATGATTACTATTATTATCCACAGAAATAGAAAAAATGTGACAATTTTTAATTGTGGAAAGCAACTGACATCTAATAACAGTAAGTCCAAGCAAAGATAAGGGGAAGAGGATCAGAAACGTACAGATACGCCAAGGTATCAACGAGTCTTACTTCAATTAATTTTTGAACTCGAACTAAACGATATTTACTGAATGGATAGTTTACGTTCCGAAATCCAAATTTCACGAATCGCCCTCTAGACTGCAGCAAATGCTTGCCAACGATGTTCAATACTTATTTAACGGTATTATTTAATCAAGACGAATCAATCCTGTCATTTCATTTCGTTTTTTCTTCGAATAGTTGAGATAACAAAATTTTCTTATGTGCAATTCTTCAGTTTACAGTTTTGGAATAGCAAGGGTGAAACAGATAAAAATTTTAAATTAAAAATCCAACTGATGAGTTATTTTTATTCTTTTTAAGAATGTAATGAAGAAATTTTCTATTAGAATCACAAGGAGGATGTGGGAAGTAATCAATGTCAGGTCCTCTAATTTGTGCGTCAGTCAACTTTTTTTAATTACCCATAGAAAAGTAGACGTGTCCATTGAATAAAGAATATCAAATGAGCAGTAGCTTACCAATATTAGCAGCATTTGGAACGAAGCTTGAATGAGCGCGTTTGAGTTGATTAACACTGTTAACTCCCGGCCCAACTTGATCCAGAAAGCTTCGAGAGCTACCGAGTATTCCTCCATGAAGGCGCAGCTGACTTGAGTCCAACAATTGATGTCTACGATGGTCAGCCGATTTCGAACGCAGGGTCATTGACATGGTACCAACACGAGCGTGAGCATAGTTCGGGCCTGTGAGTACTGTTGGATGAGCTCGCCTTGCAGTTGAAGGTCTGTAAGTAAGGTAATTAAACTTTATTTTTACTTATTTAATAGTTTGTACTACGCACACGTTAACTCGCACGCATGCTCGTCCTAATTGTCACTTGTAGCTGGTCAAGCAAACAAAGAAAGCAAAGTCAGTCAACTCCTCAGCGTATTTTAACACAAATTCACGTTCACATACATTTCTACTCTGCTCTCCTGTTTCCTCCTTTTTCTTCACAACATAATTTATGTTCCTTTCTCATTCCTCTACGACTGTCAAATGCACTCGTGGTCCAAGTCAACTTTTGGTCTTCTGATTTTGGGAAGGGTTGTTGTATCCTGATACTAAGGCATATTTAACCTAATTTGATTAGGCTCCTAAAGCAGCTTTACTGAAGGGGTTTAGTGCGAATTTAAACTCTTATTACTTTTTAATTATTTCCATCAAATCAGTTAGAAGAAGAATGCATACCCTTAAGGCGGCAGAAGAAATTCTGAGTAATTTTAACCCAGTCACGTACTCATATTAAACATAGTAATTATACGGTAACTTTGACATTTTGACGCATTTTCTAGACTATTTAAAGCCCAAAATATTCCTTTGCGGATTGTTAGGCGATTCTCATTCTTAAAAGGAGCCTTCAAAGCTAATTGAGGAACTATCCTCTGTTTAGTTCCAGTTATGAATAAATTGCTATAGTTACTCTTAATTTTGTACACACTGATTAACAGATATGGTAAAACACACAAAAGTGGTGTACATATTAATACACATAAGAAACATTTAATCAGATTCAAATCTTTTTCAGCGTCCAGGCAAGATATTACTCTTTTAATTGGATATTTTTGTTCTATTCCTTTGCATACTTGAAAACTATAAGTTAATCACCAACTACTAACTGAAAGCATGAGATCTCACTAGAATGTAACTCCTATATATTACTGAGAGAAAACGAGAGCGAAATTTTGTACGGTTATTCAAGGTACGCCACTGTGAATTGGCAATCGTTACTTCGACCGTCTAGAATTTTCTTCCATTTTAGGCTGTTTGTGATTCCTTGGTGAGAGCCTTAAAATTACTCGTATTCAAGAAATACACAAGACGGGCCACAATTTATTGGAATTAACAAAATAATTGAATTAAAATTTCGATAGTTTAAACTTTTTGGACACTATTAGAATCGATTTGGCCTTACTTGAAACTAGTAGCACTGAAAAACAATCATAACTAAGATAATAAGAAAGTAAGCCAGGTTATTATCGAATACAACTATATTAGACTAAAAATTCCTAAGAGTTATATATATATATGTACGTAAAATTTATTCGAATACTGGAGAAAGCGAACTCTGGAACGTTCTAGGTGATAAAAATTCTCAAATACTTTTTATTGATGAAATTTATTTTTTAAAAATTTTAAAACACCAGAAAGCGTACCTTTCGAATGGAGGCCTTCGTAAGTTGCTTTCCCGCATGAAACGGATGAGCTCCTTCTGAGTTCGTCCAATGTATCTAAAATGAAATAAATGCATCCAGAATTTGCAGATTACTTTCTGATTTGAAAGTTTAAATAAATATATATAGAAATATTGAATTTTTGTTCCAACGTTATGTTAGCATTTTAACAACTTATCAACAAGGTAGTAAGAGAGTTCACAATGGTTATTTAAGTTGTTTTTACCTAATTTTCTAATAAAAAGCCTATATCCTTCACAATCTATTTCCTTAAAATATTATACTTAGTCTCCCCATCTGCACCCATTTCACTCAGTCTGAAGTAACAGTAATGACGTCTTGTTACAGCATATCTGGGCATATATATATATGTATATGTATTCAAATAATATGCTTATAAACAAAACATTAGCAATTAGTGTGATAAAAAATTTTTCGCCACTTTTCTTTAAACTATCGTGCCGGCAAATAATTACCTTTTCTACAACCATTAGGGCATATGTTGAGCGAGCACATTCGAGTAGACTATGAAAATACTATCAAATAATGAACCCCATTTATCAAATTAAATAACCTACACACGGACTTACTTCTCATAAGTTTATGGTTATGGTCAAAACGATTGCCAAGCGGTTCATTTTCACAATCTCGATAAATTATTTTACTTAAACGATAGAAAGTTAAAAATATTATAAATAAAGTGTCAATTCTCTGAAATATATCTCTTAGAAACGGAAATGTATTGGAGAGCATGTGGTGGAATATACAAATAATTGACCTTATTTCAAGAACATTCTCGAGGACCGCGCTAGCTTTACTATGTTGCGATGGTTTCATTTTAAAGTGGGCTATTTTTCAGCGATCGGTTTTTAAATAAATAAAATGATTTAAGTTGATAGTATTACCCGTAAGTTCTAGCTTATATGAAAGCTTTCGTAGCTGTAAATGTGAACATGCTCACTGAACAAAACCGTAGAAACCGGGTAAAAATGGTTTCTTATATTAGAAAAAATAGAACTCACTTATTAAATTGTGGGACTAAGAAAGTGTTAATGAATGCTAATCTTCTTTTTCAAATATCGAAATATTTTTCATCCAATAGACCGAGTCACTGATTTCATCACGAGCTATTAAAAATGTCATTGTTTTAAGAACATAATTTTTAAATTCTATTTCTCCTTCCTCACTATGGATGTAATATTGTTTTTGATGTTGACTTTTGATTAAATGAACTTGCTAAGAATAATAGTTTGGAATTTCACGGACGTTCAACAGGAATTGTACAAGACCATAAATAGTCCCTATTTAAGAAGTTACTCAAACAATAATAAGCATATTGCATGAGCACGTGGAATGTTCTAGAATTAGCAGCATGATAGATGAATTCATCAATGACCGAAATACCGAAAAGAACTGAATAAACCGACTCATAATGAAGACCCATACTTGATGGTTATTTTTTACGTAAAACAAAGGCCAAATAATTGTAATAAAAAACTTATTACTCCAGTTCAAATTTTTATTATCATAGCGTTTTGATACTCTCACATTAGTCGCATGAAAAAGTAAGAGAAAAGAGACAGTCGCCACAGAAATTTCATCCAAATTTAGATCGTAAGGCAGAAAGACCTTTCTTCGTCTAGACAGATTTCATATTTTTAGAGTTGATTTGAGATCACCTTTTATGTTTAATTTCGTGACGCCATTAAGGATTGAAGGGAAGTAAGACAGTTTATATTACGCCCAATCATGGTTGAGTGGCTTTGTTGGGTATGGTATGGCTGAGCGCTTATTTATTTGGGAATAAATGCGACTTATTTATTCAAATATAAATTTTCACTTTTAACTTAAGTGTATAAAGTAGGAAATAAACATACTTTAATATTTATCATTTTAACTTCTTCGCTCTGCACTGACTTAAATAAACCCATCTTGAGTCCACTTTGCGCATCCTCTACTAGTTCTAGCCGTTCATATTCAGTGAAGTACATTTGACTGTTTCATCTACATCTTTATGGTTGTAAAAAGATACAAATAAATCTAAGTTGTATGATTAAGCAGGAAATAAATTAAATGGTCAACGAGCTCTGACCATCATGTCCTTAATCTCACTATGAATATGAGATTTAATTAATGAAATATCAACATTAGGACATCAAAAGGAGAACTCTTCACCTTATGAGAATATGGGCAATTTAATGCTCTTGAATTCAAATAAATTAAATATCCCAATGTCCTGACTTCATTACTCTCCCCGTTTCTTATATTATAGGACCTATTTGTTGCTCCACTTATTTAGACGTTTCCCCACGATTAAAACTTGTAAAAAATTTAATCTTGCGATGGGCAAATCTTGCTCTTAGCTTAGTGCTCTTAGCTTTGATACTCGATACCATATTTCACGATATCAATGATCTTTTTTGGAAACATTACTGCGTACGTTAGAGTTCTAAGATGTGGAGTACGAACCTAATTAAAGAAAATTTTGTACTTTTTCAGTAGCGGATAATAATACCGCATTAATTTAGACAGACAAAAGTTAAAAAGTCCAACAGAGTTGTGTTTTCGCGAATATTTGTGTATTCAAATATTTCTCCTGTATTTTGCTAATACTTATTGTCTGTTATTAAAAGAACTGTTTTCCAATCAGAAAGTCCCTAAAATGTCCCGAATTATACCTAGAAAATGCTGATTCTAAAGAGGCTTCGATTTAAATGTGCTAGGAAGCAACACAGTATGATATATTAATAATATTTCTTTTCTCCAAATATAGAGTTAATGGAGCATAAGAAATAAATAAACAGCAAGGGAGAATGGTTATCACCACAATCAAATTGAAAAAATCTCTCTAGCGATCTGTCACTACGTTTTGAATAGTCCGTTCTCTGTACATAGACCCTGTTCTTTCTAAATAAAGACGTAGTGGCCTGACTCATTATCACCGATCATTTCAAGCATTTCTTGTCAAAGCACATCTTCCTTTTCATTTTCTCAGGTATGGAAAAGCAGTTAGAATCAAGAACATTACTGGATTAGGGTCATAGGTGAAAATAACCAACTCACTGGTAACACCATAATGATAAATTATCTAAGTAACGGGAATCCAAGACAACAAAGGGCAGTGAAAATAGAATAGCCGGATTTTGATTTATGGGTACATTAGAAAGTGTACATTACCCTTGGAATACATTAGAGCTTTCCAATTAATTGTAGAGCTGTTGGTAAATCTAGTTTTTCTTATGTCAACATCTCTCATTTCATAAAATTAATGTCAAATCGATAATAGAGTGGAACCAGATGAACTGTTTATGCAAATTCGCTTGAGTTTGAATCTTTTTTCTCTGTTAATTTACGCATCAATAATATAGCTGATTCAGATATGCTTTACGGTGAATCATGACAAACTTAGATTCATATCTCTCGCGACTTAGAGGAATAGCTAAAATTGACGCTATATCATGTTTAACTAGTTGCATGCAAATGAACATTTACTATAAAATATTTATTGAAATAATAGTTTTGTAATCGCATTTATAATTTCAATAGCCATAAATAGTTAATTTTGTTTGAGGTTGGAAAGAAAAGGACCTTTAGAAGAGCAACAGAACTCATAACAAATATCTTTTTTAAGTATTCATCTATATATTTCAGAAAATTTAACTAAAGGATAGCGCAAATATCTGAATATTCAAATGCAATGCATCAAATTGCTAACAATTACAAAGAGATGGTTCTAAATTGTAGGAGGCCCTACTCTATCTTCACGAGTGTATTAACTAAAAAAGTAGATTCAATAATGTACGAAGAATCTGGATAATTTTAATAAATATTTAACGTATGATAAGATTATTCAGGCAGATATTTTTATTCGGAGGCTCAATGGGAAGTTTCATTTGCAATTTCAGCCTTCATTCACATTTACTTAATTATTCGAACGATCGGTATAAATTATATTGACATAAACGAAGACCACAGTACGATTCAACTTTGATTATTTTAAAAGGAAATATCAGAGTTTTCAATTTTCCAAACGCTTAGTGATAATATACACTTCTGAGTCTAATTTAAATGGGTGAGACTACATTAATTAAACTATTTTTGGTATTATCCTAGTCATCTTATACTTCTATACCATTCAGTTTCCAATAATCTATAAACATGAAATTTATATTTAAAATGTGTTTAATCACAAAAACTTATTATTTTAAATAACAATAAAGGCTGCTAAAACACTACAAAAATCCCTTTTTTAAAAATGAACGGCTTGACATATTTATCTGCCTACAATAATGTTGCGAATAGCCAAATGTATTTATTTCTTAAATTATGAACAAATTTTAGCCATACTTATATAGAAAATTTCCACGCGAGTTAGTTTAACTGAGGTAGATCAACGTTTTTTTTCAAAACTGCATAAACTCATGCAACTTTTGTAAATAAAATCAAATGTCAATTGTTAAATTTTTTGCCCTAAATGTGCCACACTTAGTGTTGATGTTTCGTATCGTAGCCACAGAAAAAACTAATCCGTCAGCGGAAAAATCAATTTTCACATTTTTTGATAGCCATGAGCTGATACAACAAAACACTCCCATTTTTTCATTTTCCGGTTGCTTTACTCATGTTTACCTATTATGTTGATTAGAATATCGTAGAGCCAATTTATTTATAATACAACAGTCAGACAAATTTACTTAACAATGTAGACTTTTCGGCAAAAACAAGCTGATATACCTCAAATACTTTCTTCGAAAATCATTTTTCCTCATTCATTTTCATTCCCTTACATACATACTACATGTTACCTTTACTGTTATAATAATAATTATCACACAAAATTTAAACGTGAATCACGGCGTTCTTAGACACCTCGGGAATAGAATAGACAATTGTGAGTAAAAATTCAGATTCAACATAGAGCCTGAGTCAAAAGGACAGAAACTTCAAAGAAAATAAACAATTTGATATACGATATTATGAAGTTCAGAATAAACCATAGCAAACAACGGAATACTAAACATATTAAATGGTAAATAATGAATCTTAAAAAAACATGATTTTAGCAAGGGATTTGAACTAACCGAAAAGAGGACCCCTTGGTGACCACCTTGGGCCGTCTCTGCCGTGACCGTTCCTGAAGTGGACATCGGAAGAAGGCGTGATGTTCAATGCACTTCTTCCAAAAGCGTTTGCAGTCATTTCGCGATTCAAAAAGGAATTCAATCACATCCTGTAAGGCAAAATTCAAGTGTTAAATGTGATGTAAAGCACGTGAATTTAACGTATTTGTAATTTGCCACTTCAAATTCAAACAGAAGGAATTAGTATCGATTAGATCAGCTAGTTCTAGCATTTCAAAGCATCTCACTAGATAAAGTGTAAAGAGTCCTTTCTATTCAGATTCTCTGAGTTAGTTTTACCATGTTAACCTGTATTTTAAATTAAAAATATCTTATTTATTCAATTTGATCCAGTTTAGGTATTTCCTGTTTTATAGTCCAGTTACAAGCTATGTAGATATAAATCTCTATATTTTCACTTGATTTCGGTTGTAAATTTTATGTTCCATCTGGATTTATCGCGTTAAAAACTACTATCAATCACTTTTTTATGTCAAAGAACAGAGGATCAAATTACTACAGAGTTGGCATCAAAAGACCCGAGATTATAAATTTTCTTCCTTTATCATATCCTTAGTATGCTATTTTATAAGATTTAAAGAAGTCAGAACGTAATTTAATTTCCTAGGATTGAAATCTAGTAATTTCTGTTATGCTGAAAGCATCATAACTCTTAGTTTTTTTCAGAGAAATTTTATGGCACTCATAAGGCTGAACACTGAACTTTATCAACAAGTCTATAAAAGCTTTACACCATGGAAATGAACACACCTAGGAACATAGAGCTCTATTCATGAAATGTGAATATTTGAAAATTAGGACATGAGCGGAAGCTATTATTACAAAGTCGACGACCCGATACAATTAGAATTGAAATAAAGTATGCTTCTTCATGCCCAAACTATATTATCGAATTCCGATCGACCACCATCCCCCGTGTTATCCCTTATTGAATTACTATGTTGCTAATAATGATTTCCGATGTTGGATACCTATCCATGAATCTAATTCGTAGAAATTTAATTTTCTTCAGCATGTTTAATGTTAATCTGGAATAGGTATTCTATAAAACGTTTCGAAACAACGATCAATCTATATTTTGATAAGACTTAATAATGTGTAGAAGTGAAACAAAAAACACTTGTATACAATTGAGAAGGAAAGCAGCCTACATAATCCATTGAGTGCAACTTGATCAGAAATCGCTTGCGACGAAAACTCAATTTTCGAATCTTGGCCCAGGAAAAAGTGTTGATTTTTGTCAAGTTTTGAAATACACTCAGTCCAAGATGAGTTACAGCGAGACTCATTGGCAGTCCTTCCATGTCCTGTAAACAATAAAAAAAACATTCTTGATAAACACTTTATCACTGCTAGAAAAACACTAGTGAGAACACTTGAGGGAAAAATATTATATAAATAATCACATGGAAACGAAATTCTTTATGTTTCTCAAGCTTAGACATTTCAGAGTTTAAGTAAACAATAATCCTAGAAATAAACAGACTGGAAATAACAGTCACATCATTGCAGGCCCAATTTTGAGTTTGGAGAAAAATTACCTTGTCTATTCCAAATCACTGGAATTCTAAGTCC
The DNA here is from genome assembly GCA_900708905.1 of Hymenolepis diminuta. Lineage (NCBI taxonomy): Eukaryota > Metazoa > Platyhelminthes > Cestoda > Cyclophyllidea > Hymenolepididae > Hymenolepis > Hymenolepis diminuta. The sequence continues at coordinate 108,013 of CAADRB010000075.1, read as the reverse complement.
ATTACTTCCTGCTCACTTTGGTTAATAGACATTTCGAAGGATAAATCTCTCTTTTTAACAATAACAATTATCGATATTATTGTTCACTGTGGATAGTTCATCGTATGTAGTTAATTTAATATCTCAAAGTGAATTCAATAGGGATAAATTGATATGCCATATTTTTCTGTTAAATCAGTGTTTCGTTTGCCAAGACTATGACATTCATCCCAAAAGCAGATGCTGAGTCATAACTTTGCGATGTCCAATTTGTCAGATGATTTATCATTGGCTGCTCACCTGTCGAGCAAAGAAATAAAAAAGTCAATTCTATCAGCGTACCTTTATTCGACCTGTTGATAATAATTCTCAGCTTCTCTTCCAACTCTTTTCTCTTTTCCACCCACATTCTTTTACGTTCGCTCAATACCTCCGTGATCCAACCAAAATCTTGGTATATTGAATAGGGGGAAGGATGTTTTTTCTCTGTTAGCTTTAAGGAAAATCATTAGTTTTGAGAGGGGATATCTAGCTTCATTGAATCTTTATTAATTCATAAATTATTATTATGTTATCATGAAATTAACAGCAATAAAGAAAAAAATTTACAAATGTTCATTGTGGTAAAGCAGTGCAAATCAGTAAGTAAGGATATTTACGGAATAAGAGGAGTTAATCAAAAAGCAAACATCAGACGAGGTGCTCTATTTGATTTTCCGAAGCGAGTTGAAGAAAATTCACTCAATGAGCAGTTCACTGCTTCATGTTCAGAAATTCAAATATCATAATTCGTCCCTTTGATTGCTGACCCAATTCTTATCCACAATTTCAAATGCTTATTGATCGACTGTTAATCTTCGACGGTCAGTCTCACAACTTCAATTCATTTCTTTCGAAGGCTCAAAGACAGTTTAATCTTAAACGATCCTAAGCAGCTTATGCGATTTTATCAAAGCCGTGATCACAGAGCAGAGTTTACTCATGGTGATCTCTAAAAACAATATTATATTTCATATATATTTTTCATATGTTCTTAAGTTAATCAAACAAATAGAAGTATTACCTTCACTGTTCGAACAAATGTCTCACTTTTAGTGGTCATAATACATAAAAATTTCTGTTTACTTCAATCGTAATTTTCAAGATAAATGCATTTAATGACGGTGGGTTAAATGAATTTGCTAAATATAACATTTTAACTTAATCTCCACGACATCGTATTGGGAAAATAAAATAGACATGAAGGCTGAAACTGCGTTTGCTATTAACGGTTTTCTAGAACTCCAAATGAGTGCATAGAAATCGTAAAAAGAATGGTAAACAAATTGCAAACTTGTAATATGAATAAAATTTAGGTTCGGTGATTATACTGATAAATTAGGTTTCTGAAGTTATTCACCATCACATTAATCCATAGAAGGTTTCCAACAGTGGTCAAAAGACTAACAGGAAAAAACCGGAAAATTTTGAAGCCCAAAGCCAAATTCGTGAAAATTCTGTTAGCTGTGTTTGTTACTAAGGCGCAAGGTTTTCTTATTTCTGCTCCAAAATGCTTGTAACAGTAAATAAAATTCTCCTATTGTTATTTTAATGGCCAAATAGCAAGCTAATCAGTGCCCACTATCCAATTTATATTAAAACAGTACTTTTAACAGGGAAGAGAAACTTACGCTATGCCACAAGCCTCTTCCTTCCTTCCATTTGTTATTAGCTAACTTACCAATAGAGGGCAGCCTTGACCATAAATATGGCTACTGTGCTTGCGCCTAGTCTCGTAATAAACTCCCTTTGAGACACAATGATTTGAGTATGGTTTACTTCCCCTTGTCTTCAAGTATTTCTCGTTTGTCTATCTCAACGTTTGTATTAGACAAAGACTAAGATGTGATCCTGATAAGAATTGGTCTTTTTAGGGTCCCCTGGATCTGTGTATTTTTAAAAATATTACAATTATGTACTATCATGAGATATCTCTGATAATGGCGAAGGGTTATAAACAGTCTAAATAGGTAATTGATTTTCCAAGTGCTTATTCGAATGTCGGAATTTCAACTGTCCCTACAATTTTACAAATAAATAAATAACGGTGAATTAGAGGGCAAATTTCTGCAGTATTACTCAATTTTCCTTTCGGCAGATATACAATTAGGCAATAATTTGCCTCGTAAGACGAACACTCCATTTAAATCTAATTTTAAGAAAAAAATTTCTGGTGCGAAAGTTCAGGTGGCCACCATTTTCTATCTGTAGACTTGGAAAGTGCCAACAAATTACATCTACATATATAATCACTTCATGGTCAATATACGAACCCAAATTTCGATTTAGAAAAAAAGAATTCCGTTTCAAGAATAAGGGCTTGGTTTTGGATATATACAGGGTGTGTAAGGCATCTTTTACAAAAACACAAAATAAAATTTCTAATGGTTGAAACTTACAATTTCTTGCAACAAAACAAATAAACATAGTGCCTATTAATCTAGGTTTTATTCTATATATCCTCCTTCGGCACTTATCATCCACTCGATTGGAGTCCGAGAGCGAATGACTGCAAGCTTTCACATCAGGTGATATTTATTGGTGTCCTTCATTGCTCCGGGTATGGTTTCCATCAGGGAGAGAGAAAAGTCTTCACATATGTATCTGCATCTACTTTGACTGTAAGGTCCTGTGGAAAAAGTTCAGGGGTATGATATGTCCCTTCCTCACTGCTAACAACATCGAAAACCATCACTCTTGTTGGAAACTTCGTGTCCATGCATAACAGTTGGAACTGCGGTGGGATCCACACGCACATAGCCACCTATCACTTCTTCCATTGACTCTTTCATTGTTGTGAAATTTTTTTTTGATGGAGAACAACCAAAAGCACTCATCTTCTCTTGAATGCTTCAATTTGTTTAAGAGTTGCACACATTATACAATTCCCTTGCGTTGTTCATGTCGACATAAACTGACTACCTCACCTAAGAACGTATGACTTGTATCCGAGGTCTTGATAAATAACATTCCTCACATATTGCTGTTTCTTTAAAGACTTGAGCATTTTTGGCAAGATGTCTCGCATCAACTTCCAACGATCTTTGTCGATCATGTCATGCTCTTCTGATAAACTCAGTTGTTCCGAGTGAGTCAGCAGAGGCTTGACAATGTTCTTTTCTCTTATTGGTGACC